>CM057817.1:69628382-70228382 GCA_030067965.1 Latrodectus elegans | reverse complement strand
TATTAGATCACAATAAACCGAATTTATAAGATATCACTTTTCTACAGAATTTAAGAAGTTACTCTTCATGAGAGGCGGCTATGTTTCTAAAAACTGCCGTTTGTGTCTCTTTACTTCTGAATGTCCATTTAAGACAGTGCAACGATCATAGATAGTACTGTTTATTAGATAATCTTTCTATTTAATGGACAGTTCTAATTCAGCCAAACTTTTCCTTTTTAAACTACATTACTGGCCATTAAAATTGCTACACCAGGAAGAAATGCAGATAACAAAATGATATTTATTGGACAAATATATTTTACTAGAAATAACAAGTGATTAAATTTTCAAAAAAATTTTGCTGGATAGATCCTGAGAAATCAGTACCCAGAACAACCACCTCTGGCAGTAATAACAGCAGTTATACGCCTGGGCATTGAGTCAAACAGAGATTGGATTGCATGTACAGGTACAGATGCCCATGCTTCTTCAACACGATGCCACAGTTCATCAACCGTAGTGACTGGCGCTTGGTGACGACCCAGTCGCTCGGTAACCATTGACCAGACGTTTTCTATTGGTAAAAGATCTGGAGAACGTGATGGCCAGAGCAACAGCCGAACATGTTACGTATCAAGGAAGGTCCGTACAATACCGGCAACATGCGGTCGGGCATTATCCTGCTGAAACGTAGGGTTAAGCAGGGCTCGAATAAAGGGTAAAGCCACGGGTCGTAACACACCAGAAATGTAACGTGCACTGTTCAAAGCACCGTCAATGCGAAAAAGAAATGACCGAGACGTGTATCCAATGGCACCTCATACCATCACACCAGGTGATGGGCCAATATGACGATGACGAATGCACGCTGCTAGTGTGCGTTCACCACGATGCCGCCAAACACGGATGCGACCATCATGATGCTGTACACAGAACCTGGATTCTTCTGAAAAGATAACGTCTCGTCATTCATGCGCCCAGGTTTGTCGTTGATCACACAATTGAAGGCTCACTTGTCTATGACGCAGCGTCAAGGGAAGCCGCAGCCATGGTCTCCGAGCTGAGAGTCCATGCTGCTGCAAATGTTGTCCAACTTTTAGTGCAGACACTTGTTGTCTTCCAAACGACCCCGTTTCTTGACTCACGGCTCGTGACGTGGTTGCACGATCCATTATGGCCATAGGGATAATATGCCTGTCTTCTCGGCTGCTAGTGATAGGTGGCCGTTGAAATCCCGCATGGCGTTCCGTATTACCGTCCTGAACCCATCGATTCCATATTCTGCTAACAGTCATTGGATCTCGACCGACGCGAGCAGCAATACTGCGATAAGATAAACCGCAATCCCTGTACGCTAAAATTCGACCTTTATCAAAGTCAGAAACGTGCTGGTACGCATTACTCTTTCTTACACGAGGCATCACAACAACTTTTCACCAGGCAACAACATTCAAATGCAATTTGTGTATGAGGAACCGGCTGAACAATTTCCTCATTTAAACACAATGTAGGTGTCGCTACTGGCGCCTGCTTTGTCTGAATGCGCTGAAAAGCTAATCATTAGCATATCACAGCACCTTCTTCCTGTCGTATAAATTTCACGTCTGTAGCATTTCGCCTTCTTGGTGTAGCAATTTTAATGGCCAGTAGTGTATTTTCGAATTTAAAGACTCATAGACCCCTTATCTGGCAGTGTACGATTAATATGGTAGTGCAATTTAAAAGTTCAGGAGGCATCATATTGGATGACAGTACTCTCCTACATATTCTCTACTCTCCTACATTTGAAAAATTTTTTTGACTAGAACCCTATGTTCCTCTTTTCAGAGGTAAAATTGCCCCCAACTTCATTTCATAAACGACACTGTAAGACATCACAAAATCATACTGTTGATGACTTTCTAGGAAATGAAGACATTCATTTAGTGAAATATTCAAACAGATATCAAGACCCTATATTCGTAGTATGTTCTGGGGAAAACAGTCGAATTTGTTTCTTCCATGACTTGAGAATAGCCTTGCTAAAAGAGTAAAATTAACTGCCACCTGAAATCTGAAAGTTTTATTTCAGAAAGAAAGTACGAAGTGGTGTCCGTAGTTTTCTCTATTCATTTGTAATTTAAGAAGAATGCGGCTTATCTTTTCAAAAATTCAACTATCAACTTAGAAATAATGAAGCAACAGTCGCTAAAATATAGAACTGTAAGATGTATGAAAGAGTAAACATTTGACAGAAGTGATTGCAATCGTTAAATAACCTACTGCATGTCAAAATGAATGTATACAAATGAAGTAAATATGTACTATGATAAAAATACAGAATATATATCAAATGAAATAAATATGTACAAATGATAAAAACACAGCATTACTACATCTCCAATAAATCATAAAATTTAGAAATTATAGTACATAAATTGAAGTTTTCTCGAGCGTTTGATGTCAGTTGAAAAAGTGATATAAACTCAAAATGGCCATTGCTCATGGTAACTGGGCTTTGCAGGTGTTTACACCGATGTAATGAACAGTGAAAGCGATCTTATGAATGGAATGAAATCATGTTTTCAGGAGAATCGCGCATTTAGCTGCAAGATTAGATATTTGTATCAGAATTTAAATAAAACCTGAAAAAAGGCTCATAAACAGTTAGCTTTGTACTGACAAACTGCTTCTATAGATACTATATCACGTCTTTGGGTATATTTCTGGATTCTATTCCCATATCAAGCAATGCGCAATGACCCAGCAACTTAAACCTTCTAAGATTTTACAGCTTTTTTTAACTAGCTTATTTCAGGTTTTCCAAACAGCATTTTTTTTTAGAATACATCCCCACACGTTATAATAATATCGGAGTTTTTCTCGGAAAATTTTTTACCAAACTGATTGGATTACCTGCTTTTCAGATCTGTTGCCTTAACCTACATATATATATTATATTATATTATATATATATACATAGTTGGAAAGCAAAAATCCAGAACTGAGCACTTGATAATACACCACAATAAATCTGAATACATGTGGAATCAGTTTGAGCTGCCATTTTTTAACACCACGTCCAGAATCTCAATCCTTCCTTGATAACGACTGTATTAGCAGTGATTTTTAATCGTGGAAATGAACATTCATTACTTACAGTGTTCATTATCTCCCAGAAGGTTGTATTTTTAATCAGTAAAACATTTATATTTATTATACGTGATATCTGAAATATGATTTGAGTTGCTTTTTATAGGAATTATATTATTCTTTCCCTTAAAGGTTCGTAATGTAACCTAAGATGTATGTCAGTATCATGTATTATTTCATTTATAGCTCGCAAACATTCACCATTACCTACTGCCTAAATGTGATAAACCTTAAAGTTACTTAGAAATTAAAATTAATTTTGCTGTATAGGATTGGTATTTATTTTAACTTTTAACTATTCAGTTTTGGAAGTAAAACAGGGAAAACTAATATTTCATAATGATTTCAGCTTACGCTTATTTCATGATATTTTTATAACACTAAGGAAGTCTCAATTTTTTTTCTAAGCGAAAAATATTTCTTAAAGAGAAAACAAAACATGCATTCTTTAGAAATTTTCACTGTAGGAAAACATTTTGTATGTTATTAAATGATTTTTAATTTAAATGCCCCATATTTTTCTAAATATTCTGCTTATATGTTTAATGCTAGAACTAAATGTTAAATCATTTAATAATTTTCGGTCAGTTATATATTCATGGAAAAGATTTATGGGATTTTTGAATAGATATATTTTTGTGTTTAACAGTAATTATGGGTCAACTAAAATTTATTTTCACTCCACTAATGCATTTACATCAACTTTATAAATTCTTAAAAAGCATAAAAAGTTAAACAAATCGTGTTTTCCTGCTTAAGTTTAAAAAAAAAAAATTATGAGGTTTTCATTTTAAGTTCATGAATCAAACTTCACCTTTAATCGTTGACAAAGAACTTCAGATGTCTACATTAAAGTTATAGATTTTAACTTAGATTTCACCTTAGACTTGACAATTTCAAAATCCCGAGGTTTTTATAATTGTTCTAGTATAGGCTCCAGAAATAAATAACTGGTAACGTTTTACAATAACCCAACTAGCTTAAATCTATTATAATTTGTTAACCATATCAACTATGATAGAACTATTTCAGATATGAAGTTTAAAACGATTTTTCATTACTTGTGGCTTTGAATCAAAAACATTGTCTTAATGTAATACTATTATTTAAAATTAAATGTTTGTACTTGTTTTCTTACTACAATTTAGTACATACAAAAAATATGAAACAGTCATACAAGTAGAAAATAATTTCGTACTAAATAAAATGTAAAAAAAAAAAAAAAATCTGCATTTTTAAAATAATTACATTTTATAATAAAAATTAAATTAATATTTTCTTTGAATTTTCAGTTACAATATATGAAATCATGGAACCTATATTATTATTGCTTTTTAGCAAAGGAATCTGAATGCTTTGAAAACCAAACACTTTTAAGTGGAAAAAGTAGTGAAATCTTTAACATTTTATTCCATAATTGATCGTTGCATACTTTTAATAGAAAAATTGATCTTTGAAATAAGCTAAGAAATATGAATTTCCTCATTAAGTATAGGCAATAAGGAAATACCGCAAATTAAAATTCGAAATTTATTAAAAACTTTAGAGGCATTATATATATATATATATATATATATATATATATATATATATATATATATACACTATCGGTATAATAAGTTGAGAATTAGTTAATGATAATAAAACATAATTTTCCATGTACTAAGCCACGAATGCGTACTTATTTAGATCACGTGCTATTTTTAATTTATTTGCCTTGCTATCACCTTCTGTGACGGTTGATAGCTAAGCAAGTATATTCTTAGGTAATCGAATCACATAAAAATTAGCATCGGTGATCATACCAAAATTTCTTTGTGTGTTTTTCATCTGTCGATCTTTATTCCCTTAATGCCCATCCTGTGTACTAAGCAAATAGTTGTTAATTATATATTAGTATGACATTAGAATAATACGCTTAGTTATTCACAAAATACTCATATTTACGCTTATAGCTAACATCTTACTTTTCAATATATAAAATGAGATTAATTATCAAATCAAGATATATTTTTTTAAATAAAGAGAAACAAAATTTCATGCACAGCATATTTTCTTATATACGTAATATACGTATACATCCTTCTGTTTATAATAATTTTATCTTCTATTAAATATAACATAAAGCGATGATAAATTATTCATTAATCTGGTAACTTATGTATACATCCTCTTTCAATATCTTTCTCTTTTGTATATTCTTCTTTTCAAAAAATTTCATTCCAAAACATCCAAAGTTGTTTTTGAAATATTATTTTCAAATAAATGTCATTATATAGACCATTTAAAAGTTGATTTATAATAATATCGCTAATTAACCACGTGAACAATATGAAACACTACAAAATTTTGATGTATGGAACACATCAATAAAATGTACATAACCGATTTTTTATTGTTGTGTTCGAGTAGTGATAAAATATACAACATTCTAAACTCAGTATTTTTGTGAGTGGTTATACATATCTTTAACAGCGAATCTATGAATGTTCAGATTTATTGAATATGATTTAATGAATTATATGCGAAAACTTACTTTCCTGTTATTGGTGATATTTTTATTCTAATGGATGATTATGCTTTGTTAAAAGAAAATATGTTTATAGATCAATCGCTTTTAATTGTAGCAAAACTAGAATCAAATTTCACGTTATTTATTGTTACAAATTCGATGTAATTATTTCTGAATTGTCTTATGTAAAGTATTATCACACTAAATACAATTTTCTGAAGACTTTTAGCATCATCGACCATCAATCATATTTTCTCTCTCTCTCTCTCTCTCTCTCACACACACACACACACACACACATATATATATATATATATATATATATATATATATATATATATATATATATATATATATATATATATATATATATATATATATATAACTTATATTGTTATCATTTTTTTATATGGAGATGATTTTTATTATAAAGTTAAATATTACTTCAATTGGCCTTATATATATAATCTATTATTTTAAAATTAATTTAAATAAATTTCTATTAATTGTTTTTCTTCTGTATTAAGTGACATAAAAGAATTAATTTAGCATAAAAAAATCTTCCTATTACATTAAAATGATCTTTTATTTAATTTTGAAAGCATTCTTTTAGCCAATAAAAAGTTAAAGCGCTGCATGTACAATAATTAAACTTTCCGAAAAACTTCTTTATTAAAAGTCAGATTTTGCTAGACTAAACATTAACAAAATAAATAAAGAGAAGGTAGTTGCATTTGGTCCTAGACAGTCTGTTGTTTTTGTATTCTCCCAATGAGAGAGACTGTAAAAAATTTCTCTTGGATAAAAACACTTTTCCTATTATGTTCTTACGCAGTTCGCCCATTGTTTGATAAGTCTTATAAATCATCCTTATTTTTTAAGTTAAAAATTATTAAACGTTTGCTATTCATGAATAATAATTTCAAAAATGTAAAAAACAAAATGAGATATGCAGTTACCAAAAATATGAGTCGTTTAATCTTATTAGTTTTAAGGATCAAAGATGTCAAGCAACAAAATCAGATTTGTTTGTATCAAAAAATATTTCAAGTTTTTATATTTTGCTATGCTTATCCAATTTTCTTTTATAGAAAGATGCAAATGTTTCATATTATTGGAATAAATATTGTTCTTTGTAAAGTAAATTTTTCGAAACTTTTCTGTATGAATTTATCTAGTGTAAAATTTTAATATTACTGCATCAAAATAAACTATTTTATTAAAATAAATTTTCTTAAAAAAAAAAAAGTAACAATCTTGAGAAACTAATGCTTAGCATTAGCATTAAATTATAGTTGTCACTATTTTTTAATGAAAATATATATTTTAGGGAAATAACTTACAATTTTGTCTCTATATTTTCTATTATAATGAAAACTAATTTACTTTATTACAAGAAGCAAATACTGTTAAGTAAATTGTGGTTAAAATATTTCTCGATTTTCATCGTTCATAGATGCTTTTATATTGTTAAGTAGTTATTATAATGAAGATAAATATAAAACAAAAATTTGAAATGTTTGAAAATCTATTTAGGAAAATATATGTTTGAAATTAAGGATATTTAATTTGATTATATTATGTATATTTCATTTCTAGAAACGTTAAGGATAGTTGTATCTCTAAAATATGGAGAGTTCAACATAATGTATAATGGTGATCAAACATGCTGAACGAGATAAAAAGAAAAACCTGAAAAATTTTAATCCTTTTCCAAAATCAAGCAAGCATGCATATATCAACGGAAAAAAAGGAAACCGTAGAAAAACGTGTCTCGCCGAAGCCAAAACACAATTATTTTACATAAAAAAAATAGCGAACTCAAAACTCTTTCTATTACTTTTTATATGACCAGATTACGAATCACATGATATCAAAAAATCTGACGTACCTACCGGGTGTGACGTCATAGCGGAAGCACGTCCTTATTGGCTAGCGTTGCGGAGAGTAGAAACTTCGGTCCGTTGACAGTCTATTGTTAACGTTGCTCGGAGATAGGATGGTATTTACCTTCAGTTCTTGTGTTTTCGTTCTATGAAATATTGTTTTTTCGGCCGGCAACTTTTCGCGAAACTTTATTTTTGTGCGTTCAAGAAATCTGAAATTACAAACGTTGATTGGAAACTATGTTTTTTTGTTTCTTGTGCTCATTTGGAAATGTATCATATTGTGCTAATGGATAAAACTGGAATATCTTTAAATTTTGGGTAAGCGGAAAAATATTTTTGTGCTTTTTTTGGGGGATAAATTTTGACTTTTGATCTTAAAAAAAGTTTCAAACCACTTTGACATAAAATAACTTCGAAGCAGTTGCTGATAAAATATACTTTGACTAATTTGTTGGTAAGTGAAATTACCTAGTTTGAAGAAATAATACTCAGAAGTAAGAAAAGAACTGTTTTGTATACTTCACACTAAAAGAAATAAAAACAGCATAGGTAAGTAAATTCTTTTATTTTGAATTTTGGGAAATCTAATTAAATTCCATTTTTCTATTAGTATAATTTAAACCGAATTAAAAATAAAATTTAGTAGCTTGATAAAAATAAATTTTAGTATTTGTTTATGTATAAAGACTAAGTTAGTAATTTATTAGCTAAAACTGCACGAATTCAATGGAACGAAATAATTATTCCTAAAAATAAATCTTTTTCTTTGATAGTGGCACATAAAATATACAGAACATTTATTTAAATTAGAAAATAAGTACTAATTATGCATAGTGATGCATTTTCAAATTTAAATGCATTACTAATTTGTGCCATATGAAGATGAAAATGCAATTAAAATACAACTAAAAGATGACGGCAAAAGAAAAAGCATTTATATATATATATCATTGTCCCGCTATCAAGGAAAAAAAAAAATCTGTTTTTTTGCCTCAAAAGAACAAATGTGAAAGGTAAGTTTATTGCAATGTTTTGTTTTATATTCTCTAACCAAATGAAGGTAAATGGTAAATAGAAAAGTAAGTGCAAGATATTTTTGTTTTAACTATTATGATTACAAATATTAATTTCAAGTAATAAACACAAACCCCAAATTATTGAATTTTAAGTCAGATTACTTAAGCGACTATCGTACAAATCGCAAATGCATCCAAAATCTCAACACTTATACTGAAATGTTGAAATAATTATATTTCCTTGCTTAGAAAGCAAATGTAAAAAATTTTTGTAGTTACTGTTTAAGCTATATTTACATCGATTATATTGTGATAAACTACTTATTTTATATCTAGTCACATTAAACTAAATACTTGTTCAATAAATCTTTGCTCTTTTAAACTATTCGTTAAACTTTAATTCAGTTCTAATAAATACAATATGAATTCTTTAGAAATAATTGAAAGTACCTTTGCAAACCTATAGTTACACTTTCACAATTTTTTAAATATTTTAAGCCAAGATGTTAATTAGGCATTGCAGAATAATTCTTATATCCTTTATTTATTGCAATTCCTTTATTTATGCTAATCAGTTTTGATACAAATGTTTATTTAACTAACACATTTCTGTTTTTTTTATATATATATATATATATATATATAAAGTTTCCTTATCATTGACTTGTTTTAAAGAGTAATATTTGTTTGAAAATTACCTAGGATAATAAAATACTTTGTATTAATATATATATATATATATGATATATATATATATATATATATATATATATATATATAGAATAAATTGTTTACAATTTAACTGCCTTATGCCTTAATTAAAATATTTCTCTGCATTTGTTTCTTAGAAATAAAAATTGCGCAATTTGCAAAGTCAACAAGTTTTAACTTTAAATTTGAAATTAATCTTAATTGACGATTCTACATATTTTAATTCCTAATCTTAAAATTAAAAGTTCTTGAGAAACCCGGTGCAAAGTACAGTTTATTGCAACTATGTAATACTAATGTGTTTATTATCTATGCATAGTGCATAAATATTTAAATTTGAAGATTAATAAACTGAATTCTACATTTATTATTGAATACACTGGTTATTTTAATTAATGACTAATATTTTGTTATTGGAACCTAATATACAACTATATCTTTAAAATTATTTAAAATTGGCATCAGATTCCTGATTATTTTAGGCTATTCTTACCCGTATTTAGAAATCAAACTTTGTGCACTTGAAGCATATAATTCAGATGCTTTTTTAAATATTTGGAACTTAAACAACATATTTAAGTTCCAAATATTTATAAAAAGCATCTGAGTATATTATGTTTCTATAATTGGAATCTACCATTAGAAAAAGCAAATATATATACATACTTCTATCATTAGAAATTTATGTAATTTTAAAATCTAGAAAGTGTCCAATGTTTTAAGTTTTTAAATGAATTGTTAGTGCCAGTTTGTGAGAATAATCGAAAATATACAAATATAATTTTCTAAGTATTCATGGATGAAAACTAATTTCTACAGTGCCTATTGATTAGCCTATATATTAACTAACGTTCTTCGTCTTAAAATAATTTAAATTATCTTTAATATAATCAAATTATTCATATATTGCTTAGAATCGTCATAAATATGAAAGCTAAAAGGGGAGGGATGAAACTAATTCATTCATGCAAAACAAACTTTTAATTTAAAAAAACGCCAAAAAAAAAAAAAAAAAAAAAAAAAAAAATTTAATACACTATATCTATATTGTTGCCCGTAAAATCAGTTTTGATAATTCATAGTTATTAATAATATCATATAAAATTCTTGCAAGATATTTCATCTGCAAATAAAATAATTGCTAAATTTAATTCAATAGGACATGATTTTTACATTGCAGCATATACATAAGTGTACATTTTTTATTTATTTAATGATTACTTTAAATTACCGCCCATCACAATTTTGAAAATTCAGTTCTTGTTGCATTATTAACAAGATTGAAACTTTCGAATACACTCCTAAAATGTTAAAATAAAAATTAAAAAAAAACGTTTTTATAAAATATTCGACTTTGATGAGTGGCTACTGGTATTGTCAATCTTATCACGGGAAAATAGAAAAGGTTTTCTTTTAGATTTGTCCTTCGTAGGAAAACCTTCAAAAAAAGGTATTCTTTCTTTTTTGTATGACGTTATTGCACCAAACTATTTTGTCTGGCTTCAATACATCAATTGAATAAAGCAAAAATTTTGCTGGAATCCGAAACTGAAGATTTATCTTTGAATTATTCATCTTCAGCACGATTTTTAGATTGTTAAAACAACTTGATGTAACACTTGTATTTGCAAAATGTTTTGATGTTCTTGTAGCCTAGATTAAACTGATGAATATTGTAATGCTACCATTCATCACACACACATGGTCATAAAAGAATGCTATATATTTTTTTCGAAGAAATAGTCTCCTAAATCGAGTTTTATTTTTGCGTATTAATTACCAGGTACATTTCTTTAATAAAGAGCTGAATACATTAAAATTAATTTACGTTGTGATGATTTGTATTCATTATATTTTGCATTATTTAATTTTTTCATTTGTAATTAATCGTATTTAATACCTTTAAAAAATTAATGTTTTCTTTTGCAATTATTAGAAAATTAATAAATCATTCGTAAAAACTTTAATGAAAAGTAATATTAATTGTATATACAATTAATATTTCATTTTGATTATGCACAAACCCTCTATAAACAGTTATAACAACGGTTGTAACAAGGATCGAGTAAAATACTTAAATGTTTATTGTATGCGTTGAATTTTTTTTATTTTGAAATTAAGTTAGTTGTGTGGAATTTTAAAACTTTTATATAAAAAAGTCTCATTGATATTTATTAGGATAAACGCAGCTGCTTTTAAATAAAATTAAAAACTATTTAAGTTAATAGTTTAAATACTTCAAGTGTATAAATCTTTTTAAACTTCATGTGAGTAATACTAATCTTGAGAAACAAATTTATGAAACAAAAAAGTTTTAAACGGTTATATATAATGAAAACAGATTAGAATAGAATTAATGTTTTCCTTAAAATGAATAATTAAAATTTTTCTATTTATTTTTTTTCTTTGTGTCATTGTACGCATTTCCACTGTAAATATTTGCTTCCTAAGCTATTTATAGTCATTAACGCACATCTATTATTCAACGATCTACTCGAAAACATCGATAAGCCAATTCACTATATTTATAATTATTTATTTTGTTAAAATATACATGAATTGTTTTGAACCAATTCTTACTACTGCAGCTTTGTAGTAAACTTCATTAAGTTTAATACTTTTATTTTGACATTTTTTTTCTTTTATACTCAATGCGATGCACTGGAAACAAAAACAAAAAAAAAGTGCTTCAGCCCCTCCGGCTGCAAAGAAGAAAAAGGAAAAATCTTATTCGTTAGAACGGATTTTTTTTATCATCTTCGTGCAGATTCGTTGAACCTGTGACTCTGCTCCTTCCAGGGATACATCCGAAGGGTCACAGGCACATGTGTTACAGACAGGCAAGCCAGCCGAGCGTAAATAATTCGTGTTTAGCCTGGTAGAGGAAATTTGTTCACGTGGTTTTAGAACGCAATGATATTTTATTTTTTCGACTTTGAGTTTTAAATTGAGATATCTGCCTCGAAAAGTATCGATGGCAAAATACAAAGGAGGAAATCGGCAGTTCCAATTCTTGACAGACAATAGTCTTGTTCCGCGTTTTGTAGGTCTCGTAGTGGTGGAATTTGATGTGAAATCGTTTTAATTTACAAGGAAACACTGGGTGAAATTGTGTAACGCTTGGTTAAGATGGTAAATTCAAAGACAATGGCAGCTCATTTTGTATAGATTTGGAAGGTTTTTGCATTTTTCGCTTAGGCATTAACTTTGTGTTTTGGAACTTACTGAATATTTTGAGGAAAATTTAATTTAAACATGTGTTTCTGTTGCTTGAATTTTCGCAATCAAAAGTAAATATTTATCCAAAACCATGTTATCATTTTCAAAAATTTTTTTTTAATTTCCAGTATTTAATCTTTAAGCTAATATTTATACGCAGTTTATAGAACTAAATGTTTATAAAGATTTTATACGCAATTAATTAAACTTTCAAATTATAATTTAGTTATTCAAATTATAATTACGGTATTAATTTGTTACCAATAAAACCATGCATTTTACAGCAGAGCACAAAATGTTTCAAAATTCTTATGTAAAAAAAAAAATAAAACATTCAGTGTTAGATTTCTTAATTGTTTTATTTCAAGTATCAAGTGTGTTATGATGAATTTTTATCCACAAATATTGTAGTACAACATGTAGAGTTTCAACGAAAAGTATTGACAACTATTGTGTTAAATAAATTTAAAATTTTAGAGTATTAAATTACATAACATTTTTATAGGCAAAAATATTGAAATTAATGACCAAATTCTAAACATCGATGTTTAATTACTCTGTTTAATGTTGAAACCGATAACAGTTAATGATTGATTATATTTTTTATGAACGGTTGAGATTCTATAAATTCATATAAAAAGGGTAGGCCATTTATTCCCCTATTCCCATCCTAATCGTCATTTAATTTAGTAAACTATTTAACTAAATAATTTAGTAGCATATCTTTACTTTCTTCATAACTCGCACAATTTTTTTGTAGACTTCTAACATTTTAAAGTTTTCTCTTAGTTACTGAATGACGTGTCCTAAATAGGTATGAAATATCATTATCCATGGATTTTTTATATAAAAAAGATGAATGCTAAAGAATGATCAACTAATGTAACTCATGTTGGAATGCTGCTCTTCTGTATTCATAGTTGTGACGCCGGTATTCAACATATCGCGGTAGGTCGCCATAGGTTGAATAGCAGGATAGATCTTTAAGCAGTGGAACATTTTTTTCAGATTCTTATCCGACGTGCTCTTTATTTTAATACTTCCTGGATATAAGTTCTTAGAAACAATGCAAGAATCAGATTTGTTTTCTGTCGCTTTTGTATAAAGATATGAATATAAACGTTGTGGGAGCAATGAAACATTTAAATTTTCGCTATCTTCTCAGTAATACAACTGGAATATTGATTATGTACATTTTAAACTTTTCAGTCACACAGCTTTCTTAGTTTAATGAAACAAAGAAATAGAAAATTTATGTAAAATGTCAGCAATCAATGCGAACGTCTTAACAAGTAATGCAAAAGAAAGATTCATTAAAAATAACTTTTGTTATGTATAAAACATTTTTCATTTATTTTATTGCAACTGTAAATTTAAAAAAATTTTTATAATTCCAAACATTTTATTTAATATTTAGTAAAATAATGCAATTTTACTAGAAAAATTTAGAAAATTTTTGTATTACATAATACAATCTAGAAATTTATGTAATCTATCCCTTTGTATGAAGTACATAGGGCTATTTTACCTAGTTTAAACAGTAATGTATATACTTCAGTTTATATATATATAATGTATATATATATAATGTATATATGTAAATTAATATGTTCAGTTTATTTTATTCTTGCAAAAGTTTTAATTATTTTAAATATTTAAGTTTGTGATACGTTTCAAACTACATTAAGATCACGCATTAAGTATTTATTTTTATAAAATGAAACTTCGTTTTAAAGGAGCCAGGGTATATAAAATAATTTTGCATTAAATGTTTAAGATTTTCCAAAATAAAACTTCAGTTTAAAAAGGTTTTTAAAATATAGTTACATATAACATTCAAAAGGAACTTTACACACACACACACACGCCGAGCTGGCAGCCGAATGGTTAGCGCTCTTGCCTTCGGTTCAACAGTTCGTGGGTTCGAATCCCACCTTGGGCATGGATGTTTGTAGTGGTTCGGAATCCACTTTAAGCCGTAAGTCCCGGTCTAATTAGCCCTCTGGTGCAAAAAATGACCGTTGAGCGACAAACAAGCCACACGCACACACACACACGCACGCACGCACACACCTTAAATTGTTAATCTATCAACACAGACAAATGTATTCAACTTTAAAAGTAATTTTTTTACAGTGTTCAAAGACTTCAGTTGTCATTTCTTTTATTTTTAATTAAGGATGAGCTTAACTCATACATTGAATAAAGAATTTGTAATACTTAGAATCTACTTCAAGTAGTAAATTCTATATTAAGAGTTAGTTCACTAAATAAATTATTACAAGTAATTTAAAAGGCATTGTGTTGATAATATATACTTACTAAAATTTAATTATCTTAAACTATGAAATTTTTAGTTTGTCGATTATTAATTTCTTAATATATTATAAGATATGTGTTTGTAAATATGAAATATCTATATTTACACTGATGTACCATATTGTCTCTCTACTGCGTCTTGTTTCAAATGCTGCTAAAAACTCAGACTTTTGTAATCAAAAATTTACTATCCATTTTATACTGTTAAATAGTTATTTTTCGTAAGGATGAATTATCACTCTTCAACCGCTTTAAGAACAAAGACTCAGTTTCAATGCTTTTGTAAATGAAATCAATGAAATGTGTATTAAAATGCTATTCTTTTATTATAGAATTCATTAAGAAATTTAAGCGAAAATTATAAATTTATAGAAATTATAAATTTTTTAAAATTGAGCATTTCTTGCAATTTTTTTCTCTGGAAGTCTGGAAAATGCTGAAAACTCAATTTGATCAATGCTTGGGTTTCAGTTCAAAAGCTAGTGGCAGTAACTCTTCTCATGAGATTGGAGTTTTGCAGTTGCTTTGAATCCGCTTTGAGCAATTGGTCCTCTCTAAACTAGCCAATGCCAGCAAATTTTTTTGTGAGGAGATCATAAAAATAAGTATTTTTCAGATACTATGAAGCGGAGCTCATAGCCGAATAGTTAGCTCTCTGACTTCAGCATTTTCTAAGTTCGATTCTCACCTTAGGTGTGACTGTTTGTAGTGATTCAGATTCTATATATTTTACGTTGTAGAGCCAGGTCCAGTTAACCTTAATGTGCAAAAAAATCGTCACTGAGTAACAGCCAATTCAAATATTTTGAAGTACAATTAACTGGAACGTTTAAATCGACTTCATATATTTTCTTCATTAAATTTCCTTAAAGTTTTTTACAGAAATAATTTTATCCACTAATTTCCTCCCATTTCAGTTCTGCAATTTTTTTACCCAATAAATACAATTTTAGTGGGAATGATAAAAGGCTATAATATTTTACTAATTGGGCTTTTTTTATAGAAGTACGAAAAATCTAGATAGACCATTTTATTTATTCTATTTAAAAGAAACCAAGCTACCATGTCTATCCGTCACCAGAAGACAAAGTATCTTATAAATTTCTTATTCAAGATTACATAATATTGACATGTGTGTTTATGGTGGTTCAAATATGCGTAAAGAGCATAGATTCTTATCCAATTACTGATTTTTAAGTTAAAAGTAAACACAGCGACAAATCAAACTTTTGTTTTCTAGTCTGATTATCTTTAAAAAATTTTGTCAAGTTTCTAATTTAAAAATATTTGTGATAAATCAATAATTTCTTTATTTTTTCTATTAAACATGACTTCTATGTTAATTTTTTCAGAATAAAATTATGCCAATGTATTTTCAAATCCATTTTATTTAAACAAAACTGGTAGCTATATATGAGGTTAGAGATATAGCCTTTAATTCAATAATTTATGGGTACCTATGTCACCTTAGACAGTAGAGTTATCAGATAAAAACTTAACGTTCTGTTCAACAGTTTGTAGGTTCGAATCCCACCTTGTGGTTGGATATTTGTAGTGTTTCATAATATATGTTCCGGTCTAATTAGCTCTTGTCTACAAAAAATGACCACTGAGGGACATACAAACCAAACCAATCAACAGTTCGTGAAATCAACTCATATGTCTGGCATGGCTATTTTTAGCGGATCGGAATCAACTTCAAATTGAAAGTCTCAGTCTAATTAGTCCTTATGTGCAATAAAAAATGATATTGCAATCAACTAAACCAAAATTTAGACTTTCTTAAGTATGGATCTTTATGGAATAGACTCCATTTCAGATTGTAGGTCCTGATAACATTTGTTTACAAATTCACCTTAGTACAATGAATTAAATGAAACCTTATAGCGAATGTTGAATAAGTTATAAAACATTTTTAATTTCAAATTACCTAATTAGATAATTTATTTTGTTAAGAATAGATATTCATGGAAATAGATTAATGTTAGTTTTCTACAAAGCATTTAATATTGTTTTATTTTATGCAAGGAAAACTTTCAAATGATTTAAAAAAACCGGAAAAACTATTTGGATAATTATTCAATTAAATTTATAAAATTGATCTTAACTGCAACTGTGTTAGACTAACTGAAAGTTAATGTAATTATAGAGAAGTTTAGATTTATTGCGTAAATTTATTTCGCCATCATATCAGGATAAATTATTAGCACATTTTGCTGTGATAAATTACCCGCATCTGTTAGTAAGTTTGGATTCAATTTCAGTTCACTCAGTTAAAGTCTGAACTTTGTCTTGTTGCTTTGGCTTTGATAGCAATTACTTCTCAATCTGGAGCTATATCACTTCGTCATTTGGTGCATGAACAGGTTTAGAGTTCCACAAAGTGAGTATGAGTGTGTTGTATTAAATCTTGGTAAAAAAAATCGAAATAACTTTGGCTAAAACTTGTCCTTGTCTTTGGCTAATACGCCAACCTTGATTTCCTCAAAAACTAGCTCGATTAAAAATGCTAGAATAAATCTAAACTGCTTTGTATAAATAATTCTTGTAAAGCACACTTAATTAAAAATACTTCTATGGTGACTTGGAACATGTCGAAATAAATACAATGCAAAAAATAATTAAAAGAAAATAACTGAAACAATTGCTTCAACTGTAATGTGTACTAATTTGATCTAAGAAAATAAGAGTTTTTCTTTTTAAATTCTCTTCAATTTATATGTACTCTAATTATTTCTCACTTTTAGGTTTTTTGAAGTTTTTGTACTTTATTCATTTAATAAGTGTATTACTTTAATTTATTTAAATAAGTTAAAATGTGAATTTAATATTTTATAGAAAAATAAATACTTAATAATAATAACTTTCAAAACATTTTTGAATCTACAAATTAACATGTAATCACTAAATATTTTATATTTGAGCAAAATTTGATATTTGATATACTATGACACCATCTGCTTAAATATGTTATGTATGATACTAATTTTTGATTGCAAAAATTAAATTTGTTTTTTTTTTATTAACTGTATTTCAAAATGAATGATTAAATTAAACCTTCATGCTTTAAGAGATTATAAGTTTTTACATGCTTAAAAAATTGTATTATAAAAATCGATTGTTTTCGTGTGCCAGCTAGGCTGGCAAATTGGGGTGCGCTGCTCTACTTTTCCAACTGAACCATATTTGGTGTGGAGTCCGACTTCAGTACACACACATGCCATAGGGATTCGTTTATAGGGTAGGCAACCATTCACACCTCATTCACACACAAAGAAAGGACAAAGACAGGATAGAGAAAGAGAAAGTACATCCATGCCTGAACCGAGATTTGAACCCAGGACCTCCCTATTCGTAGTCAGGCACGCTGCCACTAGACAAGTTGGCCGGCTATAATAAAAATCGATTGAAATCTCTTTAAGGAAAATTAACATTTGATTCAGCATAGAGTATAAAATTATTCTATTTTAATATTTGTTACTGTTCTCAGTAACAAATATTAAAATAAATTTACAACAGGAAATGCGTATCGATTCAATTATAAGTTTCCAAACTATCAAACCCAAAAGCTTGAAAAATTAACACTCTGTATTCATTTCAACAGTTCGTGGATTCGATTCCTCCCTCGAACATCAATGTTTGTCTCCGTACAAAATACCGTTGGTATTAAATTATCTCTAGTTAACAAAAGTGATCATAGAACAGCAAAATAAATCAACCCAACTATATTTTTATAGAATCAATAGAAGTGTATTTTATGCGATGTTTGCGAAATTCGTTACTTTGCAAAAACCAATATCAAGTACTGAAAAAAGTTAAATATGAGATGTTTATTTTATATTACTCAAATATATAGATATATATTTAAACGTTCATTAATGGGCATTGTGATAAAAGTAGATAAAACTTTTTAGTATAAATTGTATTTTAAATGAAACATTTTATAAATTTTGATCCAGAATAAAACTCAACAATTCTGTTATATTCTTAAATCATTTGATAATTAAATTCTAATAGAAGTGCTGTGCACATGTGATAGAATCGCACTGATTTTGTCTCTCTTGAAAACATCAAAGGCATCTAAAATTTTACTATTTAAATCTTCAGAAAACATTGCACACGAGTTTATCTAGATATGAATTAAAAAGAATTATTATAAATGCATTTTAAAGATAGTTTTTACGAATATTTTCAAAGTAATTGGCCTATTTATTAATAATTGCTAATGGAAAGGGGACAATTTAAGTGGAATGGCAAACGGAAAAGTATGACGCGCTACCTGTAAAAATGGCTGTTAAAATGCTTTCTTAAAAACACTCAAAAATATTTAAAACTAATTTAAATTAATTAGATTAACAATAACAGATAAATCAGGCTTATTTTGAAAAATTTGGGATTTAAAGATCAGCTTGTGCCGATGGAAAGAACTTAATATTTTGAAACATAATTTGCTATGCTTTAAAACCTTATGTGAAAGGTTTATCTTCAGCTTCAAGAAGTTTAAATGAAGATCAAAATCGTAAAGATACATAGAAAGAAATATATAAAATCAGTTCACACCTTGTAGCCTTTCTAAGGATTTTGAAAATCCACGTTCTGCTTGCCAGGTGAAATAGTTATAGTGGGTCCTATTCACGTATCACAAATGTTGTTTTACAATCTTAGTAAAAATCTGAAAATTTATTGTATTTAAAGCAAATGTATACAAGCTTTACTTTTTTAAAATTAATATTACAGTGGCAAAACTTTTCTAAATGAAAATTTACGTTGTCGCATACGGTTATCCATATTCAAACATGAATATTAAGGAATTGCACATTAATTGCAGCAATTTGGAATTTTTCTCATTATTAAAAATGTGCCATATAAATATCTTCCCTTTAAAACCATATTTAAACTTTTGGACCAGAAATTTCACTCTTGGAATTTAAAGACCATCTCACTTCATTTACGTCAATGTATCTGAGACCATGATTTTACTCATCATTCATAAGTTAAACTTATTAAAGGTGTATAAAAATAGATACCATTGTATTTATTGAAGTATATTATGTTTGCATACAATTGAGATGCCTATTATAAAATGTATCTATTTTAGAGATTAAAGGTTTCACTTTTTTTTAGTAGTTATCTGGTTGTAATTCTTCTACTACACAAATATAAACGAATATCTGGAGCATCTACATCAAAACATTGTGGAAGCATATAACTATTAGATTCTCTCATTGAAATTTTCATTCCTACTGATATTTAATGGAAATAGGTGACAGAAATATATTTAAATGAGAGATCTTAACTATTTTCACAGATGTTTTTTAGTAAAGTCGTAAGATTTTAGTTTACCTCTGCTTTATGGATAAGTTTCAAGTTTGATTGTTTCCAGTCAAATAATATTTATCTGTGAAAAGAAATGCATTGCCTGAAATTTTTCCTGTTTTTTCATTAATAGTTGATTTCAGTTTTAATTAAAGATACATGCACATGTTTCTAATGTTTCTCAGATAATTTGTAGGATATTTTCATTAATATTCAAGTAATTTTGATGAAAATACACTATAATGTATTTAATAAAATAAATTGAGGTAATTGATTTGACGTCTTCAACATATTGTTCAAGTATGAAAAAATGATACACTTTGTTTTAACTGCACAACTAAAAATAAGATTTCCTTGATAACTACACTGGAAAGTGTTTGAGAATCTTGGGCAAACTGAGAAAGATAGTTTGACAACTGACACCTTGAATTTTAGACTGCTACTTTTCTTGAGTTTACTTTTACTGGATGACTAATAAATATATACACATTGATATCATTCCACTGCAAATTATCAGGTTATTGTATTTGAAGAGCCGCATAAATATATTGCTTCACGAAACAAAAAAAATCAAAATGTTGATTAAAAATGTTCATTTTATATTACGATGTCTTTTATTTTTGCATCTGACAGTTAAAATTCTTTTATTAAACTAGTATCGTATTTTAGGAAAGAATCTCTAATACTTTAATTGCCGCTGCCGAGAGCTGGCAGCCGAATTGTTAGTGCTCTTACCTTGAATTCAACAGTTCGTGGATTCGAATCCCACCTTGGGCATGGATGTTTGTAGTGGTTCGGAATCCACTTTAAACCATAGGTCCCATTCTAATTAGACCTCGAGTACAAAAAGTGACCGTTAAGTAACAAAAGAAACTAATACTTTAATTAGTAATTCAACGTTTTACTATCATTCCTCGAATAGTATTTTTTTTTAATTTATTTTTTTAATCATTAAATAATTGTGAAGGGATCAATTAAAAGAAGTTTTAATGTTTCAAATTGTTAGATTTTATTCTTCGGGATATGTATATTATTCCATGGAAAAATAGTAATTTTAATTATTAACTATTAAAACCTATATTATTATTATTATTATTATTAACTATAAAAATTTAATTATTAAAACCACACTTAAATAAGATATGAAAATTTAATATCAATTTGTTTCAAAACTTTATATCGCAGTTAAAAACGCATTTTAAATATTTTTTGTGGCAGTATAATGTTTAAAAAAAATGTTATATCTTGTTTAGTAATACTTATTAAGAAAAAACATTAAAATATTCAAATTTTTACATTAGTTCTCTTTTCCAAACGTTAATTTTCTATGCAATGGCACTGTTGGAATTACGTAGCTATGTATATCACACAAACAGTACGAAATAGAATTTCCACTGGAATTTTTTAATGTATAATTGCAACTAAAATATCTTGCAATTTCTGAATAAAAATTCCTGCCAAGATATTGTAAAAACACTTCTGATATTTAGGGCGAATTCTTTCCCTTAAGTTTTTTTTTTTTTTCCCTCAAGGGGCTCCCAGTATTTTATCCTGCTTAGACTGAAAAAAGTACCGTGAATCGAGAAAAAAAAATTCTCATATTTTATAAAAAAAATCGTATTTTTTTTTTAATGATGAATGGAAGGTTCTTTGATGCAGTGCATGTCGTCTGGTTGGGGACGCAACAAAGAACATCTGTCGTCCGGAAACGCATCCATGTACAGGTGTGAGTAGAGAGACGTGGGACTGAACAAAGACCCTCATTTCCGTTTCCATGTATTGGGGCTGTTTATTTTCACGCACCGAATAGTGCTGGATTTCCGGTCAACTCTTCGTGGATGTTTCGCTCGCTGCTCACCTGGTTTCCGAAAGAGCGTGCACCTCTTAGAAAGGGAATAAACACGGAATTAAAAATGTTCCGAAAGTGGAAGTGTTCGACTATAAAGCTATTTTAGCTAGTGAGCTATTTTTACAACTACAGTTCTACATTTCCGAATTCGACATTTTTGAAAATGGATGCAAAATAATTTGTTTGCACATTTTATAAACTTTGTTTATCTTATTACCAGCAATGATTTTACATAAGACACCAAAATATTATGCATTCAAATTTCGTGTGATTTTAAAAATGTAACTTATATTAATAAAACTTATCTAGAATGTACATGGTTAATTACATAAAGTAACTAACTTATGATAAATATACAAACTTGATCTTGATAATTCAGATACAGTAAAATTTAACGCAAGAGTCGCTTAATGGACTTCTGTATATTTTTGAAAAACTCTAGATTAAACTATTTAATTGTAAACTTATTTTCTAAAATAATTCTCTTAAATAAAAAGAAATTAAAACGTGGCGTATCTAAATTTCAAATCTAATAACTTTATACCAGGATAATCTCAAAAATAACATTATTCTATCGAGTTATCATTTTAAATTGCAAAAAGTTTCATAATTATATATATTTTAATATATTTAAAACTAATACTTTTGAAAACCGGTATTAAAACTTTAATAAAAGTATCTTTAGAAGGATACTATACTGTGATAGAAAATAAGAACGAGCTATTGGTAGTTTTAAAAAATTAATAAACTCTAAAAGAGCATTCAGCCTTATTTCAATATAGTGAACATAATTTCCATCCTTTAAACAAAACATTGGAGAGAGCACTTATAATCCTTAATTCAATTTTTAAATTCTAAAAATTAACTTTTGGGTAGTTTTTGATATAAAACACTTGAAATCAAGAGAGTGAAAAAGTTATTGATTTGTTTTCTCTTATACTACAAAATTAGAAGTAAGAAACAGTGACACGTAGTTAAGAATTAGTTCTGGTCTTATGTTTATATGTGGAATTTAAGAATTACCAAGTTTCTCAGTGATGAAATATATTTTAGTCACGTCCCACAGATACATTACAAACTTTTATTTTTCAAATGTAAAATAATTCCAAACCGTCTATCGAGCAACATAAAACTAAGTGATTTTCAACTTTTCAAAATGAACTACGTAAAAATTAAAACAGTATTTTATTACTTGAATGCCACATTTTCGTTTAAAGTTTAATTTCAAAAATTTGTATTTAATCTAAAATCAGTACGTAATCATTTTGTAACTTTATCGTGACCGTTATAAATTACTTTAAGATGCATCTGCTACGAAGTATTAAGTTTTTCTGTAAATTCAGAAAGGACCTTTTAAAAATGAAAAAAAAAAAATCTCATTTTTTAACTTCGCAATTGGTCGTTGGTAGATTTAATAATTCTAGCCATTACTATGCACTGATAAATACGATTTATGTGCATTTCAAATTAAGTTTTCGAAAAAACAATTTTTCTTTTTGAATTGAAGTCAACCCAAACGGGCGTGAAATGTACTAATGTTGATCATTATTTTCAGTGAAAAAATATTTCTATTTCTTATCGCGTAAACATCAAAAAAGTTGACCGGAGATATTTTATTTAAGTAATTTTTCTTTGTATTATACTTAATAAGGTTAAATGGCTCTGTGCTTAATGCCGTAAAAATGTTTTGCACAAATTAATAAATTATTTTGGAATTCACATAAAAATTTGATTATATAGATTTATGCCACTAATAAGAATTGAATATTTTAATTTATGACTGTAGACTAGCAATTCAAATCAAGCTTTTTGTTTCGAAAAATAGCAACTATTTTCTATAATTTGTATGAAGTTCTATGGCAAATTTTTGGAAAAATATCTGCAAAATTTGAATATAAACACAAATGGTTTGATCACTATATATTTCACAATAATCTTAATTGATAGTACTTTTTCAAAGAAAATTTAGTGCTATTTGTAATTACTTTCATTGTAATTAAAACGCTGTAAATAGTTATGCAATTGCATTACAGCATAAATTATATATTTAACGAATCAGAAAGAGCAAGAAAACTATTTTTATATTTTGTTTCTCCCTTCGTAAAATTATAACAGAAATTTAAATTATGAAGCGTTTTTGTATTTGCCACATTCTTAGTAAACTTTTATTTAAAACTTGCGGGTGTACAATACACTCTGTGTTGTGTTATTCATTCAAAAAGCACCTATTAAAATAGGTTAATTTTTTTCTAAATTTAATCTATCGTAAATAAAAATTTGAGAATAAATTTGAATTGATATGAAAAATAACCACACACACGCACGATGTCAATTTAACATTTGTTAAATAGAAAAAATACATGAAGGTTGTGATGCTATCTGATAATTTTATGCATTAATTTCTAATCTGGCCTGTATTGACCTGTTTCTCTAGTTTATAATTTCAGTCATGTGTTTGAAACTATTTACAAAACATAAATAAAATTGAACTCTACGTGCATTAAGTTCAGGTGGAAAGTATTTGTAAAATATGGACTGGTTTTATTCCCCGAATAAACAGGTGCTCCTGAAGGACTTTAATGTTTAGGTATTCAGCAGGCTTGTTCCACAGATTAGGAGATTCCGTCATCCCTTGGCAAGAATTTTTAAAAAATCTATTTGAATGCTTATGCCCTCTTCTATTTCTGAATTTAATTAGCCAATATTTTTAAAGCTGTCTATATACAAAGAAAGGAATCCCAGTTTTTTTTTTTTTTTTTTTTTTTTTTTTTAAACATTTTTGGAATACTTCATATGTAAAGATAATTGAGCATTTTGTTCTTTCGTTATAAATTTCATGAAAAGGAAATGCCTACAATATATTGAATTTTAATTTTATTTGGAAGGCTTGCTTCGTCAATTTTTTGAAGACATTTAATCTCTTACCATCACAGAAAATGCGTATTTAAAACGTGACTAGGAATAAAAGGGTTCAAGTTTTCAACATTAAATTCACCACATTATTCAGCTAATTTTTGTTGATTTGTTTCCAAAACGATTAGCATATATGATAAGCCATCTTTAAGTTTCCAGTGCAAGTCTATTGCAAGCTAAGGCTTACGTTGCCTATTTCCTCTTGCAATATGTTTGTGATGATACGTAACCTACTCAAATAATCAATCTTATTCTAGTACTTCAAAGCTTCGTTTTCAAGCACAGCTTGTATTTTGACATTCAATGAAATATTCGTTTAAACTGTCGCATATTCTTTTTAAATTATATCAACCATTGCATTAGAGCTGCAAAGTGTAGATATGTTGCGTGCTGTTATATGAAAGCTTCGAAAAGCCACAGTTCAGAATGTATTCTTCCTGATTAAGATAACGTAGTCTTCAAATCCAGAAGCAATATTTCCAGGCATCAAGAAGTGTTTCATGCTTTGCCTGGATGACTGAAATGATAGTAAAACTTAGGAACAGTTCATAATCATTTCCATCAGTGTAAATTGAAGCACTCTGTTCTTTAGTTCATCAGTTTGTTCATCTCAAAATGGAGAAGAAAATTTTTAGGTAAATGTTTGGAATCCACTTAAAACTTAAGTATTTAGTACAATTATTCGTGTGCAAAAAGTTTAATAAAGATACAAACTAAAATTTATATTTTTGAAGAGGTTATAATACTAACTATTAATTCATAATCTATTGTAGACTTT
This sequence comes from Latrodectus elegans, assembly GCA_030067965.1. Classification (NCBI taxonomy): domain Eukaryota; kingdom Metazoa; phylum Arthropoda; class Arachnida; order Araneae; family Theridiidae; genus Latrodectus; species Latrodectus elegans. The sequence continues at coordinate 70,202,746 of CM057817.1, read as the reverse complement.
ACAATAATCTAATGCACTTTACGATGTACACATTATTACTTTTGATTTATTTCTTAAACTATAAATATTCTAAAAGTTGATGTTTAGTAAGAATTCTTTTTTCCAGAATTAAAACACAATTTCAGTTCTGGAAAATACTTTTGTTCGGAAAATAAAATTTATCAGGTTTCAAAATATCTTTTTTTTTTTTTTTTAAAAAAAAAAAAAAAAAAAAAAAAAAAAACTCTTAAGCAAATAAAACTATACTTTAAAAAAAGATACTTTAGCTTTTAGCTTTCAATAAAATAATGTTTCCATTCTCTAAATTTTCTGTTAAAAATGAAAATGGTTTTTATGAATCAAAATAAAATAATTTTTTCCAAGTAATGAAACATGCCATTTCAAAACAATATGCAAATGAAAAGTGCACACGTTTTTCCCAGCTAATTACAAGACATTCCTAAAATAATTTTCTTACCAGAAACAATGTTAGCTAAGGCACGACATAAAATAACCCAGTGAAGGCCATAACGTGAAAAATAAGTAAAAAACCAAATCAGGAAGCATTAAGCAGTTTCAAAAATGCAGTCGACTTCTTGACACGAAGACCATTAGCTTGATTATTCCTTAGGGGGAGGAGGGACCATATATTTTGAATGAGGTCCGCCCAGCAATTTATCTCATTGTTGGTATATGTAAGACAAAAGGTTTTGTGGAAATTGGGTCAGAGAAATTTGTTTTGTTTGGTAGCTTCGTATTATATTGATGTTTTTAATTACTACCTTAATTCAAGTTGGATATTCAGAGGAGAAATTTCGGATGGAAAAAAGTAGTTGCAAATTTATTCATATCTCCATGCAGTGGTACCAATAAAAATTCAATACCATCTCATTCTAATGTTTATGATCAGCGGCTTTATATTCTCAACACTCTGAAACCAAACAAAAGCTCTGAATTCAATGAAAAAAAATTTTGTGCAACCTTGTATTTCGATTGCTTTTTGTGCAATGAAAACGTGTTTCACTTTTTATTTACATGAATAAATATAAAAAGTTTTTCCAATTTTATTTAAATCTTGATTAAAAAAATGAACAATATTTTTGATAACATTTTGATTTTGGCATTGTATCTATAACTTTGAACTGCATAAATATTTGCAATTTAGCTAGAATGAAAATGAGACATTACTTGAAGCTATTGATATTCATACGATTTTTTACACAAGTCTGAGTTTTTAATATTATAATTCTATAGAAATTGACGGACAAAAAAAACCTAGATAATGTGTTTAGTTTTCTCAAGGTTTTTTTATATTTTTTGTATGTATTTTTTATCATGTAATATCTTTTGGTATGTATACAACCATATTATGCTTATAATTGTCCATATTTCAATTAAAACTTGAGATACGCGTGTGACAGAGTTTTACACAAATTAGAATTGGAGATAATTTGTATAGTTTTAATGTATATTAAGAGTTGTTAATATTTATATGTAAAAAGATTTCTAAAAGTTAAGCAAAACTCTTGGAAAAACTTTAACTAAAATTTCCCTTCAGGGCATAAGATTAATTCTATGGTACTTAATCAACTCTTATATATACTTTATAAATATATTAAGATGCCTACACCATTGATTTATTATTTAGAAAAACGAACAGTAAATATATTTTGCAATAATATGCTGACTAGTAGACAAAACTTTTATCTTTACAGTCTAATTAAATGATACAACATGGATTTAGGAAATATAATATGGAATTTTTGTTGAAAAAGTATTCAAATGATAACATTTTGTCTTAATCTATTAATCACATTCAGAAAATAATTATGAAAATAAATATTTAATAAGTGCTGAATATTTTAAAATTATTTGCGATATTTTTTTCTTAAAATTACAATTTTTTAAAGCTATTAGAAATTTTCCTTTTGATATAAATCTAAGTATAAAATGACAAAATTTCGTATTTTTATCTTTTTTACAGGAAATTCTTCTTGAAGTTACTATTTTTTGAAAATATTTATAGAACAAATCTAGTCCAACGTAATGATAGATTACCATTGCTGTCGGTCTATAATTTACAACGAATTTTTTTTTATTAAATTTCTTTTTATTTTTTTTACTCACTGAAGCGAAAGCCAGTTGTTGAAGATTGTAAATCAATGTGAAATTTTTTTTTATTCTAGCTATTTACCTTTTTAAAGCTTTAGTTAACCATTTACTGCAAAAAAAAAAAAAAAAAAAAACTTAATCGAAATAGGAAAATTTTAAGAGAAGTTGTGTTGAATTATGTAAATTTTATCAAAGTTTCTTTGCTGGGGTTGGAAAACTGGTCGCTGATTGGCTGGCGCTCGCTTTCAATTTGAATTTTCGTGACTTCCCAACTCGGGTGTTGATATTTGTAGTTCATTTAAACCATAGATCTTAATCGATCAAATTAGCTTCATGTGCATATTGTAGATCGTCAAACGAAATTAGTGTCACTGTTTTATAAATTATTGAAGCTTAATTTTAACAGCGCTATGAACATCCGTTAAGGTTCACTATGCATTTAATCTTAAATTATTTACAAAGACAGTTCCAGAATAACTAGCTAAGTATTATATAAACATCTCAAAACTGAAACGACCAGTCAAGAGCAAACGAGGTTGCATACACTTTAAAATTTGACTTTTTATTCTTTGGATTGAATAATATGTCATTTCATGTGATCTTTATTGGAAACTGGAATGATAAATGTTTTCCTTTTCTTTCACGGTGTTATATTCCGCTCTTGAATTTTGCGCATCGTTTTCCGGCAAAGTATTCAGACCGGAACAAAAAAACACGTCTGTGGTACCCGCATGATTAGTTAACTGAATCTTAATGCTAAGAATGGTAGTAATGCGCGGCATAGGCGAAGTGTCTTCGAATTCATCTTAATGGTTACCGTCATTTTGCTACATTAAGTTTGCAGTGAGGATAACTTTTAGATCACTTAGATAATTACTTTATGTAATAAATTTTTTCATTCGTATTTTTTACATCCATAAGTTACTGCTCTGAATTGCTTTTTAATCTATGGAAATGATCCAACTTTAAAACAATTATATATACTCCTTCATTTCTTAAATAGACTGTAAAGAATAATTAAAGGCTTATAGATATTTCATTCTCATCAATTTTCAAGTTTTTTTTCCCTGTAAGGTGATTGAAAAATTTATTCTCATTCCTGTATTTGGCAATTTTAAAAGCGTCGTCAATATTTGTCAATTTTAAATTTATTTACGGAATATAATTCAGCAGAAATACATTCTGTAGTAAAATATTTAATTTAATAAAATGTAGAGAACTAATTTATATTTATTTTCAGGCTGGTTTGCAGTATTATAAAAGTAAAACTTAATTCACTTCAAATAAAATGTCAAATTAATTAAGGTTTTTGTGGTGTAGCCTTTTAACTGAAGGAACATTACATTTTGTTCCACTGGTTAAGGCCACATTCTTTTGGAAGTGAAAATTGTTCATCCGAATCTCATCAAGCACTAATAGTACTTGAGTGGTTTCTTTTGGCATAATATTCTTAGATTGCTTTGGAGTTCTACTTATTTTTATTTCGAATGCTTAGGTATAACCAATTATTAAAAACATCTAAGCCCTGAATACATAATTATAAGATATTGTTACAGTTTTTATAGTTTTCTATTTTGAGAGTTCCAGACTTTGAAAAATCAATCCAGGTATTAAAGTAACATAATTTGTAATGATCTCTAATAGAAGTAAGTTCTATTAATCAAATTATTTATTGGGGTTATGTTATTGAAATGCTATAAATTTAAAAAAGGATTTTATATTTTTAATACATGATATCTATTGATTAATTTATTGAAAACTGAGGGAGAGAATTACTCTTCGTAGAACAATATATTAATCGAAGTAACAAAAATTTGGAGCCATAATTTCTCAGTTTTTTATAAAATCTTTGCACTTTTCTTGTACAACTTTAAATTTATAGTTTTATTAGAATTCATGTAAACACAATTTATTAAAAATTACTGTCTCATAATTTTAAATTGTTTAATATTTAAACAAATTAAGAATGATCAAATGTTAAAAATTATCAATTAGGCCTATATAATCTGGATAAATTAGATTTCGAAATAAACTGACAATGATTTCTTTAATTTAGCCCTATTTAAAATTTCAATAAATTTTAAAACAGTTGTTTGCTTTTATATACATTCATATTATCTTGTATAAAATGGAAAAATATTAACTTATTAAATGTCTACCAAAACGTAGAATTTTCTATATGCGCCTGTAAATCAAATATCGAATACTTATTTTATATTGAATATATTATTTTTTTCTTACAGTTTTATTCTATATATAATATTTTCATAAACATGATTATAAATACTTACTCCTAAGAAGCGAATGCTTATGTAACACGTCCTTTGAAAAATTTAAGATGGGAATAGTCATGCTAGTTAATAGTCATGCCATTAATTATTATGATATTTTATATATACTATTTGGTTTCTGTGAGAATTATGCGTATTTTTCAATTCATAAATATTAAATCTAAATTAATTTATTGCTTATTGAAAATTTCTTATAACCATTAATTCTTTAATTCTGTAAACATATTATTTAAAGCAACAATACAAATATTTAGAAATTTTTCCATTTTCCAAAGCAAAATTTATACAAAAAGAGACTTTAAAAACAGCCGTATCAGAAAATTACCTTTTAAAATAAAAACATTAAGAATGATATCCATTAATTAAATATTTTAATAAGTACAAATTCTTATTAATTATATGTTTAAATAATTTGTGTTTTAGTAATTGCAATATAAGACAGAAGCTATAAAAATTTTAATAAATTAATCTAAAATATTTAAGATTTTTAGACAACTTCGGCTAAATTTTTCTGTTTAATGATAATTACACATTTTTAAAAATATACCATAATTTGTTTTCTGTATTTTGAATTTTCTCTCTAATAGATATAGTCTTATTACAAGTGTAATCTCAAAAATATTTTAAGTTTGGATTGAATACATTGCAAGTTTTTTTTTTATCTCTATCTTCGGAAATAGTAAAATAATTTCATGTATTTTGAAATAACAATCATTTGTAATAAAAAAAAAATTCACACTTAGTACTAATGCATTTTAATTCCCCAAAATCTTGTTTATAAAAATCTTCACAATTTAAATTTGAACCAATTTGATGCATTCAAGAAAGGCTTAAATACAACTTATGAAAATTGGACATTTTCGTAAGTTGTTTGTGTATATGCGAGTATATAATAAGAAATGCTTATTATACACTCGAATATATACAAACAACTTACGAAAATGTCCAATTTTCAGTTAAAACACTTCTGTAAATATAAATACGAGTTTTTCGAAAAAAATTGTTATTTTCTTTTAAGCTTTCCTGTACATAATTAATGTAGCGTTAAAGGTAAATTTGGTTTTGCTGTCACTAATTCAACTTAATTCTAGTCACCTCTTGTGTTAGTTTGGTTGAATGGATAAAATGGTAAATAAAAACTTGCATACACTTTTCAATCATTAAGTTTGTTCAATAGGGGTAACAAAATTAATTTAGATTTTCTTTCTTTGCTAAAGTAATGATCTATTAGCGTTTTCTGGTTCGGTAATTTTGAATGTTATGTTTCTTTTCTATTGCAAGAACACATGATTTTTCCCCCATTTCTGTTTTTATTTGCGTTACTGAGTTGTTTAATTGAGTGTTTCTTATTTCTAAAACATTACAATCACTAAAATGATTTACTATTAAGGTAATGAAAAGTTCAAAATCTAATTATATAACTTAAGTACCACTTTTAATTTCATTTCGAAAACTTCTGTTGCAGTGTTCCTTCCATATAATTATAAAATAGTCAAATTTCATAGCGAAAATTCTATTTTGATCTAAACACTTAACCATACCTTTTGTTCTTAAGTAGACTTCATCCTTTTGACACAAAGACACACTCTCTCTCTGCGTACTATGCAGACTAACTATCGAAGGCAGTTGTAAGGCCTTGTCTATATGTTTGATACACGTGTATGAAATTTCTTAAATGAAAATGATCTGCAATATTTTTTATTTGAAAATTTTAAATAGTCTACATAGTTGACAGAATTTCGATTAAAATAATTCTTATATATTAAAGTTTTTAAACAGATTTCTCTCTTGAATAATAAAGTGTCACAAGGCGATTCAAGCTAAAGATGTGCATTTTAATTTACTACAGGAAAGATTCATTGATTTGAAAATGTAAAAGAATAAAATTAAAGAAAATATATTCTTGTGAAAATATTTGTACACTTAAATGTTTGACTTTATAAGGAAACATAAGATTATAATATACTGTAAACTATAAGGTAAATTTTTATGTAAATAAGATTGCACAAATTTTAGAATTGATGCTGTCTCCCCCAAACGCAAAGCAAATGTCTGCTTTTAATTCAGACTACAGTTGAATTAGTTTTGAAAGAATTGGTGTAATAAGAATGTTAAGTAGTACTGAAAGAACTTGAAATTATATTTAAATCCTATAGATTCTTTTGTATAAAATTAAAATTTATCGTAAAGATTAAAACTGAAGAGTGTCTTTGTCCGTTAGTTTTTAAATACATTGTCTTTACAGAAAAGCAGAGTTTAAGCAACATAAATGTAATTTGAAGTTTTTTTTTTTAAATTTGGAAAGTTTAAAAGGAATTTCTATGAATACAATATCAAAGTAGCTTTCTTATTAAAAGGCCATTTGACAGTCCACTGTGTTATAAATCGCATAATCATACGCAACAAAAATTTTGATTTATTCACTTTTCTTTGAAAATGCACCCTTCCGTCGACGTATCAATTTTTTTCTTGATATTTTATTAAATAACTGACAACAGGAAAGGCAAGATTTTTTTCACATGTATAAGTAATTAAAAGCATTTTACCACTTAGTACAAAAATTCCAAATTACAGAAGTTATTTCAAAGTCCGCTTATAAATTTTATACATCCGTTTCATATTTACATAATTTTGAACGCATAGAATGATGTATAAAATTACTTTTATCATTGGATTTCCTAGTAACTGTTAAAGTATACAAATGTTTTTATTAATTTAAGCAAGTCACCACAACAACAATTTTGTTAATTAAAATTGTATACTAAATTTAAACAAGGTTTTATTGTAAACACTGTCTTAAGAATTAATACTGTACTAGTCGTCGAACGCTTAGCACACACACAATCTGGCTTAATTAACAATTGTGGGAAAAAATACTTTAAGTGACAAACCAAACTTTTTCTAAATTAAAATTTTTGGGAATTTGTAAATAAAAATATTATTTGTAATAGAATCAAGGAAAATAAATGCATAGTTTTGACTATATAAAAATTTTAATATTTATTTCTGAATTGGATCGTTTTCAATGTACCTGAATTCTGTGGAAATAAAACCATGTAAATATTATTTGTATATAGTTTTTTTCTGTAATATATTCGTAGAGTTATAGAATATATAAATATTCTATTTTCTCCCAAATTTTCAACGCTTGATTTTAAAAAAATGCAAAAGCTGAATGTGTTGTAGTGGAATTGAGTGCTGCTAATAAAAAATAACTTTATATATTCCCCAAACAGATATGGATTGTTTTGATATCTCGCGTGTGTGTGTCAAAAATTTACTCTAAATACAGTTTTGCTATCGTATAAAATTTTGAAAAGCTTTCTACTCATCTTCCTTTGAATTATAACCATGACAAAATTAAATTTGGAATTTGATCAGAGTAATAATTTCTTAAGTTTATATAAATCCCAATTCTGTAAGTCAATATGTAGTCTCTGTTTGAAATTAATTTACTTCTTAAAAATGAAATCTAAATATTCTACTTCCGTTGTAAATTTATTCTAGTTAAATATCTGCAAATTATTTTAATGTTCGTTGCTTGACTACCTTAAAATTGACGAGTTGGTATTTGTTGGCCTGTGTAATGGTCTTCACACAATTTGTGGATTCATCTTTCATCATGAATGCTTCATAGCGATTCGGAATCAAACTTTTAACTGTTGAGTTGCATCTAATTTACCTACTTGGGAAAAGTAAAATTGACGTTGATTGAAAAAGCAAATTGAACCTTGAAGACGTCATGTTGAAAAGTGGTCAATGATAAATTCTGGAAATTTATCGCCATATTTATATACCTCATATTATTTGAACTAAACACAATTTTACGTTTCTTAAAAGGAAATATTCTATGAGCTCAATCTTGAATGGTGGTGTTGCAAACTTAGGCTTTGGTTTCTCCCATATTGAGCCCGAAGTCATTAAATATTTTGCTTCATTTAGAGCTGTTAGAATAAATACTGGAATAATATCTTGTCCAAAATATAATAGATTGTCAGAACAATGTTATAAACCATAAAAACGAGCATCGGCTTTTAATTGCGGCCAATAGTATTTTATGCATCGTTTTTAAAAAAATACATGCAAGAAAGAATATAAAAAAGATACTCCTTATTTTGTTAAACTTTGTTTATTAAACTTATTTTAAATAATTAGAATTATAAATCTTTTGTGGAGTTTTTTAATGAATTCATTTATTTAAATAATCAAGGTTTTAAAGAAACGTCACTAAAATAATCATTTATGCAAGTGCGTGCTTTGAAAAACCAATTTGCTTTTATTTTATAATTTATAGAAAACTCTGAGAGAATTCCAAACACGATGTAAAATGAATCACTCCTATTTTTTTTTTTAAAATTCAATGCAGTGGCATCAGTATGTAAAAATGCAAAATATTCATTTTCAATTAAAACTTGGTTAATATCACAATTTAAAATTAAAAAAACAAATCTAAATTATTTATGAATATTGCAATAGAACTTCAAACTATTCTATTCATTTAAATAAATGATTTTTTGTTTATCAGATTGAAATAGTTTTACCCCATTGTTTACAGTTCAGGTTAGAACATTTATAAAAATATTTTGATTTTTCTCTGAAAATTACCAAATTGTATTTATAATTACGTAAATGCCCTTCATTTAAAAAATGATAGGTTGTAAGAAAAGGCACAATAATAAAGTATGACCTCAAGAATCTAAGAAATACAATATTCTTGCTTTGCTGCCCATTTCTAAACAAACAATGTACATTATTTTTTGTAATGTCGAAATCTCCACAAGGAAATAATTTTATTTAACCGTCCTTCCTTGACTTTGAGAAGCATGACGATTATTAGATAAAAACAACAAAAGTAAATCTGAAAATGCAGTTACTACAAATTGAAAGAGTTCAACCATAACACACTCTAGTCTTACTTTAAATTAGTCATTGGTATAATTGAAAAAGCTACTTTCCAAATTTGTTATTTTTTTTATTTGATGCACTTATTTTTTTATAGAAAAAGTAGTGATTGATAAGACTGATCTTGAAAAAGATTATCGCGAATTGAAATAGCGAATTATTTTGTATTCCCTTTTAAAATTTTAGGATTATTGTAATCAACTTTTCATTTGTTATTTTAATTATTCTATTAACATTTTCTCCAATGTTATTTCCTCTCTATAATGAGAAAAATCACATTTCTCTTACATTTCCAACGCCTTGTGTCGTTAATACTTCCAAATTAATTTCCTAAATGCTAATTTCGCTTTTGCGTATCATTATCATTTATTTATCATTCACAATGATAAACATTCTTGGAAAAACAAGAGTTGTGTGAATGCAGAAAAGTATGGCTTAAAAAAAATATTTGAATTTCTGCAGCTAAAAGTTTCTTTTAATTTGTATCCGTACTAAAATATCTAATCATATGAATGCAAATTTATAAAAGCTTATATCAACAAAAGGAAAACTAATTTGGTTAAATTATTTTTATAGCTTTAAATTTTATTATCAAGTTCCAAGGCTAGTAAAAAAAGAAACAATTGTAGAATTTTTAAGGCTCAAGAATTTCACCTCTATATATATTCCGGATATTGAATTGCATATCGATTGAAAAATCCAGTCCTTGTGAAAATCTAGCAACGTATTTAAGTAAATAACAAATCAAATGTACTCAAATGTCCGATAAATCAAATGTTCCGCTACTGGTTACACATGTTATGTTGAATATAAAGATAAATATGCAGCCAGGAAAAAAATATTAAACTGGAGTGTTTAAAAGCAAAGCGATATGTAATTCTCTCTGTAGAAACAAATTCTTAAAATAGGTACATCCAGTTAAAGCACATTTCTAAAAGTTTTCAAGTTTAAAAATTATGGCTAAATGTAATTTGATACTAAACAGTTTCAATTCGTAAGAAATATTTTTTCATTTTAACTTTCTATGATAATTGTTAATTTTAATAAAAAAAATTTTCTGATTAAAAATATTCTTGTTATGTATCATCTTTATTTTAGTGCCAATTTTCATATCTTTTAAATTTTTTTCTGTTATTCTGTTCATTACCTATTTTGTGTTTACAGTTTTTATAATAGTATTCATATTTGTTTTTACAGAGCTTCCTAAAGGGAATTTTAGAAAACAATTCCCTAAAGGGAACTTTTAGAACATCGTATGGAACTTTCATTTCTATGATTTTCGCACGTAATTTCAGACAGAGCATTTTAAAGAATTTTAGAGCAAATTTATAAAAAAATATTTCATTTAAAGTAGATTTAGTATTTTAAATTATTAAGAGTAGTTAAATTTTAACATTGTTTAAAATTGATTTTCAAGAATTGAATAAAATATTTACATATATGATAATATTCGTAATTTTTGTGCATTTGAAAAGCATTCTAAATTCTTTTCTAAAGAAATATTAATAAAGTTATTTCAGAACCAGTGTTTTCAATTAGAATTTATTAACCATATTTACTATGATTTCAGTTATCAAATTGACGATTTTTAGCTATAGTAACATGGTTGTGGGATCTTTTTAATGCATGATTTATCATATTTCAAACATAAGAATATTTTAAGACTTTTAATTATTCATGCGTAATTTTAAAATTATTTCCTAAGCCATACATATGGAATATACTACTTTCAATATAATTAGCATACAATGAATGTATTAAATTATAAATCAGAAAATTTAAAAAGTTACTTTAAGTAGCTTTCTCAGACAAACAGAAAATCTTTACTTTTGTTTTAAACGGTTATAAATAAAAATAAGAAAGCATAATTTTCAAGGAATTTACAATGTTTTTTACTATTCTTTTTTGTATCTACCGTTTGCTGTTGCTCAAAGAATTTACATTAAGCCTAAACGATTTAATTTCGAAGCAAAATTTAACGTTGGTTAACTGGCTCAGTTCCTTATGTAGATTTTTGAAATGACAGAAAAAATAGTTCTTTAAATATTACATAAAATGCTTGGGGAAAAAAACTTTTCAACTTGTTTTCAGGGATTCTTGAAACGCCTTTCACAAGAACGGGTCGCAGTCAACCTCTCATCAAAAAAGTCTTCCTGATTCGCCCACTCCACTTTCCAGTTCATTGCTCTGGCTTAAGATGAATGATATTTCGGTGCTATCAAATAGATGAGTTGATAAACTCAACGTTTATCCTATTATGAAATACTTATTGCACATGTGTTTTGCACGCATCTTCTAATAAGGTATTTTTATTGAGCTAAGGTAACATTTCACTGTTTACCTGACGAAACAGTTTCTTCAGTAATGTCAGTGTTAAACACATCCCGTTATAACTTTTTCTAAAGTGAAAGTTAGCGCTTAGTAAATAAGCTGAAGGTTTATCTATGAATTTATAGCTTTCCATTGAATTTTATTTGTTCTTCTTCCGGCGATACATTGTTGGTATGCTATGTATAGTGTACCGAATGTTTTTGGAATTGTAAAATATTACATTAAGGTTAATTATCAACTCTTACTATAATTGCTGGTTTGCTTATATTGAAATATAAAAATAAATACAATTTTATGAAGCCACACAATATCAATATAAATTTAAACTGCTCTAATTAAGATACTTTTATTTAATGAGATTAAAATATTTTATATACATAGAAATCGACATAGTAATATTTTGGATATCATCTCATATTAAAACACATGTGAAAGTATTAGTTTATTTATTTTTGCATTATGAAATATTATTATTTAAATATATTTTTTAGATTTTAAGTGCTTTTAGATATTTTTTACATATTCTCCCTTAAAATGTATACAAAATTTTAGGCTTGAGAAATCACATTGCACATGCAATGTACTGAGGTTTACTTTTATGAAACTAGTGATGTGAATTATATTTTTAACACAATTTTCTTAGATATGGTTCTATTATGCATAAAAAATTGTGGAATAAAAAATATTTTGACTTAGTTTTATATTGAAAAATAATTTGCCTTGTGAATGATTCAAATGTCATGCTTCATAATAGAAAAACCGAATATGAAGAAATTATTCTAAATAAAATAATTTTATTTATGGAATAATTGCTAAGTAATTCAAAGATTAAAATAAAAATATAGAATAACATTAAAATTTTCTGTGTCACTTACAAGAGTATTTTAGTTTTAAAGAATCTAATATTTAATTCATTCCCCCTGTTTCAAAAGACAATGTTATTTTAATGAAAACTAGTTAATGTCAAACGATACATGTTAAATAACTGCTCTGATATCCTCTGCTTTGAATTCAAAACTAAAAAATACTTAATGATACCCTATTTCTTAAGTTTTATCGTACCATTCAGACACTAAGAAAGAGCTTTATATGTCCCATAATAAAAATAATTAAAAACGTACTAAAAAAAAACTAATTTTTGCGCTTTATTTTTTTACTTGTAAATATCCCAATACCAAGAAATTATATACTGGAAAAGTTAAAAAAAAAAATTAAATAGATCCCTGAAGTTAAAAACAATTCAATGGATTCTTTCGGAAATGGCATGATAAATGCTGTAGTCTTTAGTTCATTGTTTACCTGGAGCAAATAAAAGACTATGACGCTAATGCATTTGTTATATTCAAGGTCAAAACATTGTTTTGGTCTTGAATAAAACAGTTTTTGGGTTCGATTCCCATACCAGAAGTGGATGTCTATAATAAATCAAAATCCATTTTAAGCTATAGATCTAGATCGGATTCACATTACCTCAGATTACTAATTAGTCTTAACATTCCTAATTGCTAAAAATAGTAAGTGGATTAACAAGCTGTAAAATGTCATTTTTTAAATTGGTGAAAGACCGTTCAGGCGCGATTTTTTTTTTCCGTTATTTTGCAATCAGTATAAGTGAATGACTCCTAGTGTAAGGTTTATAAGCGTGACATTTTTCTTTGTTCTTTCCTGTTCTTATCCGCCTGCAACTACGCGGCCCTTTATTTTGGCCTTGGTCATTCAGCTGTTCCGCAAAATCACGTGGCTGGTTTCTCAACAATCGGTTTCGTCCTCGCCTCTGTAAAAACAGTAAAAGAGCGAGCCTCCTATTTTTTTCTCCCTGAAGGAAGAGAAAAAAAAATTAGGTGGATAATTTCCCTAATAATTATTTTATTTCTTAATCTGTGATCTGATAAAAAAAGAATTTTATCCATTAGTTTCAACTAATTATCATTGATTAGCTATTCCCCGAAGCTAAGTGAGGAAAAAAACAAAAGCAGTCGAAAAATGACTTTCTCTGTTTTTATTAACAATCTTAGGTCACAGCATGAATTTAGAGACGATATAAGAAAAGACGCTAAAAGGGTGATTCTGAAATGTATCTTTGCATATTGTCAATAACCTTTCAAAGATTAGAAGCAATTTCCAAGAGTAGAAAAAGATATTGCCACTAGATAATTCTTGTTGCTTTGCTTTTGCTTTTATTTTAAACTATTTTGAGAATTTGTAAGAAAGAAATTATTTGTTATCACAATTTAATCTGTTATTAACTTCTCTTTTAATGATATAGGTTATCTTTTTAACATAATTTATATGATCAAGTTTGCAGCTTTGTTACAATGTAAATGAAGTCGTTTTTATTCAAAACCAAGTTTTATGCTATAAACAGTAATGACAGTTTTTTTTTAAAATTAAATTTTTACATAGTGTTAACCAACTAGAAAATTAAATTTAATTCTCAGTTACATTATAACATTTGTTAAGTGGACAGTATATCAACCAAATTGTGTGATTAAACTATTATTACTGTATATATTCAAATTAAGATGAAGTAACACTAGCGGAGAATGGAAAAATTTGCCCTTCACACGTTCGGGTGCATTAAGATGCTAAGGATGATGCCATGGAAAGTTTTCAAATAGTACTTTCATAGAAGTAAAATAGCAAATTTGTAGAATTTATAAATACTTTTTTCATAAGTGCAGACTTAGAAACAAGAACTCGGATTTTGAACTTGAAAAACCTAATTTATATAGAAAAGGAATTACAACCACTTGCATAAAATATAGTTACTTAAACAAACGTTATTGCAATTTATCGCATAACTTAACATTCACTAATATTCAACACAAGAACAAAAAATCCTTATTTATTACGAATTTGAAAACGTTTGATACATGTAATGTAGTCCTTGTCTTATAAGAATTATATCTGATTGATAAATCATTACCATCCAATAGTTTTTAATCATACACATCAAAAGTTTGTTTAGAGAATTAAAAAAAAAATTCATTAAATAAGTTTCTCAACAAGTATTTCTTTTCTAACTTGTGAAAACAAAGGTATTCTAAGTTTTAATTTTGCTTGAATATATTTCAAAATTAGGTATATATATATATAATAAAAATTTTGCAATTGTTTTTCACTAATCACGATTGTCTTGAGTTAAAATGTATTTACAAAAAATGCATATGGGGTCGTAAATGTTTAGGGGTTTAAAACTGTCCGCTTTAAACTGTTGATCTTGAACTAGTCAGCATTTGCGTGTGCAAAATAACCTCAGAGCAACAAACCAAACCTTAGGAAAAATGCTAATTCTTCAGTTGTATTAATACTTCATCAAGTAGAGATAATTTAAATGTTATGTAAAAATTTTCGTAGTGTATTTCAGTTTCAGTAAATTATAAGTGCTTACTTCGATATGATTAATGGTCATGCCTTATTGGATGCATTACATTTCTGTCAATTACTGTCCTCAACTAGTTACTTACAATAATCTTCCGTTTCAGATACCAAAGACATAAAGATTGTTTCAAACTCACATGATTTCGGAAAGAATTGAAAACTACTTCAACCTTCACAGGTATGTTTTATTAATTTATCTTGGAAAAGATTAACAGTTGCGCATAACGCGTTTTCGCATTCTTCAATTTAGTTCAATTTCTATAAATTTTAGTTAAGAAATCAACGAATTTGCAATGTGAATAAAATAAAAATTTTATATAAACTATTTTATACAGATAAATGTCTTATTAATGAGTATAAAGCATTTTTTTAAAAGTATGCCAATTTTGTTTAACTACTTAGCTTTTACTTACATGAAATTTTAATGTTCCTTCGAGAACAGTTATGTAGCAATTTATTGGATCTCGAATGTTAATTTTTAGGAGTATTTTAAGCTTTTAATTCATTTCAATTTAAATCAAATTATAACTTAGAGGTTTTAAGACATATTTAATTGACAGATTCATATTATGTATGTGCGCAAGACACAGTAGAAATAATGTTTTTATCGAGATTTTGTTTTATTTCTGTTTTACATGATCATTCTTTATGTTGTGAATGGTATGAACGTTTCCCAGAAACTTCACACAATTTTTAAACTTTTGTATTTAGCAGTTTATCAAAATGTTAATTGACGTATCTGAAATACATGTTTAATTTGTGATGCATTGTGGATACAAACTGTATAGTTTCATCTCATTGAAACACTTTTGGGGAAAATAGTGCTTACTTTTATAATGTATGTTACAAAGGACTTATAAAATATAAATTCTTCTGAAGTGGCTAAATTTTATTTTACTGTAAGGGTCCGAGCTTTCCCTATCAAGAATCATTTCTAACCCGCTTATAAAAATTTTTTAATTCACGTATTGTTCGTGTGAAGTTCCTTTAAAATTTGTGTGAGGAGATTTATAATTTCAAACCCTTCAAATCATAAAATTGATTAAAAGTATTTTTAAATTAAATTTTATTAGTCTTCCATTATATTTGTACTATTTTGCTGACTTCAGCTTAAAGGGATTAACAATAACAAAAATGAGAATTGCATACACTGAATCGGTTATTTGAGCTGATTTAGATATGTTGATAGTCTCTGGCAGGTAAACCTACATTCCAGAATGGGAGAACTTTTAGCTCTCTTTCAGGAAACAATGGTCTTTGGCGATGGTATGAATCAGTTTACAACTAAATAAGTTGACCTGTTCCATTAGCAGTAAATTACAACAGTTCTCAGATCGCCAGTTGTAAAATGACAAATTTATCATTGTTTGAGAGCCATTGTTAGTTCGCAGCCATGCAAGTGCGATCATTTACATACGGACATTGCAGAATTGCGCACGAGCGCAAAGCTGACCTTTGTTGAAAGAGCTCGCTTGCGCTAAAGAAACCTTTTTAAGATTAATGCCTAAGCAAGATGCGTGACTAAGGTTGTATGATCTTTTAAAATTGAGTCTTCAAATTCTACTTTGTAATCAACGACCTGACTTGTCATGTAATGCCCGCGTTGGTACATCTATTTTTCTTCGATATGTGCCTTCACTTAACAGTGCTTTGAACTTAATTCACCTGACTTGATTGCCATTGAAAAGAAAAGCTGGTTTATTTTATACCTTTTTTACCGAAGGCTTAAAAATTTCATTTGCACATTTCTTTGTGGTTTCTACGAAATTTTACAGTTTTCTGGAATAAACTCTGTGTGAACCGCATACTTCATGGGGTTATGGAAACACATTATTTCAGAATCATTAAAATTATTTTCAGTTTTCTTAATTTTTTTATGGGATTTTAGTCGTTAGGGAAAGTAACAAGCACCAACAAAAAGAAATAATTTGCAAGCCAACTCACTAAAAAGTATATTTTAAGTCTATACAAAACTAAATTCAATACTTACTGCAATGCTAAATATTACATTTTTACTTTAGACTGCAGACATCTTAATTTTTGCAGTATTTGAACAAGGTATTAGTTCATTAGTCAGTCATATAGCACAACAATTAATAGAACCTCAAATTCGAGATGCATGTTTGCAATGGTTCGGAATTAATTTTAAATCTAGCACCCGATTTAAATAATCAGCAAATGGTGATAGTTAGATGACCAGTTAAGCTAAATTTACCGGGATTAATTATTTTAGAATATCCCAGGTTTTATATAATAACCTAATGAGGTAATCCAAAAATTAAATATTTTTTGTACTAAACTACAAAATAATTGAATTTCAAATATTTGATTAAATTTGATTCCAAATTGTCTGAATAATGGGTATTAATATTTTATGTGGTTTTATTTCGTAGAATTAAATATCTTTATAAGAATCCCCCCTTTACTGGTAATTGAATGGTAAAACCTCTGGTCTTCCATTGAACAGTTCCTTGGTTTGATCACAGCTTCGGGTATGGTTATTCGCAATGGTTTGTAATCAAGTTTAAGTTGGTACTTGTTTTGCTAGACCTCGTCAGCAAGTTATGACCATAGAGTGACAAATAATAATCTTTATGAAAAATTTAAATAATTTATGGGTTAAATATATAGTAAATTCATTTCGATATAGCAATTTACTCGAAAAGAGTTTAAAATGTGTGCTTTTTATTTTTCAAAAATTGATAGGTTAAAAGGTAAGAAAATATTACTATTTAATATAAAATATGGTTTTTATTTAATTATAATACAAATGTAAGAACTTATCAAATATTTTTATTTGTATTTGGTTAGATTTTAAAAAAATTAACAATATTTCATGCATTTATTAAGCAAATTGATAAAATCTTAAATGTTGTATTTTGATGAATGATAAAGAAAAAAAATATCCACTGAAGATATACATGAGGTACTCAAATGATACTTAAATTATCTTCAAGAAACATTTAATAACTTTTTCCTCATGCATGGGTTTATAATTTTTACACGACCCCTTACCTTGTACCTTTTAAATATATGAAGAAAATATGGGAATAAATATAATAACGTTTGGAAAATATCTAAATTCACACTTAACCTTAACTTAACGGTAAAAACAAATAATTGTTTCTGTAAAATACAAGGTGAATTTCCTTTAGTATTTTTGCGATTTTGCATTTCCCTGGTTTAAGTATATGTGTAAAGTTAATAAAACATGGAGAATGTTAACCAATTCACAATCGAAAATTAATTTCCGGTTCCTTAACCTTATTTTGCATATTTTGACTCTAGATGAAACATTTTTAAGAATATTTTCTTTTGCAAGTTTAGGTCGTAAAAAGGAAAGCTCTTCAACCGCGAAAAAGAGAAAGATTCTTTGAAACAAGTATCCTTTTCTTTCAAAGGGCTTCATACTTCTCAAATAACGCATTGTATGCAAACGTGTAATTCAAAAAGCTAGCTCACATTCGCGTGATACTGAATGTAGAATAGCATAGCGAAATAAAAACTTGCTTCCGGGATGAGGGGGAAGGGAATAATAATATTGACCCTTTCTTGCCACCTGGTCAAATTACAACACCACATTGAAGGGAAAAAATGATCGGGTCATCGCACGTAATTCGAGGGGGCTGGATTTCGATTAAGTGCTTATTTTCGTCTCCAAACTGATTACGATTAGATGGATTGTTTGAAATGCTTGGACGTGTTCTGAAAATTGGTTACCCTTAAGATATTACCTTTTGGAAAATTCACTTTAAAATTCGATTGGAGGAATATAGATCCAGATATGTAATTCAGCAAATACTCTTAAATTGTGAAAATAATATATTTATAATATTTTCACACACACACACACTTTTAATATATTATTCATTCCATTTAAAATGTAGTTCTTCAAACTAAATCCTCTAAACTGTCTGTAAAGATTGAGTAAAAAATTATAAATATTTTTCAGGTATAGTGTTAAACATTTTCTTAGGGTAAAAGATCTTACCATTAAAAATTCTTTCATTTTTAAGTTGAAAATTATTTTCGTTTAAATGGATTTTCTTATATTTAGAAATGGAGTTGATTTATTTTTGCAATTTATATAATAAATTGCTTGTACTTAGTATGTAAAAAAGTTTCAAATTATATAGGTTATTTTTAATTCCCAATATTGGTAGTAAAATAACAATTTAATCTTAAATGAATGAACTTTAGAAAAATAATCGATATTTAATTTCAATTAAGATCTTACGGGATGTTTAATCTAGAAATACTGATGTAAAAGTTTTATATTATTTCAAGATCACTCTTATGAGAAATTATTTTTGAAATAAAGTCTATAAAGGTAACAGCATAGTTGAATCATGGGAGATAATGGCAAACAAAAATTGGAAATATCCCTTCTTATAAATTGTAAACATAGTACTGTATAATTGTATTGAGGGAAATATTCCAAAAAAAGAAAGAGGGCATAAAATATTTAACGCGAGTTTGTTTTTTCATATCGAGAATACTGTATATCCTTTCACGGTGGAAAAAAAAGCATATCTACTCCTTAAAAAAAAATATCGATTGAAATTCCAGAGTAGTCTTAAACTTGAATTTTGCTCCTTTAACAATGAGCCGAATATTTAAATTCTCTTGTCATTTTAACTGGAAAATATTTCATTCCCTTTCGGCAGAAATCAAAACATGAAACATTAAAGTCCTGGACTTCCTACCGGTTTCGTTTTAACATTGCTTCCGTTTATTGTTGAAATCGTAAAAACGACAAATCACCAATTTTTTTGCTTCCTCTTAGTAATCAGGTACTTATATTTTCAATATATATTCCAGCTCGTTGGATAATGTTAGACATCTCCGAAGCTGTATAGAAGTAAAATTACATGAATTTACGACAAATTTTTTTTTTGGCCTCTGACCTTTTCTAACAGTTCAACGACACTCTGTCGAGTCTAGTTTGGAAGACATTGAAGTTCATATTAGCTCCATTGTTATCTGAGTTCTTACATCAATATTCTCAGTCACGAAATATTAGGACCAATCATTTGTATTAATTTTGTTTTTATTTTTGTTGCTTTATAGAATACATTACGTTGTCGGATTTGTCAGTCAGCGAGTAAGAGGATTTCCTAGGGAATGTTTAAGGCTTCTTTTTTCTTCGCAGAATTGTATTTGTTGAAGTTAATGTTAAGGCTTCACAAATAAAGTTTGGATTATCAAATAAGTATTATTTTATTTACCAAGATTTAGAATTAACTTATTCAAAAAAATAAAAATGATTTTGCTACCCAAACATAAACATTTAATGAACATGAATTTTCCTATCGACAATTTTTTTCTGTTAGCTTATAAAAAAACTGAAAAAAGAGCAAACTCGCGAAAGGTAAATGAGAATTAAATTTTATTTAATGCTCAAAATTTTGAAGTTAAGATAAATTTTGTGTAGATTTACAAAACTTTAGTCTTGCATTAACCCTTACAGCACAAGTTTTTTTCGGAAATATAAGTAAAAAAAATATAAAATATTTGCTATCTATATTAAAGGAGTTTAATTATAATCTAGCTTATCAATTTTAACTGGGGCGAATCTCAGTCGGGCATTACAAATAAAAATCACATGAGATACAAGAGAGCCCGTTTGAAACTCGGGCATGTGCAAATTTGCTTGAATTTTCGTGCCCATGTCAGATACGGGCAAATGCGTTAAACAGTTATGCATACATTTTTAAGGTTTCTGCATTGACTTGAAGGTTAATTTTGTGGCAGAAACTTATCACTCTTCTCTAGTTATGAGTCTAATTTTATTTTAAACGTAAAATTTTTAAATTAATATCTCGAAAAGATTTAAGATATTTAAACTATTTCCATCTAACTGAAATTTCTTTTTAAATTCTGCATTTTGCAGATACATTTTTCATTCACTTAACGCATGCTAAAAAATTCTTGGTGTAAAGAAATTAGTAAGGGAATTCTTGCGTCTTGATGAAGTGACATGCATGTATACAACATCCTACGACAGTAATTTTGGAAATATTTGGTACTCATGGAAGTGAAGGAAGTATTATATATTCTTCCAATATATCGAAACTTTAATATATATAAATTTTTAATTTTGATATGTGTTATTTTTTATTTCATATCCTTTCTACCATAAGATCCCCTAAATAAAAGTGTAGGATTAAATATATTATAAAAGTTATATGGAAAAATTTATAGCTCTCTCATTATAATAAGACTTTTAATAAGAACTAGTTCGAATATGTATATTTTAAATTTTGTGTGCTTAATGTATTATAGTATCTTACAAATAAAATTTTTTGTGTTAAAAATGAAAAAAATTGTTAAATGTTTTCTAATATTGCGAATATTTTACTTCTTAAAATATTTGCAAAAATAACACATTTATTTTAGATAAATGCATTTCAACCCAGAAAATATTTGTATTTAAAAATATAGATAGAAATTTAGCTATTTTATACCATATACTTGCAAAAAGTGGTTTTGAATTCTTACTATATGATTATACATATAATAAAAGCAAAGTATGGTAGTGATTACATTTTTATTTTTTAAACAAAACCCTATAAATTTTAATAACTGTTTGAGAAATGTGTACTGCATTATTAAAATTTATTTCCCAATCAGGTTTTCGTGCAGGTAAACAATGCAAAAATTATTAATATTCAAACACTAGTCATAATTAAGTTCAAAAGCTTTTGCCAGTTGTCCGTACACTGAACTAATTTGGTTGCTTTATGAGAAAACATTATTCCATTCTTATAATCATTGTTTTTACTGTACATTTTGAGGAATTCTATCACATTAGGAGTGTTGAGTATCATGGGAATATTGAGTTTCAATAAATTCTAAAAATGTTCAACTTTATTTAATTCATTGAATGTGAAGAAAAGCTTTGTTTAATGTTGCGTAGTAGCCTAAACATATACGCAGTATGTATAGAAGTGTTGTAAATCTTAAATTGCTCTTCTCTAAAGTTAGTGTATTTTGCTTATTTATTTTTAATTGGCTGAGAGAGCAACCAAACAGTTAAGCTCTGACTTTTAACGGGATTTCCATTCTCACTTCAGGCATGAATGTTTGTGATTCACAGTCCATTTAAATTAAAATCTTGTATAATCCTCATGTACAGAATAAATTGTTTTAAGTTTCGTTTTCTTAAATAATTATAAAATCCTTACTTCTAATTAGGCTGATTTACGCAATTGATTGTATTGCATTTCTATATTCTAACACTCCTATCTTATTCGATTGTGGGCAGAAAAATGCTTTTATAGGCTTTTTTAACTTATTTCTTCTGTGCTAACGTACGAAAACATCAAGCATCATTTGCCGCAGGCAGTGACTGGGAGTGTGACCACATCATCCCTTACTGCTTTGCTGAGTTGGGGACATGTCTACATTAATCTGTGACGTTCCAAGTCTTTCCTCTGGTGTGGCTTGGATGTAAAGAAGGTACCAACTCAGGTATGGCTTCATCACCAAATTATGATTCAGAATGACGAAGCATTTATTATAAGTGAGTATTCCGATCTCGTTAATCTTGAGTACAGCTCGAGGATTGCCTGCACTGCTATGCTTGTGCCACCTTTCATTTTTTATGCTGACGGGTTAAAACTCACTTGTGCCCGATTTTAAATAGACTGTATGAGAAGTAAAATACTCATTTTGCAAAGTTTAAATGTTTTTTTTTTCTCTTTGCCACTGGATATCTCTAAGTTTCTAAAAGTTGCATGAACATGAATGGGAATCATGCACTTTTTCTGGCATCTGTATATATCCTTTGGTTTTATTTAATATTCTTTGAAATCTGGTATTTTAAAAAGTCTTCTTTCCATTAACATTGTGTCATTTGATCATTATTGCCATTTGGATATTATAGTACCACTTCTTTCTCCTAATTTACCATTGTTTCATATATAAAAAAATTTAATTTCAATACGTGCATATAATTTTATGAATAAAATACTTAATGCATATGCTTTAAATAGGAAAAAAAATTAACCTAATATATACAGATCACACTTATTTGAAATTTACATATTTTTAAGAATTTAAAATTACAATTTAATATTTTCGCTGGGTGTGCGAGTGAAATTTATGTAAGTAGCATTAAGTTAAAGAAGTGTTAATTTATTAAATTTATTTTATCAAATATTGTAATCACACAACTTTTCCATTAAATAACAGAGAAGCTATTGTATTACGATTTTCAAACTTCTTCCCTTCATCTAGTGTTTTTTTTTCAGTGTTCACAGCATAATTAAAAAGCTGAGAAAATCAACATGGGGAAACTACCCCAGCTTTATAAACAAAGCTTTTTATCTTAACCACTTCCTGATTTGCCTGGTTATCTTCAGTATTGATTCTTGAGAAAAAAAAGTTATCGGATATTAAAATCATTTCCTCTAAATGCAACTACATTTTTTCCATTTAAATACGAAACCTCTGTAATCCTATTCAACATGTTAACCCAAACGGGAAAATATAATTGGAGTTGTACCATCTCAATGGGAAATCTGTTGTGGATCTTTATATTACCTTTCCTCTTCCTTTAGTCAAGTTAGACATTTCCTTATCATTTAAAAAAAAACCATGGTCTACTTTGGTTGCCTAATTAAATGAATGAATCTTCTTTAATTCTTTCGCATCTTTTCCACAGTGGCGAGACTGAAACAATCCTGAGAACTTTTCCTGTTGATACCCCGCTGGTCCATTAATTAAACAATTTTTTTTAATTTCTTTTTCTCCTTGTTACACACTCTGTATGGGTCCTGCTTCTGTATTAAACGAGAGCGAGAGTGCAGCAGCATGTTCGTTGTCTTTTGATGGTTTTTTAGCACTAGTTATGTTAACCGGTTTCCCTTGGTTAGATAATTCTTGCTATTCTTTAAATATTGTCGTAGCAGCGGGTGTTAATCTCTTCTTACTTTATATATATAATATATATATATATATTAGTCTAGAGATTTATTTACTTAATCATTTCCTTTTCTTCGCTATTAAGTCGGATTAAGGTATTTCACTCGAAGTGTATTTTAATCCTGAATTATATTACCGTTAAAACTGTATTGGTAATCTGATGTGGCAAAATTTAAAATTGCTTAGTGAAAATAAACCTTATTCACTCATCATGATCAGAAATGTAATTTAGATTTCAAATCTTGTTTTTCAAATCAAAACAAACCAATCTAATTTTAGATGATAAAGTGTAAATCTTATCTAAATTTTGATTGCATTATTCATTTTCGGAATGAATTTTAAATTAGGCACCCATCTGAATTAATCAACCACTGCAGGAAGAAACTAAAGGAAAGACGGATGGATTACATGCAAACAAATTTCAATTTGAGAGATTTTTATGTACATGTATATATTCTATGTAATTAGGATGTAATTTTAACATACAAAAAATTCCTTTTGTCTATAAGTATTAATAGCTGCTTAAACAAAAGTATAAATGCGTTTATTTTGAACTAAAGTACAGAGTATTAATCTGATTTTAATATCTATGCTTTGGTGTAAATATATGGAGTTAAATTCTCATGCAATTGGAACATTAATAATTATTAATTTCTTAAACATCGAATTTTTGTCATTAAATTTCTTCCAGTAATCTTAAGTAAACAATCAAAACGTTTCTAAAAATGGATTGATATTTAAATTTCGTTTAGCTTATTAGTTAAACCGAAGACAATTCCTTGTGAAAATCATTTACCATTTTGATAACTCATCAGTTAATTCATTTACTTGAAAATCAGTTATACTTTAAACGAAATAATTTAGTATAAACTTTTATGTGTTAATAGTTTATAGCTGGGATAAGTACTTTTTAAAATTCTATTTAGTTTTTAAGTAAATATTTCAAATATATAAATTGAGATTATACCAAATTAGTTGTGACTATTTCATCTATTGTTAATTGTGGCTGAACAATCCTGAAAGCATGAAGTTTAGCATTTGTTTTTATAAAATAGTCTTATAATGTTGATACAGAAAATATCTTGACAATATTTTTGGGTCTGAAATATCAGTGCTCAGGCTGAACTGGGAGCCGAATGGTTAACGTTCTGGCTTTCGATTCTGTAGCTTGTGGATTCAATTCCAACTTCAGACTTTTGAATACTTGTTTTGGTTTTTGAGTCCACACCAAAATGTTTCTCTCGAACAAATTAAACTTCGTAAGTAAAAAATAACATCAAGCTAGCGAATCCAAACTCTCCTGCATGTTAAATATTTTCATTTAAATATACTCAGAACTATTTTCTAATTATAAATTCAGAACTCAAAACTATTTTCTAATCATAAATGTTTCCTATTGATCCATCTAAAAATGTATTAATAAGTTAAAAACAGATGCTGTTTTCTTGAATTCTAAGCATTAAAATTTGATTTTTCCTTTGCAACCAATTATAATTGAAATGTCTTAAAATTACATTGTTGATAATTTTGGCAAAAAAATTGTTCACTGTTAGTTAATGAGTAGTTCTGTAATGATAGTGGAAAAATTTCATCATAGAAATCGTTTTCTTAGGTGTCTCGTTGTTCGCCTATTTAATTATACATTAGTATATGTGGCTTAGCCCAAACCAATGACGTCATGTATTGAGTCAAATGTGTAAGCCTAATGATGAAATAGTATTTGTTACATTAAAGATTTAAACCATTTACTAGAATATTCTTTAAATGGTATTTAAAATTTCATTTTATTTTGCGTTATTTTCTCATACTTATTAAAAGTTTGTGATATATGTAATATTTTCAGGTTTATTTGAATCTTTAAACAAATTGTAGCTGATAAGACACTAAGCTAGCGAAGAGAAGTCTTTTCTATTTTGTATGTAAAATCAAATTTTGCTAAAATATTTATAGAAAATCTTGAAGTTTGATTCAATATTTGAAATTGTTATTCAAATGAATTTTATTTTATTTTAACCAATTTAATTTTATCTTAAGTTCTTTTTTGATTCTTGAGTATGTTTATTTGGATAGTCTTTAGTGAAAACTTTAAATACTCATCAAACAAGATGAAACTTAAATGGTGAATGTTTTAAAGAATTTCCATTTTATATGTTTATGGTTTATTCCATGTTTACTGCCGATGCTAAAATTTTCTAATCTAAGAAATATAAATATGAATGGCAGTTGCTTTCTAGTGTACTTTTTCAAAATATTTGTAGCACCATGAATGTGTTTAGTTTCTCATTTTGCTTAATGGTTCGACAGTGCTAATACTGCTGTTTAGAATTTGCAATTGTAGTTTGAAGTACTTTTACACTTACTAGCAAATTGCTTTTGCGACAATTATCAGATTAACATTTACGTCACGCTCTGTTGACCATCACCATCTATAATTGCTGATTCAGCACCTTTTTGAGTCAGATCAAAATCCCGTTCGTCTTTGACAAAGATCTAAAGATGGACAACACGTGATCGTTGGACCAAAAAAACTGGAAACGCCGGCCAGTCTTCATTCTTTTTACGCATGGACAGTTTTTGAATCTAGTTATAAGGATAGTTGGAAATGTATCATACCTGGTACAACTATCCCTTTTTTCAGACTAGATTTGCTATTATGTTAACTTTAATAGGTCCAAATATTCTAATCAGCTTATTCTTTAGAAAACCATAATTATGGCTTTTCACTAAACCTTTGCATCCGAATCAACCCAAGCAACAACTTTGAAATTAGTGTTTTATCTGAACGGAGCAGCTTTGAATAATTAAAAGCATTATTTTTATGTTTATTATATCAAGTTAAGCATAAATTTACAGACTAAGGAAAAGGATTTTTTTGCATTATGTCTAAAAGAAATATTCATGTACTTCGTAGATTAAATATTTCTATATTCCTCTCTCGCTTTAATGTGAATAAAAATTCTATTTTTGTTTCACTTTTGATTTTGAGCACTGGTTGTTTTGTAATGTAAACACCTTTAGTATGTTTTCTAAAGAATTACACAATATAAGTAAAACAAATGTGAGTTATATTTTGTATAGAAAAAGTTTTTTCTCTGTTCAGAAATATTTCCCATCATCCTTAACAATGGGCAACGTATTTAGAAAGTTATTTATCATAAAGTAAAGTTGACGTTTCCTTAAAATTGATAGTAATAACTTTAGTTTCTGAAAGGATGATTTTATGTTTTCTAAAACACTGCTTTTCACTTGTTTTTGATGATCCGGTACGGTTATTTAAACAGTAAGGAAGAACAGAATGAGGTAGGCATAAAAATGATACTTCGTATAAAGATTTTTTAAGTTTTTTTAATGAGAAAAATAGGATTATATGTACTCAACTTTTTTCTGATTATCTTTTGACATTTGTGTGTGTGTATTCAAAAGATACTAACAATCACAATCTTGTAGGAATCAATACTTTGTTTTGCTTGAATAGTTATAATCTAAAATATATTCTCAAATTTGGTATAATTCATCTAGAAGCATTTTACGTTTTAAATGTTTTAATAGTAGCTCTTTATATAAAATACTTTAAAATATCTTGATATATATTTACAAAGTACTTGTAAATTTTCGCTTTTTGTTCGTATTTTACTTAATATTTCTCTATTTAAAATTATTTTTGTCTCGTCATGCATATTTTCGCTTATTACTTTTTTAGTATAATTTGTTAGATGCTTTAATGACCTATTTTGAACGGTTGTATGTGGAGAGGGGAGTTTTATAGTAAGTTTTCAATTGAATAAAGTACTTGAAATTAATATTTTTTACAACATTTTATTCATAAATCAAAAAGTTAATCTGAATATGTAAAAAAACTTAAATGATATTTTTACTGTCCATATTAAAATATTTTCCCGTTGTTTTGATTTCAAAGTTAATTATACCTCAAAAACATTTTTAACAAAGCTAAAAAGAAATTATTTTAATTATTTTTTGTGAATTCTTATTTTATGATTGTGTAAGATTCTTGTTTATGTGTAATAAAATAGTGGGAAAAAGGATAGGAACAAATCCATCAATAATTGCGATAAAATAGCAGCATTTATGATTTAATCACCAATCATAATAAATATAACAATCATGCTATGAATTATAATGTATTTAATAATATATATTGATCAGTTTCCAAGTCTGGTTATTTTTTTTGTGAAGCTAGTTATTAAAGTTTTGGGAAATACTTTTACATTTGATATATATATATATATATATATATATATATATATATATATATATATATATATATATATAAACTATCTAGAAATGAATGGAGCAGCTGTGTTATGTGGTATTGTAAATCTAGACATGAAATTGTGAAAATCTCATTACGGAAAAATTATTTCTTTCATTTGTTTTCAATACTCAATAGTTAAATATCTTCAAAGGTTTAAAAATGTCACCAGAAAACATTCTAAGGGATTCTTCAATTTCATTGCAAAGTTTAACATAATTTGAAATTAGACAATTCTTACAGAACTTACTTTTAAAATTAAACCCACCCCCCACAATATTTTCTAACATTTAAAAATATGTAGTTTTTTTTATTATATAAAACTTGAGTAAAATACAAATTAACAACAAAATCAACGCGCATATTTATAATCACTTATAACTAAAAGTTTAAAAGTTCATTAATATTTAAATTTATGAGTTTCAATTAATCGAAACTATTTTTAAATATCTTAACTGATTGATTTCAATGTTTAATTATGAAGAACATACATAAAACATAATAGCGCAAAGTCGTTTTTTAATACCCATAAAATATTTGCAAATAGGTGAAAGTTACCTTTTAATCATGCAAAAGTTTGCATCGAATGCAGTTAATTTATTCACATTTTAAAAATATTTTCCCAAATAGAATAGTTTCAAGACTGACATTAGTGACAGTCAAAACTGACTCCTAGAATCTTAGTGTTTCCAACACCGACTTTTCAAATTTGTCTCTTTTGATCAACGAAACATTACAAAGTTAAATAAGAAATTGGAAAGAAGCAAACTAAATTGCTTCCATTAAAATCATTGTGTTTCGGACAGAGATGAAGCTTAAATGTTTAGTCAATGTTTTCCATCTAAACTGAAATGTGTGCTCTGAACAATATCATCACAATCTCTTCTCCACCCAACCGTTACCCATTTCGCCGACTCCTGTCAAGTACCTGCATGCAGGTTACGTATTGTCTCAAGTTTGATTTGGTGTAAGGGTGGGAACAAGCTGAATCGTTGACTATAGACTCCCTTTCTTTGGCAAATGACTTTGACCGTTTTTGCCATTTAATGTTTTCTTTCTTTCAATCTGATAAGGTTTGGGTGCGACGAAAGAAAGAAATTAAGAGGAAAATTGCTTCACTAGAAGAACAAGTGAACACTCGATCTATTGTGAGGGTGTAATTATTTTACTACAAATGTGCACAGGATTCCATTTATGATAGGTAAATCAGGCATTGTTTTGTTTTAAGAATTGATTCTCTAAAAATTCCTATCGGTATGATTTTGATAAAAAAGTCTTTGTGATGAATTATTTTTTTATAAATTTGAGAATTAAAAAGAGATGAAACTCTTCTAAAAATCTTGTAGTTTTTGCTAGCTATATCTCTTGAAACATTTTTATATTTCTTATTTGGGAGCTAATGTACTAAATAAAGTAGCCAAACTAGATATGAATATGAGTTTCAATGATAGGAAAAGATGCCATAAATTATCAATACATTGATAACAAAATGTGCCATTGTAATTACTGATACCAGTGGATAGCTATTTTAATTAAAAATTTCAGTTTATGTTCATTAAATCTTCATATTTTTATTAATTAAAGAAATTTGAAATAATTTTGCTATTCTATATAATTTTTTTAAAAAAAATGTGTAACCTATCTAGTGTTAAATGTATTAATTTGCTAAATCGTATTTGAATATAATTTCTCTCGAATGTTTTTGTAGAAAAAAAAAGTAAAGTGTTATTTTATTACTTGAGAAAAAGTTTAAATTCTGTAAATGTTTTCCCTATGGACTCAGTTCAGGGTGTGATGTTCATCAGAGCCTTGTGATCAGTGACATTTATTTTCAACAGTCAACAACTTTTTTTAAAATATGTCTGGTGTTGAATATTTAAAAGTAAGTGCTATATCTCCACAAAATTGTTATTCAAAAATTTTCCCTCTTGTATTCAAATGTATAGCATCAATTTATTATTCAATTAATGTGTTAATGTTACTTTTTTAATCTTACAACTTTTTCAAATTATAAAATTCAATGCGAAATTATTTACTTTGATTTATTCTTACTAATGTTTTATATGAATGTGACAATAGTAGAGTGAGCAAAATGAGAGTTAGGATTCTAAAATAAAATAAAAACTACGGAAATGGCAGATTGAAATTTTTACTAATGTGTTAAAATCGTTATCCTATTGCTTCATGCTAACCATCAATAAGTCAGTGCGAAGTAAAACCAGATATTCATGTATTGAGTATGAGGTAAAATATAACGCTTGAGGTATAAAATCCTTCTAAGCCTAAATAGTTTAAGATTAGATATAGAGATTTAACAATATGGAAAACCTTAAGAAAATGATTTAAATAATCTCATAATTACTCAAAATCAGTAAATTTAAAATATAATAAAGTGATGCAATATTTTCTCTTGCATAAGAGTTAATCCAAGTTTTCTGTATTATGTCAATAACATTAATAAACGCTTTCAATTTAAAATGCCTCTGAGTTGTATAGTTTGTTCCTTTATATTTCTTTTTTTTTTGTTTACTAAATTTCAATTTAATATAAGACAAATATTTTTATTATAGTATTTTTTTCATATATCGCAATTTGTACCAAACAATGGTCCAAATACCACATCAGATTCAAATCCTTCATATTGTAAAACCTTTCGGTAATTATAATGAAAATCCAGAATTTACTTTCGAGACTCTGAAGAAAAAGCAAAAAGATTGAAATTGCAACATAATTAAGGTCGACTTGTGTGAAAATCATCCACTTCTGGCTGTAATAAAACTAGTTTCTTGGTTAGAATGACTTATGGCGGGACTTAGTTTTCATGAAGGTTTATTGCATCATACTTTTTCAGTGTTCACATTTTATTGAAATTCAATTAATTCAAAGTTTAGTATGTGACAGCTTCGATGTTTTATAAGATTCGTGATAAGATGATCTAATAATAAATTACTCAGACTTTTGATGATGCATTGGACTCAATATATGACGGCTCAAGTTCAACATCCGTCTCATTAATTTCTCTACCAGTACATTTACTGAAAGATGTCTCAGTCGTCTTGAATATAGCATTGTTTCGCAAATATCACCTCATTAACAGTGTCAACGGCCAAAAATTGTGAACAGCAGTAACGCACGATACAGATGACGATCTGCAAAATACATTCAACCGCAGTTAGCGCTTTTGTAAAAAGATTTCATATTGTTCTAAAGAGCATTCAATGTCGTGTGAAAAAACCTGCACATTCTTTGTTCTACCGTCGAGTCAGTGGAGCATAGCACCGGTATGTACGCAAAGTGGTTCTTGGGGTAATTATTGAACATGTCAATGCCTGAGGCAAAAAAGGAATTCTATCATGTCATAAATGAGAACAGTGTGTAATGAAAGAAATAACATTAAAATGAACCGTAAGTGAAAGTAAGAAACAGAGATTGATATAACTTTCTAATGTCCTGTTAAAATTTTTGTTATTTGTACGAAACGTAAGCTCATTTCTTTCTGAAAACTAAATCTATATTTCTCATTTCTTTTCAAATAACTAGTTTTAATGAATTCCTATTAAAAAAAAATCCTTGTTGAATTATTAAAAAGTGAGCATATTACTGAACAATGGAAAAAATCCTATTTACGAACCTGCTTATAAAGCAACAAAATTCTAGAATTTATTTTTTTTAATTTAATATTTATACACATAAATATTAAATTAAAAATAATTTTTAATTTAATATTTATACACATAAATATTAAATTAAAAATTATAATTCATGGTATAAATGCAGATAATTTATAGATTTCATTTTTTGAATGTTTAATTATGTAATCCAAATGAAATAGAATTATTTAATTTTTTAATTTTTCTTTAAAATATGTCAAATATTCAATTATCAGATTGTTATTACAAATAAGAATTCGCCACTAATATTTGAGTACTTATTTTCCTACATTAAGGCAATCCTCAACGTCAAGACAGACTTGAATTCCTTCATTTAAAGACTTGTTTTTGTTTCTAAAAATTTAATAAATATGAATGTGTACAGTGAAGCACTCTTGGGAACAAATGTTGTAACTAAGATTTTATAAATTATGAAGCATCTGAACTGGAAATAGTAAAGTTATAGTATTGAAAGTGCTCACTTTTCCAGTAAAGACTAAATTCCTCAAGTGTCACTGAAATTAAGGGAAAATTTGGTAATGAATTTTCACCATCAGCTGCTCGAAAATTTTAATGTTGTTGAAAACCGATATTTTATTTTTATTTGATAAATTGAATGAATTATTATACAAATGATTCACAGTCATTAGTTTTAAATTTTGGCTTATATAAACTTCACTTTTGGGGTTGAGTAAAATTTTAGTTAAATCTTTACAAGTCTTTTCCTTTATTAGTTTTTAACCGCGTACTACTTTTTAGATAATTTAGTAATTCAAAAGCTATTTTTCTACTTATTGGTTATTAAAATTATACTATATTATCAAATAGTATTTTCTCCACAATTTTCATTTTAGCACTAATGAACGTCATAACATGTATATGTCATAAATATATCTCGCAGTTTTTTAGCACTAATCTTATGAAATATTTCTACAAATAAGTTATTAGTAAATAGTGTTTTATAAAATTATATGGAAGAAATTGGCTTAAATCCATTTCTAAATAAACAATTTTATTCTTTGACAGTTTGAAATGAAGTTTACAGGATTCACTCTGCTATATTTTTCTGGATTTCATGATATATATATAGATACAAATTAAGGCTGTTATGTAATCTATAATTTAAAATTAAAAAAATATATACTTATATAAATATTTTTATATGTAATAACACAAGAGTACGTATAAAATTTAAATAGATAAAATATTTTATTTCTTCTAACTTTCAAATTGTATTTTATATAACATAAATGTGCACTTATATGTATTGTTATATTAAGAATAATTCAAGAATTTTGTTTGTGTGACAATATAAGTGCTTTTTATCGATAGAAATGTTGAAAAAATTTCGCATTGATAAAAACTTTGGAATTTCTATAAAAAAACAATTGAATATTTTACTTTAACATTAGATTAAAATACTTCAAAATTTGGTATTTTAGAAACTTGTAGATTAAGACACTAGAACACAGGTGGCTTCTTATTTCAGTGATAGCCTTAATTAATATCAACCACTTCTTAAACAGGATATAATTTATGGAATTTCTACCAATGGGAAATATTTTGAATTTTTAAGAAAAGTCAAATTTTTAAACTCATTCATCGTGTAAATCTTTTTACAGATATTATATATAATATCTCGAATTTAAATTCCATTCTAAAGCAACAAAATTTTAAAAAAATAACTCGTGTTTTTTTTAATTAAATTGCGTTTAAAAACTAATCCCAGATTTCGAAAAGTCCCATTTTGCGTGGGTCATATCCTGCAATTTTATGGCATATCTCGAAACTTCTGTTGTGATAAGGAAAATAAAATGATGTTTTTCATTTCTAAACACTATAAATTTCTCCCTTCTCCTTGAAAGACATTTAGATAAGAAGTCCTTGCTTACAATTTGGAAACTTCGAATTTCGTGCCATCTCTACACGATACGTAAAATAAAATAGATTTCTTCAACTCTTTGCTATTGTTTTGCAGCTTAAAATCGTGAAACTGCGTCTACATGAAAATTCAGCTCTACTGGAACCAAATTAACCGTATGAAAACTGTTTTGTTTGGAGGAAATGATGCCGTGACTTCGACTTATTCTATGAATCTGAAATGATCTTTTCCTGACCGCGATCTAGATTATCTTTTACCTGTACTCTGAAGAGTAACGCACAAGCAAACGCGGTAATAGTTTTACCAAACTTTCTCATTACGCAGTGAATCAAATAGGATATTAAGGAATTTTAGAAATGAAATTGAGAAAAGTGAACAAAAGTTAACTTTCTATAGTAATACATTAACATTAGCAAAGTAAACAAAAAAATTTTTCAGAAATACAATCTCTAGTCAAACATTTTATCGATCACGTGACCTACTCACGTGACAGATTGTTATGATAATGACATTAGTTTTTTTTTTTTAAACTATTGTTGGATTTGTGTATAAGATTTCAACATAGATAAATGTAATTTTAGAAACCTTTTGCATATTTTTCAGTAAAAGTGCTTAAATTCATTTTAATTATTTGCTTTTTGTATTTAAGAATATTCCAAAAGTTTAGGCCATAAATAACTTTCCAAAAGTTTAGGCCATAAATAACTTTCCAAAAGTTTAGGCCATAAATAACTTTATTAAATTTCCTTCCATAATTTTCTATTAGTTAATATAATATGGTTAAATATTTCACCGAACTGGCAACTGAAGACTTGTCTTGCTTTTCGGCAAAGAAACTCGAGTGATCAATTTTCTTCAGGAGTATTTTTAGTGGTCTGAGATCCCATTTAAATTAAAGACTTTTTGGGGCCCTATTCACCAATATAGTTGAGAAAATAAATGCATAGAGATACAATGAAGTTTAAATTATGAGTAAAGTGAAATATGTGGTGCAATAAAGCATTTAAGAAATTAAAATAATTCCAATAAAATATAAAAGAATACCTATTTTATGAAAACCGCCTATACAGGAATGAAGTCGATATTTTAATAATGAGAAATACATGTAAGCCTTATTGTTTTAGATATAAATATGATTTCTAGTAGGAATATGAGAGATCTTTTACATATATTGAAAGAAATTCTTCCACGAAAAGAGATATAAAATGTTCACGATAAAAAATGTGAACATGGTTGGATGATAAACTTTTGTATTATTGTACACCACTTTGAAAGTTTTCAGTTTCTTTGTTGCATTAATAAATTAAACCAAATTACACTGAAGCCACTTCTTTGAAATAAGTACTTCTATTTTATAAATCTAGAAATATGTATGTATAAAAACTCGTGTTGGATATGTAAACATAATTTCAGAGTTTTGAAATCATAGAATTAATATATGCACTTTTTCTGTTCTTGATTTAAGGTACAGTTACGAAAATATTGTTTTATTCCTGCATACATATCTGGAATATCCACCTCTTACATTCTCTATAAATCGCAGCAAGTTTCTATTAATTTTTTCGTTAAACAAGCATTTATTTTAAGTGAATCAAAAATTAAGGTACACAATATATTAGGCTTTTTATGGAAAGTAGATGCTCTGTAGAGAAAGGATTAAACCTTCCATCGTCTCGAAACACAGAAGAAAAAAAAGCTTGTATCTGATGCGTTATGCAACTAGCCAACGAACCGTTTTTTATTGCTGCTAAGATTTGCTAAATACAATTCGTGGACTGAATGCATTAATGAGGTACTTCGTTATTTTTAACACAGATGGATGACAGGTCCTCCGGAAGTCTGCCAACATTATTTTTGTCTCGTGCGAACCTAGAGGGAAATATCAAACAGTTTTTTTATCGCCTAAACTGGTTGCAAAAATTTATTTTGTTTCTAATTCTCGTCAAGGGGCATATCAACGTGTGATGACCTAACAGAAAAACTTTGCTCGACATTACAATGTGCTTTATGGGATGAATAAATTTCTTAATGGTGAATAAATATTTTTATTTTCGTTCGTGGATTCTCTCCGTTTAGATAAATTAATGTCCTTCCACATAAACTGAATTGAAGTGCGTCCCATTTGCTTAAGCTGTCAAACAAGATTTGTGAACCTGTGGTTTTTCCCATCAAATATTGGAGATTCTGTTGGATTACAGTGAATTAATGAAGTAACGAATGTAGATTAATTTTTAAATCAACTTCATCCTGTTTCATTCTGCAGAAAATTTAATTTTCGTTCTGAAGGAGGAAGGTATTGGCAAAATTGCCTCAATCATAGATTTATTCTTGCTGGGATTCATTACGTAATGGTGAATCTATAATTCATCATATTAACTCAATTAAGAGAATTCTGTAGTATCCAAATAGCTTGCTGATGTAGAGACTTCATGTAACTCTTTACCCTGAGTGGAGTTGATTATATGAATATTCCATGACATCGTATCCCATTTAAGGACACTTTCTTGAAAAGTGATAAAACCTGGTATCATTTCATGAATTTTTCCTGAAGAAGTGCCAATTTTTTATTGATATATCTTAAAGAAAAAACGTCATTGGAAATCCAACGAATAAAATAAAAAGTATATCCCATGTAAATATTTTACTCAAAGCCTTTGTACAATAAATCATTAAAATATTTTAAAATTGATAAAAATATTTAAAAACACTTTGTTGAAATTTTAAAATGTTTTATAACTTTAATGATTTTCCATGAGGTATAATTATGGAAAATAGGAATTTCTTGCAAAATTGTTTATTGAAATAGTAAATGTGCCACTAAATCTTTTTTATTATTATTATTGCATTCTTACATAATGAACTTTTAATTGTAATAAATGTTCGCCAACTGAAAAATTAATCTGCAGATATTTTCAGGTATCTTATTACCTTTTTTAAAGGCAGATGTGAAATTCATTTGGGTCTTTATGGGGAAAATACGCATTTTATTATTTATATCTATGTCTTTTACTGTCTTGTGTGTCATTAAAAGTGTATTTCTACATCAATAACAGTCTGATTTTAAATCTGAAAAAAAATTGCGAGAACAGTTTTGCTGTTATAGGTTTGTCCTATAATTTGAGATTTTATAAAATTTTAGCTTTTCTAAAATATCTGATTTAAATTTTTTTTTTAAAGTTTAGTATTTTTGAAAAACATTTTAATCAAATCTATTTATGGTGAAATAGAAATTTCAATATTTTTAGACAATAAACCATATTATAACACCATTACCTAATTCACCAGACAACACAATCCACCAATAATAAACATAACATATTGACCAAATGGTGAAAACTAATTTCTATTTCTTGGGAATTACATCTCATGAATCATTAGTAAATTTATGTAAAAGAAATCTTTAGTCATATTAAAGATTCAGCTTAGATTTTATTATTACTTTTCACTTTAAAAAGTTTGAATGCGAGTTGAAAATTCTACATTTCAGTTTTAGCAAGATTTATAGTTAATACATAGCACCAAATTTATATCACTTAATATTAAATTTAAAATTAAATTTTTATACACAATTATCAGAAAATAAAGAGTACATGGTAAATTACTTTACATATATGATACTTACAATAAAGTATGAAGCATAAAGAAATCTCAAAATTATACTAAATAAAATTTCTCCATTGCATTTGTTTACATTGAGTAGTCAGTAGTCATGCTTATGGAAATTACAGCTCAAAAATTATTTGGAATATAAAATTTTGAGCACTGCATTCCTTAAAAGTCGACAGGATTTCATATTGAATATATATATTAAAAATTTCGAAATATTAATCAGATGAAAGTTCAGTGAGAAACTTCATGAAGATTTGAATTTCATTCTTTGAACGTAGAATGCACCTTCTGGGAAAAAACAAATGGAAGAATTGTTTGTACCTAACTTGAAGACAAAGGATCTTTGACGTCTCTCTGTGCTGGACAATTATTATGGGAAAATTGTAGTGACCCGTGGCACCTGACCCAAAGAGCCGGTGACCTGGAGCTAAAGCAAACGGAGTGGAACTGCCTGTGGGATGCTAATAGTCACCAACCTTGAATGACCCTCACACCCTTCTATTAAATTTACTTGCTCGAGATTCAATAAGCTTTAAACAATAGAATAGACAAAGAACAAGTTAAATTCATGACAAAGGACATCAAGTGCTTAGAATAATACCATAAATATCGCGTGACTGGTGTAATCTGGGGGATCACTTTTTGACGAAGTCAAGAGGTGAACGTTATTATAGGGACGTTGTCTGACACCAAAGCACTTAAGTAACAATTTTCCTTATGTCTGAAACTTTTTATAATTTCAGAGGAAGATCTATTCAAATATGGAATGGGAACAATGGTTTGAATAATAGAACACAACAATCACGATGTTTAGATAAAGCCAATAAGTCCAAATGTGTATTCTATTATTGGACTCTTATTATTACTGTATTTGTTGTAGGAAATTTCAAACAGATTTTTTCTGTAAGTTGAGTATTTATTCCGATAGCAATTCCAACTAACAGAATTTTTCGCAAAATCACTACATTTTAGATTTCCAGTTTTAAAATATTTATTATTGAACAAAAGGGGAAATAATTATTTCACTTTATTCAAACATTTATTTTAATAACTTTCAACAATAAATTTTTATTTCAATTTTCCTCAGAATAAACTAAAATTGAAATAGAAACTAATAAATCTTTAAAATGTGACTTGTCAACTTTAAAAAGTTCACATTAATCACAATAGATAAGATTTTTAACTTCCGAATTACTTAAATTCATGTATTTTGCTTATCATGAACGGTAGTTTTACTGAATGGGGAAATAAAAAAACTGTAATCTTTCTGGATTATACTTTTACATAGTATGGTTTGACATGAGATTTCTTAAATGTTTTAGATATTAACATGTTATGATATTAATTTAATTCATTATTACAGTATAACTATCGGAGTTTCATGGAAAAACAATACCTATAAAATCCATTTCCCTCAGTACAAAGTATGAAATCTTAAATCCAAATTTTGTAGTTAAAATTGTTTTAATGAATCATAATTCAAAGAACTCAAATATGGTAACAAATGCCTTAATTCAATTGAAATGCTTTACGTTTCAGTAAAGTGATAATAAGTACCTATGGTTGATAATAAGTTAAAGAATGACCTTTTTTCAAAGAGATACTAGTATTAATCTTAAATTTCTTAAATTTTTTTCTAATGAAAAATAAACATAAATATTTTTAAATATTTTTGTCGTATAAATATATATATATTTTTTTGCAGCATGTAGTTCTCAATGGAGAGTGCTCGATTTCAAGTAGATTCATCTCGAGACAGGGCGATGGAGGAGCACTACCGACGCCTCCATTATGAGGCAGCACAACCTCAGTATTGGACACAACCACCACACAAGGCTGTGGCTCTTACTCGTTTGAAACGACATTTGCCTGCCATTCCCAAAAAGAAAAATAAGGAGTACAGCAAAAAAGATCATTTTGACATTCCAGCTCATGCAAAGCATTTCAAAGACAAGTATGGATCAGTTTCTGCCCATTCTACAAGTGCAATTTATGGAGCTCTGAGAGCCCCACACTATCATGCCATTTATGGGCCTTCCAACATGTGGTATGCATCTGTACGTAGCCTCAATAGGGGATGCCCTAGGGATGTTATTTATCCAGTTGAAGCATATGACTGGAGAGAGACAGTATATGAAGATGTTGCTAAAGAAGGTAAGAGTACACAAACCTCAGGACATTCAGTTGAACAGTTACTTTTAGAAAAATTCTTGGAAAAAAATTGGAAAACAAAATGGCAATAAAATTCAAAATATTTTCGAAATTGAAGTTATTATCATCATTTATTGATGTTAATATCATCAATTTAAAAATAAAGAAACAAAAATGTGTACTCAAATTGTATTTAATTCGTGAGGAAATATTTCTTTAATTAGAGAACCTTAGTTCATTTTATTTAAAAAAAATATATTAGGAATTCTAATTTTAAATATTCAGTTAAAGAAAGTGTTTTACTGCCATATTTTCAATTAGTATTTGATGCAGCTTCCAGTTACTTGTTCTAAAATATTTAAAGATGTACATAAGTTTCTATGAAACAAAATTCTATTTCATTTATTGCTTAAAAAAGTAAAAATTATTTTAGGAAATTTTAAAGTTGTTAAAGTCGGTTCAAGTAATTATTTTAAATTTAGGAATTCCCCCCCCCACCAACAAAATTACTCTTTCACTTTATATTTTGGTATGCACTATCATCAATTCATTTTAAGTGTATATTTTTTTCAGGGTTCACAGCTCCTTCTGTAGGAGCTCATCCATCAGGTGGTTGTGTCTGCTTAATAAGGAGACGTCCTCCTCCTGATGGTCTTCCACTGAAGCAAAGACAATTGCCCAGATGTAAGTACTGTGTAAATGGCTATGCTGTGAATGGTTCTTCAAACAATGTGCCGCCATCTTCTAAAAGATTATCTGTAAGTTCAGAAAAGACTAAAACTCCTTCAGTAGCTGAAGAAAGTGTAGAAAATAAGCCGGAACCATCAAGTCGAATGTCAGGTTACAAAAAATGCATATCTGGCCATTCTAAATATGGTAAAAGTTCTCTATTTAATAAAGGTGCTACCAAAGAATCCATATTGACTAGGAAATCAATCCTTGAATGTGATGTAACTGCTTACGATCTTATAAAAAAAGTCGCCAAAACTCCGTCTGTTTCAGAAATAGATGACAGTGATATAGACGACAATCTTAGTGATAATGCTGTGGCTAAAATGAATAAAGCTATGCAACTCAAGAATAAAAGTCCACTTGCTATTGGTGGTACGGCTCGCCAATTATCGAACAAAAAACAAGCTTCGACCTTTAAAAAAGCCCAAAACGAAAATTGTATCTATAATGAAAGTGGTAGTGTATTGGTCGGTGGGCAGAGAATTTTCACTGATAGGCACAGATCTAAATCTCCAGACATAGATACAATATGTGATACTTCGAACAACTCAAATGAAGTAGAAAATCATTCCACTAGATGGCGATCAGCATCAGATGAAAGTATATGCATACCAGATCCAGATTATGATTATAGCGACGAAAGTGATGGAGAAACCGTGATCGGATTGAAATACAGGAATCCAAAGTTCACATACTCTCCTCCACCTATTAGAAAGTCTTCAGAATCGACACACAATGGCTTAGACTATAGCTCTAGAGAGTTGTCTAAATCAATGTCATCTCTTCTTTCAGATGACACCTATATTCCCAGTATTAACGTAAATTATTCTCATCATCCTAGAAGAACTGATAGCGTGTCCTCACTTCAAGATTGTGATAATTATCTTTTAGATGAGAACGAAATTGAATATGTTGAGCGAAACGATACTGATGAGGAACATGCACAAATGTCTGAGCCAATTCCTAATGCCTCGAACTTGGATCCGCCAGAGAATGAAAATTTAAAACGGGAGCAAAAATATGAATCTTCTAGTGATTGCAGCAGTAGTGGGGGTACATTGTCTTCGGAGTATCCAACTTGGACATCATCATCTTCAAATGAATTAAAATCAATTTTAAAGAAGAAACGACGGCGTGATAATGCAATTCAAGAACAAGAAGATGCCAATCGAGTCTTTCATAATTTAGAAGATGCGAAAGAGAATCAAAAGAAAAAACAAGTTCAGTTTTTGGCTGGTGAAGAAACGAAGTTCTTTGACTCCCTATCAGTGCAAGAGGGTGACTCTAGGTCAGAATCTGGTGATCTAGAGGATACTTTACCTAGTTCAAATAGGGAGAGCTGTATTGATGAGGAGATAACCTCTGTGATAAACTGTGATACATATGAAACAATTTCTGAAACCTTAACTAATAAGAGTTGGATTCAAAACGAGAACAACCCAAGGACAGAAAATTATACTCAGAATGGTAAGGAAACATTTTTTTTTTATTTTGTAGAATTTGTTCCTAATAAGGACTTAAATATACTAGTACATAGTCTTTTATCCTTCTCAAAGACATTTCTTCACTAGCATATTAAACAGTAAAATTTTATTCAAAATATATGCGAGTCTCAGTAGCCTCCTCTTAAATAATAAATGAAACGGTAAATAAACTAATTGTTTTATTTTTCAATCTTCAAAATACCTACCCTAAAGATATGCATGATTAGTATTTTGTACAATTATCTAACCTTTGATAATTAATTCTAATGCTTAATTTTCTAATAATAGACTAATGGGGGTTATTTTTAAATTTCTCTTTAATAGTTTTATTAAAAAAATTAACCACCTTTTCATTAATTTCCGCACAAATTTATGATACTGTTACTATTTAATTTTTAAGAAATTTTGAGTTAATAAACTTGTATAAACTATTTAAAATGCAGAAACTAAAAATCAAAATAAATCAGAATCTAAATTTTGTATGAAAGTGCTATGTTAATATTTTTTATTAAACTTATCTAATATAAAATTGAATAAAAGAGTATTTCGTACACCATTTGATCATAAAAATTCTACGCACAGAGCAAAATTACTTATTTCAAAAATTCATAAAAACTTACACTTGTTCTATAAAAACGCGAAATTTGTTTCATATGAAAAAGTATGCTAATTTTATGCTATGATGTTATTTAGATTTCTTAACCTTCTAAAGGAGATTTAGTTGAGTAAGATTAGGTAAACTTGAAAAAATCTTATATATAATTTTTGTACATAATGTGTACAATTTATGCATCAAATTCTATAAATATCACAGTGTAAGCACTTGATAGTGAGACTAGTGAAGCGTCACATCAAATTCTTAAAAAATGCAATTTCATAAATGATGTATGTGGCAGAATATTAAATCCAATAGGGATGTAATATTCTGCCACATACATCATTTATGAATGCCACATACATCATATTTGAACTGACATACTCTAGTAGCTGAAACAATATTGTAAAGTTTCCCATAAAAAATAAAGTTACTAGAATCAATGCCTTTTCTTATACTTTAAAAATGTTTTCTTTTTCAAGCAATTATTTTTTTATGAAAAATTGATCTGGAGTTTTGGAAAAATGTTTATATAGATGTTATGTTGTCTGGGACGATAAAAGTTATTTTCAACTTATGGTCCCGGACTTGGGCTGACAGCTGAATAATTAGCGTTATGGCCTTTAGTCTAAATAGTTCGAAACCTATTTTAAACTGTTGATCTTGGTTTATTGACTTTTGTGAAAAATATGATCGTTGGGACAGACAAACCAGACTTGTGATTAAAAGTAATGTAAAAACTTTGAAGCCACTCCATAATACAAATATCTCTAGAAATCTTACTCCTAGTGAAAGGTTCCAAAACAGACAGATCAACTTATTCAAAATTGTGAAAAGTAGTACTACTTAGGAAATTAAACTTTCAATATATAATTGTAATTAAAAATATAATGAGATGTAGGATTAGAGATGTTCCTTTAATAAATGCCAGTTTTTCTTCATCTTGCTCTACAAATCTCATGGCGACATTAATATACGACATATAATATTTCACACATTTATCGTTTACATTACTTTT
Source organism: Latrodectus elegans (assembly GCA_030067965.1). Taxonomy (NCBI): domain Eukaryota; kingdom Metazoa; phylum Arthropoda; class Arachnida; order Araneae; family Theridiidae; genus Latrodectus; species Latrodectus elegans. The sequence continues at coordinate 70,159,431 of CM057817.1, read as the reverse complement.
TTGAAGATTAATGATACTTTTATCTAACACACACATTAATCTTCAAAAAGTATACGTGAATTGTGTGAAATATTCTGTGACTATTAATTATTATCGATAAATCCAAATTAGAAGATATTTGCGACCAAAATATGGTGGATATTTATATTTTTATCAAGGTGTGAAATTTTCACTTTGAAAAGCATAATTTCACTGTGAAACAATTTTTCTGTAAAAAAAGGGGTTTCAAACATTGCATTTATATTAAGGCTGTGGAAATATATACATCATTTTAATTTGATGTTAAAGATATAAAACAAAGAAAAATATTCTATTTACATTAAATGCAGTTAGTTAGGAAATGCAAAGGAAATATGAAATTAACAGAAGAGGAAATCAGGTTTCAGTATAAATTAGTACAGTTAAAACATTTTTTAAAGATTATATGCAGGTGTATGTTAACAAAATATTTTACCATTGATGTAAATAATTTTGAATTACGAAAACGTATCCTTTTAAAATGACTTAACTTTGTAAACACTTTGCGGTGTTTTTATTATTATTTATTAAAATAATTAATAACATGCCTTAGAATGTAAGATGTTTTTTCTATAAAGCTTTGGATTTAACATTGTCTATTTGTATCTCTTTGAGCTAAGCAAATATGCAAATTTTTTTTTTAATCGCAGATAAATTATTTACATTCATTAAAATTTCCTTCGTCTTAGGCATAAATAGTTTAACTTAATGTTTAATAACATTTGATCACTTCGTATTTATCACGAAAAAAAAAAAAAAAACCCAGCTTGTTAATTTGTTTGTGGTCTTGAAGAATTTCTTTTACGAAGGAAGCATAAAAATGCTGCAGGATTGATTAAGATGGCAATTTTTATTGTTTACTTGAAACGCGATCTGCAAGAAGAAAAAGCTCTTCAGAAAAGCTTCGAAACGAAAAGAAATATTTTATGTTGCCGTTTCAGAGTTGACCCGCATTTGCTGCAGCATTACGTTCTGCTTCGTGTATCTCCTGGTATGAAGGCCACTGGCGAGACTCGGGTGATGAGCTTTGCATTTTTCCAAGTAAGGTACCGAGAGTAACTTCGGATTCTATATTGGGAAATCTGAGAATTGCTTATCCGGTTCCAGCATTTTTCATGCTAATAGAACATTTTCCCAATATTATTTAGATGCTCCAAGACCATATGCGTGACCAATAACTTTCATACGTTTTATTGACAGGATAAGGATATATAAAATTGGTCATTCAGTGTTCAATAGCAATGTACCTAATAACGATGTTATTTTTAACTCTAATTTCAAGTGTATTTCAGTATTTTTCTCAGTCTAGTTATTTATTGGCAAAGCTTTAGAATAATTTAATATTGTAATTGCATTGTAATGGAATTAAATTTTACAATTAGTTATTGGAAGGTTTATTGAATAATTCAATAATAATAATAATAAAATGTTATATATTTGCAAAAGTTAATCCAATTGGATGCATTAGGTTCAGGCATATTTCATACCAAAACTTTATTTGCTACATAAAGTGAAATGTACATTTATACAGTTTATACAGAATTTATTTCTTAACGTTAATTTCTAATTTAAATCTCATTTCAAACAGTTAAAGTCGATATATTCCAATTCTTTATTATATTTATTTTTAAAATTTTTATAATCATTAAAAATAAGGTTAAATTTTGAGCTTAAATTAAAATCTTGAGATTTTAAATCAGAACTTATCCCCAAAGTCTATTGGTTTAGAATTCTTTGTTTCAAGAAAGAATAATCATACAGCATTTCACACAAACATACGAAACTACACTGAAAACAAATTTATTTGGTTAAGAGCTACAGTATTTAAACATTTTATAACTTTATGCTCAAAGAAATAAGTAAAATTTATCTCATTGATTTGTACTTAGGAAGTTTAAAAATTGTTAATCAGAGTAAACTTTCCGTGAAGTAGTTTATGTAAATGTTCAACCAGAGTAACATTTTTAACAATACAATAGACATGTATTGTTCCTTTATAGTGTTTTAAAATCTTTATATAAACTGGGTCTTAAATAATTAAATTTTGTTGACTGAGAAATTATATTCTCTATTTTTAAATCTTTTTTTTATCATTTGTAAATACCCATACTTACATAACATCAAAAATACTTTTCTCGATTGAATATTAAAAAAAAACTTTTTTTTCAGTATTCTAAGATAATAATTAGAGTAATAAATGAGTATTTTAACTGTAAGTAGAAGAAAAAATGAAAACTACATTTAGAATCATCTAAAATTTAACTTTTTAAATGGATAAAAAAAAAACTAAAAAAATAATTAATATATTTTAATTTTCCTCATACTAGCAAATTTCAAGTATTTTTTTAAAATTAAGTTGAAGGGGAAAAAAATAAAGCTTAAGTTCTAACTCTCATAATATTTTTATTTTTGACTGGGTGAAACTGGTCTACAGTATGTCAGTTCTACAGAATTAAAAAATATACAGGAAACCATTTCCTTGAAGCTCCTTCAAAAACTTATTCAAATAATCTAAAATTACGATTTTTTGAAAATTACAAACAAGACACTTAAATTCAATCTTCTACACATGGGGTCATTGACTTGCAGAGTGGAATCCAATTTAACGAGCGACATTATGCGATTCTCGTTTGTTTTATGCAATAGACTCAGGCCGTTATACAACGGGCACCTAATATCCATAACCATCAGGATTATCCAACCTTCCCGTCATGCTCTTCGATAATGTCGGTTAATCGAAGCCAAAAAGCTGCGGTGTTTGATGCGAGCGACCTATTTCATGCCTCAAAACTGGCATACGTCTAAGGGACTGACAGTTGAAATATGATGTGGGGATAAATAAAATTGTTCTTTTATGCCTATTCAGTTCACAGATTCAATTTATATCTGCATGCTGCTCGCGTGAACTTAAAGGCCCCTTTTCAATCATCGCGATAATGTCGAGACAAATCTTTTCGCACATTTGTTACGTATCTGTTATAATAATTTCGTGATTATTTACAAAATAAGCTATTTATTTATATTAATCTCTTTATTATGATATTTGTATGGGAGTTAGTAGTGTTGAATTAAATACAGTTTCGGAAAAATATTCTACACTAAAAATTGACACCAAATTGTTAGCCGAATGGTTAACTCTCTAACCTTTGATTTAACAGTACATGGATGGCCTTTGGTTTAACAGTTTGTGTGTGATTGCAGTGATGAGGAATCCCCTTTAAACTAGGATCTGGATAATTAACTCTCCATAGCAAAAAAATATAGAGAGAGTTGAGCAAGAAACAAACCATGATCCATTAATAGAACGGCGCAACTTGTCCTTTTTGAACCTTGCGCCAGAAAACCCAACCAACCATCATTAATAGAATTGATAAATTTGAACTTCTGATTTGAAAGCAAACTTCACTAAAATAAAGTAAATATTTATTTCTTTATGCATGACTAACGGACTTGTTTATATCTGCAGCTTAATTTACTCTAAGAATTAATTTATACTTTGAAAAACATTTCATTCTTTTTTTTAACTACAATAAAATTCACAAATATGTTAACTTTTAGAGGTTCTCTCTGAAATTAGGATGAAGAAATAAGTTTTAATAAAAAGGTACCTTCTTTCGAAAACTTAGATGGAAATAATTGTAATATTGATATTAATCTTTGCAGAAATATTTATAGTAAGTTCTTTCATGGCTTAGAACTTCAGACTTAAAACTTCAATAGCTACTTTTGATTCTTTATTAAATTAAATATCGAATATATTTTTCTTTAGCTTTCAATCTGAATATTGAATATTGTTTTTTTAATGTAAGATAAACTATCACAATAATAAAAGCCCTTATGAAGGTCATTTTATATTTGAAAATTATTTTTAAGTGCATAAAGTTGTATAGAAATCTAGTAATGGAGTTAAGCTAGCAACTGAATGGTTAGAACTGAACCTTTTGCCTTAACAATGCTATGGGTTTGATTTCAAATTTTGCGTATGGATGCTTGTAGTATTTTGGTAATCTCTTTAAAAAAAGTCTCGGTTGAATTAACCTTCATGTGCAACAAAGTGGCTAATGAAAGAAAAACAAAAAATGGTAATATTTGCAAATGAAAGTCAATGGCCTGGAAGTAAATGTGTTTTTTTACGTGTTATGATGGAAAAAGCTCTTTTAACCATTCGCAGCGTATGACTTTCCATTGCCTTTGTTAATATAAAATAAAATCTTGTATTTTCTTTATCAACAATTTTAACCGATCCCTGAGAGTGATACAATTGTGAAAAGAAAAACAAATTGAAAAATTATGTTAGCTAATGTGTAAACATAGCTTCTTATGCCTCGTATAAATTTCGAAAATAAGGATTCCTATCCGTTCTGGGATTTCTACGTGGTATATGAGTTACGCAATAGGTTATAAACGGTTGTCCGAAGTAAAATCATTAGAATTCAGGGAAAACAGTAATCGAGATACAATATTTGTTATCAGTTCTTTAACTTAGTCATCTTATTAAAGATATTGTTTCTAAAAGTATTTTTACGTGACGTAGAAATTGATGCTACTATGATGTAATGAATGTGCTTATGTAAGGTTTGTGAGTATGGTAAAATATATTGGTATTAGTAAAGTATGCTTGGTTGATTGTTAAATTAAATTGAAACGTGATTTATAAACGCATTCTCCTTATTTATAAATATTTCAAATTACATGAATTAATTTTGCGAAATGTTTCGCTCAAAATTCAGAATGGTAAATGCTTATCGTTAAAAACCAAATTAGGTTTAAGATTCTTAAATTAGTCAAGAATTCCAAAGTGTTAACGAATGCCTATTAACGTATTGTAACGAAATGTTTCGTTCATAGAAAATCATCGCTATCTTACGCCAGTTATAGCAATAGCTAATGTTCAACTTTGTCAGTTGTTCAATGTTAAAGCTAAGATTGCTTGGTATAAACCCGAAACCACATTTGTTACAGTTTAACAATATACAGAAAATAGTAAAAGTATGTGAAGAACTTTAAGTGTGACAGAGCAAATATAAACTGTTTAGTTTGAAAACCACTTAATCTAGATAGCGAACCTCTTGTATTAATTTAAATCGTATTAGACCAATGCAGCTCTGAGAAATTTTTATTGATTTGGCCGATATAAATACTTACAATATATTTAAATTATTAGTGCCAGTACACGAATGCCTAAATAATTTTTTTATTTTTCAGTAAAAAATGTTATTTTTAAAACCTTTATACGTACAACAGTTTTAAAAGTTTAATAATTTACTGGAAGAATTTACAATCATTCCAAATTTAATTAAAACATTTACTCTTAAAGAAATTCACAAGTTTTTGATGACTTACATATATGAATTGAGTTTATCATAACGGAATGTTTTCAAAATGCAAACTTAAAACTGTTAAATGAATTTTTTTTTAACTCTGTAACATAAATTCTAAGAATCAAGCAAATAAAATGTTGTCTATCGCTTAATGCACGAGTCAACTTTAGTGGTCTTATCTTTTATATAAAGAAGTTTTGAGGTTTTTTTTCCGCCAAAAATATTTCAATCGATGCAATCTTCTGCCTCTAGAAATGTCAGATTGCACTTCTTACCTTGAAGGTAACGATATAACCTCGTAAACAACTCAGGCGTACGTGTTATTCACCCGCTCTCAAGTGACGCTACCCGTTTACAAAGCAACACTTGGATTGATAAGCTAATGTCTTTGTGTTCCAGAATAATCAAGAACAGAATATTTTAACATTTAGTCTGAAAATTAACCACTCAATATTTCTCTCATACTAATGATTTACGTATGTAATAATTATGAATTAAAAAAAACTAATTATTTACTGTAATTCAATCCTTTAAATATCAAATCTTTAAAATAGGCAACATATTTTAGATTGAAAAAATGGCAAAATCATAATTTTAAAATGGTAAATATTTATATATGTATATATATTATTGTCATATAATGAATGCTATGAGACTTACTGAAGCACCAGTGCTATGGATCATAAATATTATAGTTAATTTCTTAGATTTTTGTACCTGCTATCTAAGATATCTGAAGTATCTCACTAACAACCGGAAAGATGAGATTTTGATTATTTTGTAACCTATTTAAAACAACATTGAAATATTTGTAATGTTGATTCGGTCTGAAATTCTTTCACTGATGTGATGTCAAGCTGGTAGGCAAAAGGTCCTTGCCTTCGGTTCAATAATTCATGAGTTTGAATCTCACCTTGAGCTTGTAGTTGTTCGAAACCCACTTTTTAAGCCTTAGGTGCTGATCTAATTAGCTCTCGTGCGCAAAAGATGACCGTTGAGTGACAATCCAACCATTGGTGTGTTGTGAAGGAAGAAAACAATTATTGCTTTAATTTAAGGATTTGTTTGAAGACTGAAATTTTTTCTGTCATCAACGTCTTGTATGTCTGTCAGTTAATACAAATAAGAGAGAACTGTATAATCTCAAGATTTAATAATATATAAATTACTATCCTCACACTATTTATTCCCTAATTCTTCTAATGTCAATGTATAAATATGTTGTCACACAATTTATTAAAAATTGTGTAATATTGCGTAAATGAATTGAAAATTTTGGCATTAATTTATAGGTTTTAATTTATACTTACTCAAGATTATATTATTAAGTACATATTAAAAGCAATTAATGAAAAGAAACTAATAATTAAAAAATTTATATAAGTGAAAAAAGCTGCATATTTTTCTAAGTTTTCAAAATGCATAATCGGTAGTGATAGGAAAGATAAAGTATATTTCATGATTTCTTTGTTTTGATTCTATTGATTTTGGGAATTTTTAACAGAACCTGTGTTGATTCTTTTATTTAAATTGCAGAATAGGATTTATATAGAGGTTGCAAAAATTTCAATTTATTTTTGAATAACGAAATGCTTATGATAAAAATTTACAAGTTCTTATTTTAACAGGGAAAATACTTCTAAACAAGTATTGTAAAGAGCTTTATTTACTAAGTTTGAAAAAATATTAATTATTTTACTCTTATATTCATTATGTTTAAATATATTTATAATTACTATATTAATTTTTTATTTTGAATACACTATATTAAAAAATGAACGGATTGTTTTCGTTTAAAGTTTTCTGAAGTTGCTTGTTCCTTTGTAATGCTTTATTCCTTTTAAATATTTAAAACATCTTATTTTCCTTGTATTGAATAACGTTCTTTAAATCATAATCGTCCTATTTTTTGTTCCAGAACGACGATTAATTTTTTTTCACTGTGTAACAAGAAAACAAAATCAATTCTTTCGTGCTTGGCAGTGTTTGATCTATAAACAAATTACATAATCTCAGTTCTTATAATTTAAGAAAAAGTAAGACTTTGTATTAATAACGTTCTTGATTGTGATATGGGTGTAAGACATGGAAATGTTTATTTTATTTTTTACTTTATCAAGGTATTGTTTTATTTGGTCATACAAAAATCGTTGTTACATTCAACAATAATTTTTTTATTACATTTCAAATTGATAACTTTTGCATTGGAAAGAATTACATATTATATTTTAAGCAAAATGTTTGTTCTGAACTTTTTTAAAATTAATTTTATGTAATAAATCCAATGCAATGAACAAATGTAGGAATAAAGATTTTAAATCATATCAGAAATCGTTAATTATGTACTGTAAAATATTTTTATTTATCTACTTTATAAAATTTGTAGCATTTTAAGATATTTTTCATTGATATGTTTAAAGCTACATTATAATTTTATATAATCTTAAAATACTATTTAATTCCAACTTCTATGTATCGGCTTTTAGTTTCAGTATGTTTTCTAAGTAATCTTTAACATAATACATGGAAGTATGTGGCACAAAATTAAAAAGAAATGCAAATGTCGTCTTCTATACGTAAACAGAATAATTTGAAAAATACGAATATTGCATATCTACATTCTTTTGTACTAACTTAATTTTTCCCGAATTTAATTGTTATTTTCTTGCAATTTTTGCTATTTAAATTTTATTTTTAGTTAAAAATACAAATAATTTGATAGTTTGAATACAAAAATTGGCTTATTTTGTTACGTGCTAAATAATATATAATTTTCTAATCTAAATAGTTTATACAATTATTTTAGTTATTACATTTTTAGCATTGCTCAATTGTAAGTTATGAAGAGTATAATTGTATTCTAATTCAATACGACTTATAAATTTTAATAATTTAAAAAATTTTTAAGGAAAATATTTTTTTTAAATTTACACTTCATATTTCAAACAGGCTTCAGATTTTTTAATAAAATGTTCGAATTTTCTGTATGTTACCTAAAATGACACTTATTATCATTAGAAATAGCAATTTTTTTTATGAAAGTATAACTCTTGAATAAAGCCTGAAACAAAAAAATAAATTCCCTCAAGTTTTAATAAGTATACTTTACATTGACAAAAACCTGTTATTGATTTAAATTAATTTTTGTTAAATTTGTGTTTAAATTTAAGCTGAATATCTAATGAACGCATGTAAGTTAAATCGGGGTTTATCTAAATGCATCAGCTTTTTAAAGTTGTGAAATATTTAAACTATCCATAATTTTAAATGGAGATGTATTACCTAATTTCAATTAGAACAGGACCTATAGCATATGAACTGGATGATGAACAACAAAAGACACTGGCTTGGATTCTTATAATAGTTCGAAATCCAATTCGTGAACTATAGATCCCTTTCTAATAAGCCCTTGTGCGTGAAAAGTGACGTTGTGTTTGAAATAAGACATTCGTAAAGGTATGACAGTATAATTGTTTTCTCAAGATTATCGTGGAAAAATGTAACGAAGAACAATAAGCAATAAGGAACTTTTATTTCGGTAATTGCTAATAATTTTGATGAAATAAAACTTGCCTTTGTTGTTCGTACGAATTTTCATTATATAGCAATTTTTATTGACCTATTTTATGTCAATAAGAATACACACAGGCATTGTCAATTAAACAGTATAAAATATCTCAAAGTGTGTGTATTTATATATGAAAGTGAACACAAAGTTTTAGGATTTCTTTCTTTTTCACTATATTGCATTAAATTCTTTACTTAAATTGAAGAAATATGTATTTTGCTCCCTTTAACTTTGTTTAAAAGAAATTTATTCCTGCAACTTATAAGTATGAAATACATGACGTCAAATAAATGGACGTCAAATAAATGAAATCTTATAAATATCGTAACTAAACTGAATGGTCCATACTTTCAACTTCAACTAAACAACTTGTGGGTTCAAATTCTGTTGAGTCGTGGATGTTTACAGAAATTCAGAATTCCCTTCATAGAGTATGACGACATTGAATAAATCCTCTCGTGCAAAAAATAACCATAGAAAGATAAATATTTTCTTAATCTCTCTCTGTGTTATTAAGTTTGCTTAACATAAGATCACAAATTCAAACCGATAAAAATTATGGAAGTAACAAATAAATTTTTTTATCAATAATATTTTATTCATTATTTCATAATAAATTTGAATCACTAGTACATAAATATGCACTCATAGAAACTCAAATATAATATATCACATGGAGCAAAACACTTCTTATGACTACCAATTTCTTTAATAAGAATAAACGCATTTCCCGTTTACTTTTTAAAAAGCATTATATAATTCGCTTCATTTAGGACCTTTTCATCCCCTACAGTTTTGCCACCTTTCTTTAATGTATTTTGCTTAGAGACATCTCTCCAAAACCCAAACTAATAAAACATCTTCCTCTCTGGGTACGAATAAATCTTTCCGAATTCTGTTTAGTTAATTACATGCAAATTCATTGCATGTAATTAGTTGAACGTGTAGTGATATGAGGAAGTAAAAGACCTTGACTCATTTTATCCAAACACTATTTAAATAACCATGCATATTCTTCCTAATTTTTTTTTTATTTTAATAAAATCTCTAGTGTAGTTTGTTCTTTATAAGAATATCACTATTTTATTATTTTTATATATTTTATTATTTTTGGAAATTTTATTTATTTTTATATATTTTGTTCCCCCCAATGATTTATAAGACAAAGTTTTCTAAATATTATATAGTTCTTATTGTGTTAAATGATCAAAAATATTACATCGAAAGAAATTCGTGACTACAGTATTATACATGTTATTTAAATGCCACATTTTCCAGAGCACTTTCTTAAAAAGGTTAGTCAAACTGAAATAATACTTATAGTTAATTCAGTGAGTTAGTTTATTGTAAATTATTTATATATTCGTAAATTTTCTTTAGTTTACATTAAATTCAGATTACTTCACTTAAGGAAATACAAAGCATGTTAGTGTTTATGCAAAATAGACAAAGCTTAAGTATTGAATTTTAAACATGAGCCGTTTTCCTACAAAATAGTTCTAACAGAGATTAAAGCAATGCATATTTTATACAGCTTAATTATTCAGAACCCATCCACTAAATAATTCTTTGATATATATTCAAATTCCTGATTACAAGAATAATATACAAGGAATGTTTCGCCTGCTAACCTTGCTCTTTTGAATGCTCCAAAATTTTGTTTTTTGAAAAATCGCATTAAGAATTTTTAGTTTATGCTAGTTTAATTCCTTGTGTTATTTAAATGGCTTATCATTTAGCCTTTTGATCGCTTTAACTTATCTTCCCTGATATATGCATCTTGCACCCTAATTATAAAACTTTCGAAATCGAAATAACGAGATGAAATTAATTTCATTATTTAGTATTTACTATAACATGTTTCAGGGCTCACCATTAACTAATGGGATTGTGTATGGTCCCGGGTTCCATACCAGACACTGCTGAACAATGGGGGATAATGTAGTATTTTTGCTTTCTGCCTGTACGTCTGTCGTAGTGCTTGGTCTAATTAGCCCTCTTATGCAAAAAATAACCATTGAGTGATAAACCAACTTATCGGGGCGTTTGATTGAGACTTCTCCGGTTTTTCACTTTTACTTAACGGGAATACGGCTCATTATTTATTAAAAGTCCTCCCAAAAGACAATTTACAAGGTGAATATTAAAGTTCATTAAAACAGTCTTGCCGTTTATCTGACCTGCGCAGTGTCAAAACATGTGTCAAGATAACAGACATAAATTATAATTTCTTTTCAATGCAATATTCAGACCAAATGAGTTTTACCAACCAAATCCAAGTTTTACAAAAATAAACTAATAAATAATCGAGCAACTATCTTTGGTGTTTTGAGCAGATTTCTAATGGAATTATGCACATCAAATATTAATGCTTTCTCTTTCAATGCCCAAAATGAATAAATATAAACTTCGCCGTTTCAAGTAATTGACACATTTTGCCGCCATCACGCACAACACGAATAAGCAAGTTCAGCTGTTTCCGTAAATAGCACGATTCGTAGTTTTTATCTTTCAAAGGAAGTGGTTCCCTTTTTTCACGGTGGTATAATTTAACTTCATTATTTTGCATCCTATTTGTATTGGAAGGAAATAAATCCAGTTGCGTCAGTATTTTTTATGTTATTATGTAACAGGTAGGTGCGCAGTTTTTCGAACGTGCGTGCGTGGTATTCGTTGCTATATATTTTTTTAAAAAAATTTAAATGTTTGAATAAGGAAATTGAGTTTAAAAAAAATCATTGAAATATTTGGTGTCAGAAGTGAACTGGATCAAGTTATTTTTCATCAAAAGAATGCCAAACATGCCCTATTTTCCACGGATTAATTACAAATTCGAATAAGAAAATGTCGCCAATAAATGTAAGTTGGAAATACTTTCTAAAATAATTTTGATAAGTCATAATTTAGTTGAAAAGGAAATTTATGGGATATAAACATAATGAAAATTTATTTTTAAAAGCTGAAGTAAATTTACAAAAATTCTCAACATGTTTTCAATGATTAATTTAAATTATTTTGTTGAAAGCAAAACAGACCTAGTACTGAAAATGTTTGGATAATTCATCATAGGTAAATAATTGAGTTTCCTTTTTGAGTATTTAATTTTAAAAGTTACTCAAAATTTGAGTTTCAAGTTAACGATTTTTCTGTTTTCTTCAAACTGCCGTTCCATGCGAGTTTTTGTGAATTAGGTACACAAAAGGAAAGTATAAATGTGTGTTTAATAGAGTACTTTCTTTTTATAACCATACCAAGTAACAAATCAGTTTTTCTCACAAGATAATTTCTTAAATATTTTCTGATATTTTCCCATATTACATTAACTTAGTTTGACTTAGTGCTGTGTATTTTTTTCACTAGAAATTAATTCATTTATGCATTTTTCGTTCGATTGTTAATCGTTTAAAATAATAATTAAATCATTCGTTTACAGTATTTAACATGCACTGATTTAAATTACATTGTTTTGTTTTTTCAGGTGAAACATATCCAGAAAAGGAACAGTCACTCCTAAATGAATCTTCCCATCCAGTGAATGCTGAACAACGTATTTATCAGAAGTCCAAGATCAATACTGGTAAAAGATTTTCTGATGAGTATGAATTGCATGACTCGGACGGCTTTCCTACATCAAAAGATCCTGATGTTCCCCCAGCATTACCATCTTTACCACCCAAGCATCCTCCAGGATTGTCTTCCTCCCTTGATGATGTGAGTAGCAGGACGGTTGACAAGACTAATAACAACCCCACAGATGGTAAAGAAAAAGGTTATCGTCGAAGATGGAGAACTACGCTTCCAAAGCGCAGATTTTCTGACCTTCACATACTACTGTGTCCATCTAAATCATTTTGTGGGGATGGTGGAAGCAGCAGTGATGATGTCCCCCTTACAGCATCCCCCAGAAAGCCATGCAGTAGGTCTTTACCGGATTCTCCTACAGAATTGAGCGATGAGCAGTCCTTCAGTTTCGATTTTCGTGATAGAAACTCCAAAGAAAAGGTAAGTTTTAGAATATGGTAATAAAGATCACCTCCTTCCCATTACGGCGTTAAAACACAAACACTGCAGTTGTTCATTATGTTAACTTTTAATGGGAAGATCTTTAATCTAGCGTTACTTTTCCAGATAAAAGAACTCATTCATAATATAATAATAACCTAATGAGGATGCGTGTCCGTAAAACTACTAACTTGAATTTAGTATTTGAATCTATATTAAGATGTATTGGTTATCGGAAAGGCCATCAGTTTAAAGTGAATTACAAATTAGCTCTAATTCGAGACAAGTGATCATAGAGTAACATGTAAATTTCAACTCTAAAATTAGGAATGTTACATTTGATTTGAAAGAAATTTTTTGTATTTGCCTATTTTTAATAATATCGCATGTCTATTTTTAATAAAATGTTAGATAAAAACTGTGTGCTGGATCTTCTAAGACTTGTTTAAAAGTGTTATCTGTGCGAGCCCAGATATGCATAAGAACTTCCACACAGTGAGATTTATAATTTTAATATTTTTGTATATTAAAATTATATAAATCTCACTATGTGGAAGTTTGTTTAAATATTTTTGTTCCTAAAATCAGTCAATATTCCAGTCCATTTTTTTAAAAGGCGAATCGATATCACATGTAATATTAAGTAATTATTTCTGTCTTATTTTTCTTAATTTCATCAGTGACAAATAATTTTCTAAGTCTGTATTCTGTTTTTAGTTTTGTTTTAACTTTTCATATGCTTGTATTCAATTAAATGTTTCCCCCCTCTCCAAAATAAGCATTTGCAACTTAATAAATTTAAATTTTTTCAGTGTTTTTGTGATGATGCTAGCATTAGTTTTTCAGAAAATCTCACAATTTTTATTACATAGAAAATTCTGAAAATAAAATTTTGAAACTTCAACATAGATCCTATTATGCCATAGTTACGACGCATTACTTATCGTTGATATTTCTTGAATATTAATAAACTTTATAACATTACAATTTGTTGTTAAAAAACAATTAGAGCCTATTCTTTTCAGGATAAAAGATGTGTAAAAGTGCTTAAATGCATTTAAATCTTAATTTAGCTTTAAAAAATAGGAAAAAAATGCCAATTAAGCTTCTAAGTTCCATTTGCCAAGCTGGTAGCTGAACTAATAAAACTGTAGCTTTCAGTTTAAAAATTTGTGTATTCTATTCCCATTTCAGACACTGGTAAGTGCAGTTCATGATTCGTTTTAAACCATTGTTCCCGGTTCAGTTAAACTTAGTGTGCAATAATGACCACAGAATGTTAAAATAATCTTGAGTGTCATTCACATAGATAATATTCAGAGAGAAATGTAAAGAAAAATTAAGGGTAAGTGATTTAAATCCATGACTCAAATGTGAACAGTCACATGACGAATCACCGCCATGTCTTAAGTGGTTTATATATTTTCCTGAAGTTTTAAAAAATTCAAATTTTTTTTCCTTCACCGTTTTTTAAAATAAACCAAAATCCACTATCAAAATAAGCAATTAATAATCTTGTTGAGTGTTATTAAAAGGAAATAATCATGTATATTCAAATGTATAAAAGGCAGCCAAATGGTCAAATCGTGTTATGAATGCAAATGCAATATCGTTGAAACTTTAAATGGGAAATATTTTAATTCTAATTCTTATTCCAGACCAGAAGTTATGTTTTTATTTTAAACAAAATATTTTCCATATACTAAATGCAGGTTTCTTTTGGATTCGTTCATAGAGGAAGATACAAACACAATAAGAAATTTGATCACGTAATGTAAATTTTCCAGTTTCAGAGATTTTTTATTGCTATGCGATAATTATTTTTGTCGAGAAAAATATCTGAATTAAAATCTTCCTTGAATGAAAGGGAAATTGTTTTAATAACCAAACAGGAAGTTGAAAGCAATGTTTTCTGAAATAATCCAAACATTTAATAAAGAGAAATAATTGTCTTATGGAAAAAAAAATTCAGCTCTCAAATATATTTTAATCTTTATAAAGTAAAAAGAATAAAGCAGTAAAAAGATTTGAGGAAAAAATGAAAATATGTAAGTAAATCGTTATATTGACTAGTTCTTAATGGAAAGTGAGCAAAATATCCGTTGAGTTAAGCGAGAAGCAAACCAAACCGTGCTACACATACTGACCAATAAACTAGGAAACCTCCTGCCATTTTCATTTAAATGCTTGCTAGGGATGAAGTATGCACATTATTTTAATGACCTGAGTTACATGACACTAAAATGCTAGCATAAATAAGAGATAAAAGTGTATTTCATGATTAGTGAAGTAAAATGGAAAGATGGACAAATGTTTCACGATTTGGAAAAAGACTTAGGTTTGTGGCAATTTAGTAGGTTTCTTTATTTCTCGAAGAGCGCGATTCTCATTGAATTTTCAAAGGCATAAGAATGTCAGAATCGTCTTTGTCTGGAAGATGCAAAAGCGCTATTAGTACAGTTATCCAAGAGCATGACCAGCCTTATCTATGACAAACCGTGCAGCAGAGTAGGGACTACTGTACTTATAATGACACAACTCATCAACCAATATTTTATCGAAAATTTTCAGCTTGAACTAAATGCAGAAAATTGCAGAGCAGAGGGATGTATTGCTAGGTGCCTGTGATAAAACCATGAATTTCTGAACTGAATAGAAAAATTAGTTTAGAGATGTCGGAAGGAATACATTGGACATATGAGAATGGAAACATGTAATGTGATCAGATGTATCACGCTACACTTTATTTTGCGCAGATGGAAGATATTGAGAAAGCGAAAACCCACGAAGACCTGAATCAATCTTATTCCGACTGACCAAGGGTTTGATGGGAGTATCAAGATATGGATGCAAATGCTGCTGACCTGAAAGTGGTGTCCTAGTGTTCTTTGAGGGTAAACAAATAACCACGAGAGACCTAGATATACTGGCAGATCCAGTGCACCTTGCAATATTGCATTTTAAATCTGGAGAAGGATACTTCATGGGCGATCAAGCAATTATAGATCTTACACCAAGAATGTTCAAAATTGTTTTTCTGAACACATCAGTCTTCAAATGCCTTAGCTACTCCAGATCCTAGATATTTACCCCATAGAAGAAGCGTGTATGAGATGTTGGAGTAACATAACCACGGCTCTTCCCTCTAATTTACAAGATCTAAAAAGCTATGTTGTGCATGAGTGGTATTCTCTGGGAATAAGTGCACTCGAGAAGTAAGCAGACTTGATAGCAAAAAATAAACTGCTATTCTTGCAGATGATTGCCAAACAAAATTTTGATCATGAGTTTGTAATCCATTCCTTGTTAAAAGCTAAAAATACTTCACATAGTTTTCATGTGTTTGAGTTAAAATATCATTTAAGGAAAACAAAGATTATTTAAGTAACTAAATTTTTCATTCATGATATATAGCAAAAGCACATCTTTTAAGCCTCGTGAGCTACTGCTTTATTGCTATAAAATAAAAGATGCACCGAAAATAATATATTTTGATATTTTGTGACAAGTTTTTGTAAAAATGTCAAAAGACTTTCAACAAAAAAGAAATTGTTATTTGTATTCATTTAGGCTCTATCCAAACAGGATACACATGTTGTTAAATAAGTGAAAATGTTTTCCGTATAAATTATCTTACATCCTTTCTCATTTCTGTAATTGCCCGAATCGTATATATAATAACATATAAAGTGTATTTCATTTGATAGATGGCATTCAAAAATCTAAAATATCCATTATTCGAGATTTGATATAAGATTAAAAAAAATTGCATGAAGTTAAAATTGATTCTTAAAATAAATATTTTAAGAATATTTTATTTTTAAAATATTTGTTTATATATATATATATATATATATATATATATATATATATATATATATATATATATATATATATATATATATATATATATATATATATATATTACACACACACACAGAGAGAGAGACAGAGACAGAGAGAGAGAGAGATTCTTAAAATAAATACTTTAAGAATAGGCTGTTAATCGTTAAGTATTGTTTATTGCTGAGAATAAATAAATGATGTGTTCAGTTTTATAGGAAAAATATTTCAGTTTTAATTTGACTGAAGAAACTTGTCCTGTTAAAGACAGTACTTCCTAAATTTGTATATTTTATTATTCAATAGAGTTAGAATTTTTTCTAAATTCATGCTTGGTTGCGCATAATTTACTTTTCACTTATTCATATTTTCCCAACTGGTATAAATATCTAATTATATGGAATCGGAGCATTATCTTTATTCAAATACATCTTGAGTGTCATTGATGATTGAGCTCAAATTGAGTCAACTTCAGCTCTTAAGTACTGGTTTAAAATTGATTATAATCATATTATGATGGATCACTAAGCTTTTCCTTTTATGGAAATTATTCAAATTTTCTGTTTTTCATTTATCTTTGAAAATAAAATAAGATATCTGATCTTAAATGGAAATTTAATCTTTCAAAACAAAGCTAAACACAAAAACTAAGAACATTAACGTTGATTTTATGGAAAGGAAAATGTCAACATTTGCTTAATGTGTGTGGAGTAATTAATAAGGTAGGGAGAGATAATTGATATTGTAATAAAATCCGAAATTGGATTCTAAAAATTATACAGTAATTCTTCTGTGTTTTAACTAATTTTTTAAGATACTAATTTATTTAAGTAAGCAATTTAAATATTTATGCTTATTTGTAAAATGTCATTTACTAAAATAAAAAAAAATGAATATTTTATTTAAAACCATGTTTCTTTTTTTTTTAATTTGCCCTAATTTAATTTGTTGTCTAGCTGGCAGTTTGAGAGGTTAGCGTTCTGCCCTACTATTTAACAGTTGGTGGGCTCGAATCTTACCTTGAGCCTAGTTGTTTGTAATGGTTAAATGTTCAGAGTTTAAACAAGTCTCGGATAATTAGCCTTCGTATGTAAAAAAAAAAAAAAAAAAAAAAAAAAATTTAGTGACTAAGCTAATTTATTTCTATGGATTTCTATTTTTGATTTTCAAGAATTTAAGAGAACATATTCAAGGGAATTTATTTTTAAAGTGAATTTAAAAAAAAAAAAATTCTTAGAAAATATTTTGCTAAATTTATTCTAAAACTTTCGTTGTAATCATTTTACTATGCCTTATGATAATTAAATTTATTCATGTGCCATTTATTTTATCATTTATTATGAAATGACTTTTCTCATTTCATCAGATCCTCGCAGCATCCAGATCTACATTCTATGTGCCGATCGATGGTCCAGCTAAAGTTCCTGAAAATGATGAGAAAGTTAGATATCTCTCAAGCAATGAAAAATGTTCTTCGCAAGTGGTGCCATCTATCGAAGAAAATCACAATCCTTCCATAGTTTTGCATCGAAAAGAAACTTGTGATACCGAAGATGTAATTACTGCTGATCATTATGATACAGATGAGGACATTTTAGAAAATGATTATGAAAATTTGGATCCTATTTATGAGGAACTGAACGATGTTTCAAATTCTTCGAAGAGTGAGTAAAAATCAGTTTAAGCGAATGCGCACCAATTTCGAATTTTATTTTGTAAATAATTATATTAAAATTAATAAATTTAATATTGGATATTGTAACAGATGACAAATATTCAAAATCAGTTTTTTTTTTTTTGAAACGTGTAATATTATATATATAAATTAAACTTTTCAAATATTTGAAAATTCGAATGTAGAAAAGCTTGTTTTGATATATAATAATACTCAAAATTAATGATTATTTCTTAAAATAAGGTTTAAAGTCATAAAATTTGTTTTTCGCCTCTTCCAGTTCGTGGCAATCATGGAATTATAGCAATACATCGAATAAAGAGATAAATAATGTGCACATTAACATTTGTGTTAAAAATTAAATGAGGCATTTTATTTTTTCGTTCTATTGTCTTTTATTAAATCATTTTTGAAATTTCGTCTAACATTTCTATTTTTGGATTCTTATAAATTAGTTTAATTTTTTATAAGTAAAAGTAAGTTTAAGAAAACGTGTGTATTTTAGTATGGTTACCGAAATTTTAATCAATTAACCAGTTGTATATCTTCCCCGTGGAGTGAAACAAAAAAATTTAAATAAATTGTAAAAAAATGGATTACTTTGAAATGGAAATACATTATATTTGGATTAATTCCTCCAAATCTAATTGCTTAAGAGGGAGGAAGAAACTTGTACAAATTAGATTTTAAATTATTTTTAATATCATTTTAGAAAATTTCAGTGCTTGGAAATATACTTTAATCTGTCGAATAATTTCTGATCTTGCATTTTTACTAAAAATTAAAGCAAATTAGATAACTTAATATAAAAAATATGCCACGTAAGTTTATTAGAATTGTAAAATTTAAGTTGTATAAGATAAATAAAATATAGTTAAATAATAAAATATTAATGAACACTAACCAAACACACAGTTATAAAATATACATGCATAAAAAGAGTAAAATAATTAGAAATAGAAATTTTACATCCTTTTGAATGTTTGCACTTGATTTATATAATTTTTTACTCACTAAAATTATTTTTAATAAAATTTTTTTATAAATTTAAGCAATAAGTACTTCCACTGATCAGTTACTTATAATACAGAAATCTCAATTTAAAAAAAAAAAATCTACATTATTTTGAAAAATATATTCCTGTTTTAATCGGGATAAATAATTATTAAATTCCAAATCTGATCTTATTGTCTAAGCTATATCCTGGTAGGATGCGAAATGTATTATAATTTAAAAAAATTATACGCTTTAAATTTGAATATTTTTCCACACCATAAATTTCAAATTTACTTATGGCAAAATTTTTTTTGAAAATTTAATTGTTATAAAAATCTATTCTTTATTAAAATATCTCGAAATCTTCATTTCATCATATTGCACTGGGTTTCTCATGTTGTTTCACTTTGACAATATTCGATAGCAAAATTTTAGAATGAGATTACCAAATTACCAGAAAAAGCTATTAGTAATTCCTAAAAACAAAAACTTCAAAAGATGTGACTAAAACTTTAACATAATCCAATAAACAAAACTGAGGTTTCTAAATATTACAAAAATGTTTTCAATTTTAATTATCTGTGTCTAATGATGAATCCCATCTTTACTATTGAGTAATTAAGTAATGGATATATATATATATATATATATATATATATATATATATATATATATATTAACGTTTATAGTTTCCTTACATTTCTACGAATACTTCACCCTAAAAACAAAAGCTTATCAAGGTTACACGTATCTTAAAGCCATATGTATTTTACTGGAAAATTAATTACTGTAGGGTTTTGTATGATATTGGATCTTTCGCTAGTAAACCCCCTAACAAAGTCAATAATTGTAGGCTTTACTTTCTGGAAGATTTTGTTTTAATCTGACATTGAAGTGTCAAAATATGCAGGCTTTAATGCTCATAACAAACGTGTGTCTGAAAAAGTAAATCTAGCTCCCTTCTGTCAAATTTATTTGATCTGTTTTCTTTTCATACTCTGAAGAATCCCGTACTGAAACCGTATTCAACAGAAAATTCGGTAAGAAAATAAACTGCTAATAAAAACCGTTTTCTCATTCAATTACACAAAGTTGAATTTTCAATTTATTTCATTCTCTTCTAGAAGTAAGCAGAATTATTAAACAAAATTTAAGTTTTAAATTACGTACTCCTTTTTTTTTAAAAAAATTGTTTTCTTAATATTTTCATTTTCATGAGCAATGAATACCTTCAGTTCAAAGTAATATTACAGCTAACATATTGTTAGAAATAATTCACAGTTCAAACTAGGATGAAAAGTAACTAATTATAAGTATTAGTTACTTGAGATGAGAACTAACAAGTTATGTGTTTATATGCAATCGCTTTAACCTCGTGTCGTTCACAACTGAATGGTTGGCGTTCTGAACTATGGTAAACGTTGTATAAGTTTGGTACACAAATCTGGAATGATTTCGAAGATTCGGAATTAACGTCGAATTATCCTTAATGTATAATAACCTTAAAATGATAACCAACCAAATTTTCAGTTTTTTTTCTAGTCAATGGCTTAGTGAAGCAACTAAAGTTCTATTTATCTTAATTCGTTCAGCGCAGTATGTCCCATTTTGGGATTCTGCGCCAGAAAGACTCTCACTCACTATTTTATTTTAATACTTTAAGTTCATAATAATGCTAGCTAATGCACATTAAGATATCTTAGAATTATTGCTGATAACTTATGATATTAAGTAATTCTGAAACTTTTTGAAACTCAAAACTTTTAAACCAAAGCAGATGGTCATGAAAAAGCAATACAGCTCAGCAACATACATGTTTTATTTGTGGTATAACTGTAAAATGTCTATATAGCTTCTTCTGTGATAATGTTTCAAAAATTAGTTTTAATTTTCATAAAGATTCAAGCCAATACTGTGTTTCACCTGAATACTTTCTTCAATAATATGCTTAAAAAATTATACTCCTATCAAAATGTTCCAAAATTAATTTCTGATGAAAGTTGACCTAAATTGAAGGCTTTTTTCATTGAAACTAGTAATAAAGCTATTCCAGGAACATTTTGTTACTAAAATATTGAGATAATAAACGTTCGATAAACAATCTTAACACTTTATGTTATAGAAAAATAAAAATTATAATGAATATTCAAAATTAATTGATCATAAAACAGTTAATCACTTTTAAAGTTTAAAAAGTTTATTACAACAGCACGTTAGAATGACTTCACTTAAAGAAACTATTTCTGAGACATCAAATCTACTGTAAACTTTTTTTTATAATGAATGGGGAAGCATTTTTTTTTTTTCGTATCTGAAGTGCGACATGACAACGAGTTTTTATTTTACATAATTGCCTGTGACTATATTAAAGTAGAACATAAAAAAGTGATTACATTTCTCCCAAAAACTATTCTCATGTAAGATATAAAATCGGAATTTGAATAATAAAACTAAATTTATTTCTGAAAGGTTTATGCGATTATTTAATTAACCTAAAAGACTTAAATACCTAATGAACTGTGTTAGCTCGTAAAATTGTACTAAATACAAAAATTGTATTGGATTTTTATTGTATGTAACAATAGTTAGGGAAAAAAATCTCGTTTCTTCCCATATAAAGACTTGGCTAAACTATAACTGTTACAAGATGATAGTAAAAATTTTCTTGACTATATTATTGCGATAATTGAAGTTATTCTCTTTGTCCACATTTTTCATTAACATCCTTATTGACTGGAATTCCCTGAAGATGTATTATTGTCATAAACTTTGATAAATATGAGTTAGGTTGCAATATATTCTCGAGCTTTTTTTTGTGTGCGTGGTGAATAATTATATTTCTTTCTAAATTCAAATGTTACTATTTTATGAACCTAGATTTTTTTTTTCAAATTCAAAAGAATCGTTTATGAATATATCAAAGAGTAGCTTAAATGGAGTAATTTTATTAGCATTGTAAAATAGAGGTAAAACAATTATTTGTAAATGATTGCGGGTTATTTTGTCTTAAGTATAGTAATATTTATTGAAAGTAAACAAAGTTTCTTAAGGGCTGTGTATTTTAACATATACTATTTAACTTTTAAAGGTAAATTTTCTTTCGTGAAAATATGCGGAAATTCTTTAATTTTTAAACTTGTTTTAATAAAACTTTCTATATATATATATATAATTTTAATAAACGAACACATGTTTTAATAAAACTTTCTTAATCGTCTCTCCTTCTATATATATATATATAGAAGGAGAGACGATTAAGAAAGTTTTATTAAAACATGTGTTTATTAAAACATAATTCTATATATATATATATATATATATAGTAGAAATAGGGTAGCATGGTAGACATGGTAGTCAAACAATTTCGAGATAGCACATAAGTTTTAATTTGAGATGTACACCATTTAATTAGAAGTTCTTAGATTGTTATGCGA
This sequence comes from Latrodectus elegans, assembly GCA_030067965.1. Taxonomy (NCBI): domain Eukaryota; kingdom Metazoa; phylum Arthropoda; class Arachnida; order Araneae; family Theridiidae; genus Latrodectus; species Latrodectus elegans. The sequence goes on along the minus strand of CM057817.1, from coordinate 70,136,574 downwards.
TTATAGCTTAAAAAATTGCTTGATAGTATTTCTTCAACTTTTTTCCCAATAGATTTAAACTGAATTTTGTCATCCTTTCAAAGAATCAAGGTTAAATTGTGGTCCTTATCAAGAAATTAAAAGAGTAGTATATATTTACTACTGATTTCGGAAAAATATTTTTATTCAATCTTTGTTAAATGATGTCACCAGTTACCGTTTATTTCCTGATCGTATGATTTTATTAAATTTTATTTAAATGATTACCAGAATATGCAAATAAGTCATTTGTTGCAAATATAAACTTATCAAATGGTGTGGCATAAAAATTATATAACTAAAAGAATTTAAAGAAAGAACAATTGATTTTTTTATTTAAGATTATTTAAATTAATTCCTGAAGTATTGAAAGAAAAGAACTATTGATGTTAAGAATAATTATTTAATTTTCATCTGGACCTTTCTGTCCAAGTTAATAAACAACGAACTTTCAGACTACTTGAAACAGTTGGCTCTGGTGAAAATCAGCCATGTCCCCGTGGATGCTGTTCAATTATACACTGACGGCAGCAGACTTGATAATGGCTATTCTACCAGTGGCATCTATATTAGATTTCGGGATAAAGAAATTAAAATCCAGACTTCTGCTCACTTTTTCGAAGTGAGCTTATTGCAATTCTAGAAGGTCTGGATTCTACCATGATGCTTCAGGAGCTAAAAGATATCTGGATCTTTTCTGATAGAAGTGCTATTCAGCATTTGGCTGATTGGCATCATGTAAGGGATAGTACAAGTGCAGACATCCTCAGGAAACTAAAACATCTTTCCTATGGTCATGTCCACTTTCAGTAGATTCCGTCCTATATGGATGTTGCTGGTAATGAAATTGCGGACAGTTTGGCTAGAGCCGGTGCTAGCGATTTCACCAAGCCTACCGCTTCTCTTACTCATATGGAGCTTTTTTTCTAAATTTAGGGCAGCTACCATGGCTACTTGGATTGTCCCACCTGTGCATCCTTGGTACTAGGCGAGGTGCCGTGGTGGCTCCTTGGTTCGGGGCTGCAGTAGACGCAATTAAACTGCAGTTGCACGTTTTCTTAGCGGTCATCTGCTCTCTACGACTCTCATAGGTGGTGATAGACATTTTGAGACTTGCACTAAGTGTTCTTCTGTGCAGGGCTCTCCTGACCACGTTTTATCTTGTTTAGGGTTTACCCAGCGCAACCAGATTCGAGATCCCCTTCTGGTGTTTGACTTTTTTAGGGTGAATGGACTAATAGACCTGATCTAGCTTTATTGATCATGAGGATTGGAAACATCAACATAATTATTTAAGAATATAAGAAAATAAAACTATTTTTATTAATTATATACTGAAAGGAAACGTTATGTAGAATGTATACTAAACAGCTGAAATAAAAGCACCTGCTGCAGAGCTCTCTGGAATAACATTTTAATTAGAGATATTTGATAATCATGAAATATAAAAGTTCTGGAGCCAAAATATTGTCAACATTTTCGTACTAAATTCAGAAGAAAAAATAACGAATATTTGCAATCCTACTGTAAGTCTAAAGATGGATTTTTGTCATTTTTCCATTAAACTTCAATTAACATCTGACGTACTTGATTATAAGATCAGGTAGAGCTGAAAAATTATAAATCTACTGAAATAGAGCTTTATTTGCCTTAAATTTTCAAATTAAACTATAATTCTACGCGCTATTCATAAATATTTTAGTCTAACAAAAGTGAAATGATGCTTATGCATTATATTTTGTTTGATACTGATTTTGTTAGTGTAATCATCAGCACTCTTATCTTTTCAACAGTTTGTGCGTTCGATTCCGAGATAACTGAAAATATTATGGTTCAGAATTTAAACTAAATGTGACACACACTCATACGATCAAATTAGCGTTTAATCCAATTTATTTCTGATAATAGAGCGATGAATCAAATCTTTATTTACCACTGCAGTATTATGTCATTTTAACTGATTTAAAAAACATAGTAATTAAACTTGAGTAAACTTATTTGTCAATTGAATTAATTTGTCAAACTTTTCTCTGTTAATAGTGACAACATGCATAATAAAGTACAAATAAATATACTAACTTTTAAAAAGTTGTCTTCAAAAATTTGTTTAAAAACATTTTAACCTTAATTATATATAAACTAAGGAGCATCTATTTTTTATCATAAAATAAAATTCATATTTAAATTAATTTTATTAAAAAACATAAAATTATAAAAACTAAAAATTTTTAACACAAAGGCATATTAAGAAATACATAAAAATTTTTATTATAAAATTGTTTTGAAGAATAGTTGATTCTCTCTATTTTTTTTAAAAAAAAAAAAAAAAAAAAAAAAAACATGAAATAATAGGAAAAATTTAACTACATTTTAAAGACAGGAGCCATAACAATTACCTACTTAAGTACTAAATATTTAAATGCCTCAAAATCTTCAAGGAATTATACACTGTTAAAGATTTGTCTGAATTATTGCATTTTTTTCCTACTTATTGTCACTAACAATTTTTGAATACATAAATCTTTATAGTCCAGATAAACTTTGTTGAATAAAATGTAAATTTATCTCTCAGATTATACATTTTCTTTTACATTTGATTTCGATTGTGAGATATTAAACCTCTCAACACCAAATTTGCGAAATATAATTTTTTTTTCCATTATTTTAAATATTTTGGATTCCCAAATTACTTTCATTATTACTCAAAGACAGTTTCCATTTCCTCGGAAATATGCATTATTGTCACTTTCTTTTTAATTATTTAGGTGCTATATTCTCCTTCATTCGAAATTAAACAATATATCCCCAAAAAATTCGAAATTTTCTCCCAAAAATTCAATTACAAGAACTGGAATTTTATTGCCACGTTTATTTAACTTCAGTAGTTTCATAATGGAGTCTTAATTCGAATAATTCATTTCAAAATCAGGTTTATTTTTTAATAGCAGATACTTAATTTATTTAAATTCAGCAATTCTTATAGATAATTAATATTCTAAAAATGCTATACGCTAAACACACACACATTTATGAGTTTAATATTTCCTCTCTGTAGAATGTGATAACATTACATGCTAACATTCTATGGTACTGTCAACTATAATTTTTATGGTCACTTTTTATTAAATTTTTAAGTAATACAAAATTAAAATATAAATGAATAAATTTGAAACTATCCCGATTTGTGAAATGATTGAGAGTATATAAAAGAATTCTCAGTCTTAAATTCGTATTCAATGATAAAATTTACCACATATGAGAGAAGCTGGCAAATGTTTGTGTTTGATTAGCACGCTTGTATTCAGTTCAACAGATATTGGGTTTGATTCCAACTTCGAGTGTCACTGTATGTAGGAGTATGTAATCCACTTTAAGGTGTTGATTTAAGATGAATTAACCATCTGCATAAAGTCACAGCGACAAACTGAACTCGAATTATTTATTATACAGTTTTTATGTAATATTTTATCTTTTCTTTTCTAAATTTCGATTCTTTTAAAAAGTTTTCAAATCAGTTGCGATGAATGGCACGGAGTAAAATATTCGTCAGTTTTAGAAATGGTCACTTTCGGCACGCAAAGTAATGTTCTAAATTATAACCTTTACTGACATTCAATATTAACTAATAATGTGCACTTTATTAAAAAATTTAATTTTATCTATCACCTGAAACAAAAATGTATAATTTACTTCAATATTCCCCGTTTCACTTTTGTAAAGGAAAAATTTAAGAATAATTATTTTTATAATAATCGAGATTGACATTTCAAAAGTATAAATTAAACGGGATGCGACAACTTTAAATTGTGTTAATATTATTTATACTTTATTCTATTGATATTACTATCCATATATTTATACGTATCGATAATGTAATGTACATTTGTCCACTTTTATATTTTACAGTATTAGTGCTTTAAGAAACTCCAAAGAATTGTCTAGAGAACTTAACATCAAAATATCGCATTATTTTCTCATAACTGTGCAAATAAAGATTATATAAATCAGCATTCATTTAATAAACATCAATGCTCTTAACTTTTAATTACATTGCTTCAAGTTGCAGTTCAAGTTTAAAAAATGTTTAATTTAAATAAATTGTTTTGAGAGATATTTCTTTTCCCTAACTATTTATGGTATTAAAAAATCAAAACTTTTCAAGATCTGGTTCTTATCCAACATCTGTAACATTTAAACTTCTCTATTTTAAAGCACTACTTTATACAATTTTTCTTTCTCGTTGACATAGGATTGACGTCACTGGAATCGAACCAGAAGTCATTTTTCGAGGGCGCTTCAAAAATCGACATTTTGAGCTATCTGGAGGATGCCAAAGAGCGTGGGATATCCGAGGGACTTTCTGAGGATGAAAAAGTGATAATTGAAGAAGAGGAAGACGAAGACGAGAAAGTTCTAAGTGGAGAAGAAGAGGACGTTGGGGAAAAGGTAAAAATTTTTCAATTTTCTCTAAAATCATACTGATATGACAAAATCTCATTTCCCTATTTCATATCGTTCTTCCTCATATAGGAAGCAAAATGACAGTATATTAATTCAACGAAAATTACCTTATATATTTAAAATTTAAATGTAGATAAAACATTATTTTTGACAAATTATGTAGAAATTATTAATTCCTAAGAGTTTTCACAAAATGTTTGCACTTTTTTATGATCAATTTGATTTAGATTTAAGAATGATTAAATAAATACTAAATGAAGTTTTTGAAAATATGAATTTTCTGAGCCTTCTTTATCACCGTTGTTTTTCTACTGAAAATATTTTAAAATTTTAATATTGCTTCATAATGCTGCTTGAGGAGTATTTAAGCATTTATATATTTTAGCCCATTTTACGGAAATTTGTCATTAAACTTTTTGATACCTCACATTTTATTTTTATGTAATGTAGATAATATATTTCTAAAATTTCATCTAAATTTCCTTCAAATTTGACGCGTATCACTATTTTAAATATTTAAATTTCATACCTTTTAATATGTAGTTTTATTACATTTTGAAAATATTTAGAAAGATGTTGCAGTGCATCTTGTCACAGATATCAACTTGATTTCAGTTATTTTAATATTTCTTTTAATGTAAGCAATTTTTGTAGTCTAAACAAAATTAATAGATTTTTTATTTTATGTTTGGCATTTCAAAAATTTATAAGCATTTTACTGCTTCTTCAGTTGCAATATCAGTGACCAGGTCTTTTGATATCTCCAATTGACGAAAACGCTGTACGGGAAATATTTTGTGGATACTTATATTGCTTCTAATGGTGAAATATATTTTCTAGCAAGAAAATACTCAACTACCCTTAAATAGAGTGTAACAGAAGTAATTTATGCGTAAGCTAGGTTTTACTATAGTTAAGATTTTCCAAGCCAAGTTTTTCGCCATATTTTAATCGGAATTTTTAATGGTCCGTATATAAATGTGAAAATAAATTAAACTTACTGCCGAGACCTGGTGCCTTAATGTTTTATTCGATAAAACTTTTCACTAGTTGTTCATTTTTATATAGTGTTCAGAAATTTATTTATGCTGATGGTACTTATAAACATAAATGCTCATTCCTTATAACTTAATCTTGATGTTCAATTTCAATATTAAACAATGTAAAGTGTAAGTTACATCCGTCCGGTACATTCAGTAAACTATTGACAGAATATTTTTATAAGAATATTTCTCTTACCTTGCGATTTTATTTTAAGAAATAATCTATTTAACTTTTTGTAATATTTTCAGCAAAGGGTTATCGCAAAGAATGATCTGAATCATAAAGAAGTATTACTTACAATTGAGAAAGAAGTCAAAATTGAATCAGTAAAAATAGATGAAACAGTGGAGGATGATTCGAAGGTAGGACATTGTGTTTTACTTCCGATTTTTCTAACTTAATCAGCCGTTAAATTTTAGAATATTTAATAAACATTTACATTAATTAAAATTGTTTCTGTGCAAAATGTGATCAAAAATTTAATATTTCTTTTAAAATCAAAAAATTATTTTCTCTCGAAGAACAGTAATACTGCATAAAAGTTAAATACCAAATTTGCACACTCGCATTTTAAATTATAGTCTTCCTCCATTTTAGACTCGTATTTCGGAAGTCGAAAGAAATGACAGCGGCGTAGGGACAGAGACTAGCAAACCGTCTCGTTTGAAGCAACTTCCAGCTGACTGGGAAGAGCAATTGTGTGCCGATTGTGACCACCAGGTGGAGCCGATAGAGGATGAGAGTTCTGGTTTGCTTTTCAGTCCACTAGTGTGTCGAAAATGTGAATTCCGGCGTTGCGAGCGCAAAGAAATCATCATAGAATTTGTTGACACAGAGCTGAAATATGGAAGAGATTTGAAAATTATAAAAGATGTAAGTAAATAACAATGAGTAATGAAAACGTAGCTATTACTTGCAAATATTAGTAAAATTATATGAGTAAAAAATAGTTGTATGTCAACCTCAGCAGAAATACTTCATTGTATATAATATATATAATCATGAAATAATAACCCCCCAGATTTAAAAATAAAGGTATTTCACTTTAAATAATAAAATCAAAAGCAATCGCTCCAAAATAGTGAAAAGCTTTGTACCAATACTTAAAAAAAGTTGAATTTTAAATTCATTTTGATATATCATATAATTATATCTGCTTTCTTATTATAAAATTCAGAAATATAGTTCTCAAATTTAGTAATCGTGAGAATTCTTAAGAGAGTTCCATGGTTACTATAAATTTATTAATAAAAATTATTATTTAGCTGCTGTCATTATTTAAAAATTATGAGTTCTAGTTAAATTAATGCGATTATTTAATTTTTTGCAATATATGTAATTGTTAATGATTTTTAAAGGATCTTAAATTATATGAAATTTTAAAATGAGTATCTATAAATTCCAAACAGTATGTTTTGGGGAAAGAGAACGTTACTGTATTTACAAACAATATTTCTTTAATTAAAACGAGGATTGAATAAAATTGATACCCGCGGATGTTCTCTGAATGTCGGGCATTATTTTCGAAAAATATAATTTATTGCTGAGTTTTACCATTTTCTAATTAAAAATAGTGAAATATAAGAATGACAACTTCCAGAAAAAAATTTTTTAAATGGTTTCAAAATAACAATTATTGCAATCAAGTCAATATCTGGCATACTATTATTCTCGAAATAGATCTGTAACTCAGATAAAAACTTGCCAATAAATTTCATATTAGACTATTAAGACTTGTATTATTCAAGTTATAAATAAAGATTACTAAATTTTAATAAAGAAGTATTTTCTAAAAATTTCCATTAACCTTGAGTATAAATTCTGCCTCTTGTTTCAACTCATTAATTAAAATGTCATTAAGTTTTCAAACTAATTGCTCATTTTATTCAAATTTGAATTATGATAATTATGAACCCAATTTTTGTATAAACCACTCTTGATCAATTACTACATTATAAATTATTTTTTACCATTGTTTTTAATTTATAAATTAACTCAGAATATATAAACTAAAAAAATTTTTATTCTTTCAAATTTCGAAATTTTTTGAAATTAATTTATTACACTTTCTAATTTTTATAAAGGTAGTAAAACTTAAAATTCTTATTGCACACTGAGACTAGTTGAAGTAATAAAGTATATATTATTTAAATAATGTAGCTTTCAATTAGAGTTTAAAATCGTAGTATAGTCGTATTGGATAAAATGTCTCAATTAAAGATTTCCAAATTTTAAATCAACCTTGTAAATAATTACAATTCCTCATTTTTAGAATGATTTGATTAAACAATGATAGAATGAATGATGAGACCAGGGATAAGCAAACTTTTTCGGTTGCGGCCCAAAAAAAGTTGCGGCTGGCCAAGATAAATTTTCTAAAATTTTAAAAACAATATACAAGAGTTTCACAATTTAATTATGTTAATGAGATGAGAGAAATAGCGATTTCTCTTGTAAAAGTTCCTTATATTGAGGTTCGAAGTGAGATATACTGATTCTAAGAAAGGATGCTAAATACTTATCTGTCAGTCTACTTATGAATTTTTAAGGTCTATAGTTGAAAACACTTGTTCACGTGTATTAGATGAAGCAAACATAGCACTGATATTCTATGCTGCTGACAGGAGCTTAAAATGCGCAGTCTGCTACGTGTGAGGTCTAATTCACCTATATTGGATTCACATGTGTGCTCCCTAAGAAAAGATAATGCTTGTTAGCGCCAGTCTACAGCTATAACTAACAAAGAATTTTCGCTTTTAACACTTTAACAATTACAATGCCTGTACTTGCTATTTCGGTCGATTTATGTTTTGTAGAACAAACAATAGAGAAAGTAAAAAAAAATCATCTGTTAGTTGAAAAAAAAGAAAGAAAAAATAACATTTAAACAAAAAAAGGAGATGGATATGCAATATATAAATTATACATATATTTTTGTTTAAATTTCATTGGACCAACAAATTAAAATTCTATTCGCGGGCTGGATAAAACTTTCCGGCGGGCCGTAGTTTGCTCATCCCGGGATTAGACAATTTTAGAATTTAGCTATTCGATTTTATATTGTTAAAAAATATAATTTATATTGACATTTATGAAAGATGGTAGAATTCAATACATTAAACAACATTACTTTTTCTTTTAATTTTTATTTTTCCCTGGTTGCATATGCTTTTTGAAACCTTCAACACCTATAGAAAAAGTACAGTTCATAAAAATACACACATCTTTAGATTCTTTTTTGATTTTTTTTTTTAACTTTAGACACATGATTTATGACCTTTCTGTGAAAATGCCATTCGAAATAAAATGTCTGTTGGTGCTCAAGAACTCTAGGTTAGCTTTTAACAAATAATCTATCCATTATTTTGTATAAAATTATCAGTTCATTTTTAAAGAATATACCCTCGATACTGTTACGCATGAAAAAAAGCTTAAGAAAAATAGCAAGAAGTAGTGAAATGTTTATCAATACTCGCGAAAATAAGATGAAATCCTTATGAGAAAACTTGAATTAAGTCCTTATAAAAAAACTTAAATATTTTAAGCATGTGCAAAACATTGTTTTGACTAATTTGAAAATTTAGATTAGTATTTCACCAGGAGTGAAATATCATGTTCTGTTTTTGTTTATTTTCTTAGTATGAAAAGGCAATATCTCGCAGTAGTTCTTTTAATTTGAATTCAAACCATTTATCTCCATTCGTATGGTATTTTTGAACTAACCTTATACATGTATTTATTATACCTAGTATCACTCAATTTTTCTCTTTAATTTGAATGGGTCTTGATTGTTAACTTATAAAATAAGGAAAATTAATTAAAACAATTTATAAGAGTTATTAATAAAGAAAAATAAACCAATTTATTCTTTACTTCTCATTTCTGTCATTATTTCCTAATTTTTAAGTTCTTAAATATACAATCGCAATGTTTAGGGTATCATTTTTTATTGTTTCAGCCTTTTGAGCTAAGTGAACTTTATAACATCAGCAAGTCTTGTTTGCTCTTCAATGAAGCCAGTCTTTCAAATACAATCGCTTATATTTAGCTTACCTATTCATGTTGTGGTTTCATATAATCGAGTTATGGGAAACGAGAAAGGATTTTGACTGCTCTTCCTATACTGTTTAAAATTTTGCTTTGAAGGTTTTATTTAAAATTTTTAATTAAATTTGTTTTTATGACTCCTATTTTTTTTTTCGGCGGGATATCATTGCAGAGTAGACGACCACTGTGTTGTATAAGATATCATTTCCTTTTTAATCAATTCTGATATTTTTACTTATAAGCGATTCACTGGATTACGAAGAACCGTGCTGGTTGGTGACTGGTTAGCGTTCTTGCACTCGGTTCAACAGTTCCTGGGTCGAGCTGGCTAGCCGAATGGTTAGCGTTCTTGCCTTCGGTTCAGCAGTTCATGGGTTCAAATCCCACCTTGGGCATGGATGTTTGTAGTGGTTCGGAATCCACTTTAAGCCAAATATTTACCGTAGGTCCCGGTCTAATTAGCCCTCATGAGCAAAAAATGACCGTTGAGCGACAAACAAACCTATCAACAGTACGTGGGTTTGAATGCCATCTTGGGTTTGGTTGTTTGTAGTTTGAAAGCCACTTTAAACCGTAGGTCTTGGTCTGGAAAAAAATGATCGAATGATCCTATTGGAACCAAACTGGATTGGGAGGTCATTAAAAAGGTCAAATAAAACTATGAATTTTTTGGTAAAATTCTTAATCCTTTGAAATTACGAAAACTAAAAACTGACAAAAAAGCTACATTTGATAATAAATGTATATACATTTTTGTTGCCATTCTATATGAATTGAAACTATTTAGTAAATGACCAATGTTTCCTTAAAGTATTTTAAATGTTTGTAAATATTACATATTACAATTTTTATATTCACGAAGTCTACTTAGATTTAAGCTACTATTTCTATCGTTATATAATTAAATGAAAATAATTTTATGAAAGAATTTTTAAATAAATGGATATATGGAATAAAATGTTCTAAGTGTAGTACTTGGATAATCTTTCTTTTTCATATATTCTTTATTAAAATGAATTTTTTACGATAAAATTTAGAAAATTTCTGAAATTAGTTTTTCGAAAAGTTATTTTTCTTTGTGTTAAAATGAAAACCAAAAATTATAAAATATTAAAAACAGGTTATGTTTTTAATATTTTAAATTTATAAACTTTGTTAAATTATTTTATAGTTGAAATTAAATTTCCATTTTAATATAGACTAGTGAAAAAATTTATTTTAAGAACCACACCATGGACAACTGAAGAAATCCTATTAGTCTATGAAATATTCTTGCTACCCAAGAAACACAGACTAAGTAAAAACATATTTTTCTTGCTTATACAGATAAGCAATGTAAAGTAAACAGGTAATATTTTTTCCGTCTAAATAAGTGTTTAAGAATAAATGTGTTCGTACACATTATCCAGCCTAATTTTCAGCTATAAGCATTAAGAAATATATTTCCTGTCAAAATAGAAAGTTGATAATTTTTATTCGTAATATAGAAAATTTTAATATCTTACAGTAAAATATGTTTATCATACATTTTTATAAAATATAAAAAAGTCTTCATTTATTCATAAATTAATCATATATTCATCATGTATTTTTTATCAAATGTCAAAATTGATTTATAATAAAACTTTTCCCTTTAATTTTAAATTATAGTTTCTTACAATTTTATTGAGTTCTAAAATTTTCCTTTTCTTTTTTTTAATTTTAATATATATATATTATATGTATATATATATACACAAAAATTTCATAAACTTCAGTATTTGAGAGTTTTCTTCCAATTTTTAAACTTATTTTTCAAGATGAAGAAAAGCGTGACAAGCGATGGTGAGAGGCAGTTAATAAATATGGGCAGAAAAAGTGGGAAATATATGTATATTTTATTCTCCTAGTTACATTTCTTGTTATAGTTCCAAACCTTAAGAAAATTAACCTTAAGAAAATTTGAAATAATATGTATTTAAAGCAAAATAACTGACTGGACTTTAATCATCGGAATCAAAACAAAATTTTCTTGGGAAACAGCTTAAAAAGGTTGTATGCAAATATTTCATACAAATATATAATTCAACAAGGATTATACTTTTATGTCTTATAAGTAGTAATTAAACATGAAGTTCTGTGCCATAAATATGAATAGAGTATCAGCACCTTATGCCAAAAACTAATTGAATAAATTATTAAGAAAGAAAATATTAACAATAACAAATATTTTGAATTTTTTAACATTAAAAAAATTTTGTTAAAATAAAAATTATTAGAAAATGCTGATAAAATAAATGAAAGTGTATAATAGAATAGACATTAAACAAAGAAACAGAAATTAAATAAGATCACACACACACAGTTCTGACAAAAATAAGTGTTTTTACCTACAATAACATTTTATATTTTTAGGGGCATTTCGTTATTAAAGGTTGTCTCAAAGGTTTAAAAAATAATTCTTATTTTACTTAATATCAAATTCTTAAAATTTCATTTGCTCATGTTTTATAAATCAGTTTTATCAATAATATTGAGGCCGAGGTGCCATATGAAAAGTTAATGCTTTGATCTTTGTTTCATCAATTCGTGGATTCGATTCCTATTTCATGTATGAATGGTAGAAGAAATTACAATCCACTTTATTCTTTATGTAGATCCCAATCTTATATTAGCTTTCATATACGAAATCTGAACACAGAGTAACAAAGATATAAACATTAAGAAAATTTAAGATTTTTTGGTGGCAGTGATGAGCATTTTAGAGAAAGAGGTAGAGTTAATTGTCAAACACAATGAGAAATAGCGATTTTTTCAAAAAATGCTTAATTTCATCACTAATTTGGCATATAATTTATGATGATATAAATTTAAATAAAGCAGTAAGTAGTTAAATGTGTATTTCTTGATAAGTTCTTTTGTGTTTAAGTAAAGTTAAGTAAAAAAAATTGTATAAAATCAAGTATTTTAACTAGAAAGGAATAAAACTAATACATATAAAAATGAAAAAATAATTAGTTTGCATATAATTTATTTTCACACTGATATAAAATACTTTCATTATAAAAAAATTCTATTAATGGCCCAGCTGCTGTACAATCAAATGGTAATTTTTAGAAGCAAATGGTAATTGACAAGATATTTATTTATTGTAGAGATGATGGGAATAAGCAAATGCTACGCCATTCTTTTTTCAATCATTAATTCGTGTCGAGAGATGTACAAAAAAACTAATGCAAAAGTTAACTTTGCGTATGGTTACTAGAGTGCTATTAAAAGGTTTTCAAAACTTTGAAGTTTGGTTTTCATGATAAACATGTTGCTTCTATGACTTTCGGAGTTGAAAATTGGGACGAAGTTATGTTTACAAATTAGTCGAGATTTGCATTAAAATCCAAGGACATGAGTAATAGTCTAAAAAATATAAGGCATATGCAATCTAAGAACATTCATAACTCATTCCGTAGTGGATTCGTCATGTTTGCAGCAAAATTTTCGTTGTGACATTACATCGGCATTTTTTTTTATCTATAAACAGGTTTCCATGATGACTTCGGTATTGAGAAGTCCAATACACACCACTGAAAGCATCAGCTTCGGTCCTAGTTTCGTTTTAATGACAACCTTTCCGGTAGATCTGTCATCTTTGATAATTAATGACAGAAAAATGAATCCTGAGACTTTCTTTTCGAAATTCTTTTTGGTGTTTTATCACAGCAGGGAAAGTAAATGTGTACCTCTCACTTCGATCAATTAAAATCAAGATTGTTTTGTTTCTTTTTCCCCTCGTGTACAAACTTTTTATGATATTTCTCAAAATTCAGATTTATTATTTCCTTATGAAATCTTTGTTTTAGTTTTTCTGGTGTAGAAATTCCAAATTACATCACCTTGTGGTATATATCCATAACATTTGTTTTTATTCCCTCTTTTGGACTTATCAGATGGATCAATAAATTTATAAGCTTAAGAGGCTAGCTATCAGTAGCTTAATGATCTATGTTAAAAGAATAAAAATATAGCAATCGCGCTAAGAGTTGAAGAGTACAAAACATTCTCAAAAAATCGTCGAAAAGTAACTAAAGAGATTCCTGCAGGATTTTTTTCAACAGCAAGAAGAAAAATAGTACTATGACGCCAACATAAAGAAATGAAAAATAATCAATATTCTTTTATTGGCTTGATTATTCGAGTAGAAGATTTTGAAAATGTTTAGCTACTAAAATTACTTAGGTATTGAAATGATCTGAGGTTTCGAAATATGTATGTTACGTACAACACTTTAATTGAGAAAAAAGAATTAAAAAGGGAATAGTAAAAATAGTTTGGTACATTGAATTGTTTAAGAAAAAGAATGAAGGGTTATGACAAAAATGTCCTGAAATAGCCTACCAAACTATAGGATAAATTTATTTCTATTCATTAACTCTCTGCGTAACGCAAAATTCCAGTAAGTTCCGGTTCTGATTTAAAACATTAATACTGCTGTGTGTGTGTTTCTTTTATTAAAGTTTGTCAGACTGTTTCCAGTTTAAAGTTATAAATACAATATCAGCGTCTTGTATATTCATTGTCGTGAAGGATTGCATCTTACTATGTTGCTGAGCAAAATTTTCTTACCGATTTGAATCTGAAAACTATCTGGATATTTGTCGAGAACATTCATTCGATACCATTACATACCTTAAATATTAAAATGATTATCTGTGACATTCGCTGAGCTGACAGATGAATGGTAAGCGCTCTTGTTTTCGGCTCAACAGCACGTGTGTTCGTATTCTACTTCAAGCACGGATGTTTGTAGTGAATCAGAATCTAATTTAAACCGTACGTCCCAGTTAATGAGTCCTTGTGTGCAAAAGATGATCGCTGAGCGAAAAACAAAACAAAACTGACACGAGCTGAAATTTAAAATATATTTCGGGTACATCAAATATGAAATGAAGGGAATCCTTCATGAATGAAAACTCAATTCAAAATACTGAAATTTTAAAATTTCACTATTAAATTCAGTTCTGAAACTTTTAATTATCTAATCATTTAAAAATATTGCATTCGAATTTACTTAAATATTTTCCAGTTATGGAACAATATATATATATATTCGATATTTGTAATGTGATTTGTAATCCACTTATATAAGTGTTACTGCCTATCAAATTAATTCTCATGTGAAAAAAAGTAATTGCATCACGGCAAACAAACCAAAACTTACAGAAATGAAATCATCTTTGGTTTTAATTGAATTCCAAATTGTTAAAACAATTTCAATTAATTTTCACTTTTGCGTTTGTATGTTTATAATGGAATTTATTAAAAATATTTTGCAGCTGTTTATGAATATATATATATTATAACATCCTACAGAGGACAGCTTGGTAACTGTAAGCTGTTGTAACGCATTCTTGGGGTTGATAATGAATAATTATCATAAATAATGGATTATTCACATATCTTCAACAAGAGATTTTCAAACGCGTACTTTACCCTGACATATGTGCATGAAGAAAATGAATTGTAACGATAATCTTTTGTTCAATCATGTATGGAATTGGAGCCAAAACCTCCTATTCTAAAGAAAACAATCTTGTCACTGTGAAGAATACCTAATTAAGAAGCTATGATGTAGTTTCACAGCTACAATACATGTTTGAAATTCGGAATTTGAGTCTTTAACTTCTCTATGTAATATTTTACTGCTTAACATCTCTAAACATTTTATTGTATATTATTTTTTATAAGCAGAGAGATACATTTGAAGATGTGTATAACATATATTCAGAGATTATACTTACTTTGCTTAGTCTAATGCATTAATCTCCTAATGTTAAAATATAAAATTTTGTCATGAGTTTATATATATTTTGATTGAATTAAAAAAATAAAATTCTTAATTTATACTTTTTAGGAATTTTACCGACCAATGGAAATCGCTGGTCTTTTGGCCAAAGATCAACTTTTCAGTATATTTCTCAACTTAGAAGAACTTATCAGTGCAAATTCGAAGTTTTCTGAAAAACTTCAAGATGCACTTGATATTGCTATGGAACATGGCGACGAGGTAAGTTCTACGCATTGCAAACTTTTCCAGTTTATTAAGTATTCAAATTTACATAACGTTGACCTAATAAAATTATTTTGGACTCACTGCTTATTTTTAATAAGCAATATTTTGTAAGAACACTTGAAAATTTTGTAATTAGCAATTTTAAATCCTTAACTTTGAAAAAAAAGTACGGGTAAAATATTCTTTTCCCCGATTGATGAGTCAATTTCATTGCTAGTTGCGAACAAAGTTTTCGGTCTTTAGTATATTCACAATAATCTAAAACCTTTTAAATATTTTAACAATATAAATACACAATAATTCAGAACATAAATAAGATAACCTTGAATTTTCTCATATTATATATGAAAATAAAATGCGTTACAGTGTGGTATTGAAAATTTATTCTTAACGCAGTAATTAAACTAATTATGGTCATAATTGTATTAGAGTGTGTTTACTATGGCACTGTTTTATGAAAATCTATCATTCCTTGGCTGCAATTATGCCTTGTTTTCAGCATTTAACAGCTATTCTCAGAGGCAATTTTACTACCCAAAGGAAACAGTTGTCAATAAAAAAATTCTAAATAACTGCTTATTTTATCCCAAGCAACTAGTAATTACTCAAAATTAATAAATAGGCAATGTAAAATAAAAAAAAATATATTTACTTTTTATCAACATCAATAATTGGTTGGTGTGCAACAATGACACACGGGCATGTCAAAGGTGGTTTCACATCATTTAATGTAATTAAATGAGATATAGTTTATTATACAAGAAAAATATATTGTTATACAAAATATTGAGGACATTCAGTTTTAGGGAAAATTGATAAAACATAAATTATATAATTTTCTTTCAGATAAGTTCCTTTAATCTTCAAAGTTTGGAATAGTTTGAATTATATGTATATTGCATATGTGTGTGTGCGCGTGCATGATGATTTCTTCTGGTAAATCTACCAACATTCTTAGTAAATATACAATCATGTGAAAAAAATAAATAATAAATAATAAATAAAATAAACTTGCATAAAAAGATAAATTAGGCAAGCACCTAAAAATGCCTGTCAATATAATTAGGAAGTACATTGTAAAAGAAGTAGAATATAGTTCAAATTCTGTAGAATTCTTAATTTGTATAGATATCTGAAAGAGAAAATTATTTTTCTGTAATATTAGTCTCTAAACTTCAATAATCAGGTGGCTATATTTCACAAAGATATATTTGTAAAAAGTCATACGATTGCATAAAAATACGCGATACTACGGTTACGAGTAAAATAGCAAATTGTCTTCAAAAAATGTGTGTGTTTAAACTGGCAAACAGTCAAGACTTACTACACTCTTCTCCTAACTCTAAAAATTGAAGTTAAATAAATATAATTAATATCTTTAACAAATATATTATTAAGCTTATTCAAGTTACTTATGTAATTTTTTTTTTACATTAATAATAAAGAAATTCATAAAAATTTTAAACTTGTTCAGTTTTTAAAGTAAGCGTGGAAAAAGTGGCATGTATGGTGAATACTAAAATTCAATTTCAAAAATTGGGTTTATTTTATGAGAAAATAAATGCATGTTTTTAATTTATAACTACAGGATTATACTACTGTGAATTTGGGGAAAATATTCCTGGAGTCTTCTTCAATGCTGCATGCTTTTGAAACATACTGCGTGAAACAGGTGAGAATAAAATGTCATAATAGTATTTAATTTATAATGCGATTACTGGAGAAATCATTTTGATTTTTGGTTCTTCAGTTGAACACTTATAGCATTTTACAATGGAAATTTACGAAGGTAGTTTTTGGTTCATTAAAATACAAATTCTTATTTTGAAGCGGCAATTAAATTTTGCATTGAACTATTAATTTAAATTAGAAATTTGAGATTTTTAGTGGTAATCTAAAATTTGCATACAGAATCTTAATGTAATAATTGGGAATCCATTCATTGACAATTTTGTAAACACCCAAAAATAGCTTAACAGTACAATAATATAAAATTTTAACTTAATTTCATATTGTCTTTGTGTGGAGTGGATATGGTATTTAATTCTTTGACGTTGACTCGGTTCAATAGCTTGTAATTTTGACTCTATTTACGAGCACAGATATGCTTAGCTAACGTTGAATTGCTCTCTGGTCTTCTTCAATTTCACATTTCCATGATTCAAATACCACTTCGATTAGCGATGTTTTTGTAGAGGTTCGGTAACTACTTTAAACTATAGTTCCTTGCCTGATTAGATTGAGGCCTACTGTTTAAAGATATCTTTCGTGTCCAAAACATGACCATTGAGGGACAAAACAACCAACAACTTGACCTGATTACCTTTCGTGCATGGAAATTGACAGTAGAACAACAAACAAAAATCATCATAATTTAGAGGTGAGACTGTCTTCAGAGTGGATGGTCCAGGTTGTGTGTGTGCCTCTATCTCTTTCTCAGCTCTTGTTAAACAGAGGGAGATAAACTTTGAAAGTCCGCTTAGTTTTATGCACGTGTTGCTTAATGTTTGGAAGTTCATGCAGTTTTCTTCTTTACAGTATGAGAGTATAGCTTGCAATTCATGCAGTGTCCACTAAAAAGGTAATTTGCTGATATTTTTAACTGTTAGATTAATAAATTAACGCAGCAATGTGAATAAGTTTATAAGTAAAATTTGTAAATATTAATTCAAGCAGAGTAATTTTAATTTTCTCCAAGTTGCAAGGAATTATTTATCTATTGGATTTGAGTACGAAGATAATTTCCATAATTTTTCGAAAAAGATATAAATAACAAGTTAGATTGGCAAAAATCAAAATTTATATATATATATATATATAGATAGACTTTAATTTTTTCATTTCGTACTAGACCTGAATAAAAACTATGGTTGATGTTCTAGTATACTTCTTATATAAAATAGATTGCGAGATTTTTTGTTTCGGTAATCAACATTCATGGTTTCGCCTATTATTTGAATATAATTAAGAGGTGAAGCAAAATGTTTTAACTGCACTTTATCATATTCTGGTGATTTTAGTCAATATACTACGCAACATTTATTAATATAAAAGGAATATTTGAAAGTCTGAAGAAAATTTTATTTTTTTAGGTATATAAACCAAAGTTACTTAAAAATTTTATCTTTTCCTAATTTCGTAGCTTTTAACTTCAAATATTTGGTGCATTTTGCTTAATACCATTTTATTTTGATACTGACTCAGTACATAAGTATATTTCCATAAGTCATTGCATGTTTCCAATTATAAAGCATTGACAAATGTCCATCAATTAACTTATCCATCAAAAGAAAACATACGTTAATATTTTTGTCGTGATAAAACCTTTATAGAGTAAAATAACCAGCAGAGATCTAAAATAGGAATTTCCAAATAATCCACTGTCAGCTAGGCATTTTTACGTGTCATAATCGTTCTTAGAGACAGCAAAGAAAACAAAGGATACCCTACAAATATCACAACGAAGTGATTAATTTGTAAATAAGCATTTAATAGTCTAAAGGATTTCGGAAAGAGTGAAAGAATCTATGGGGAAGAAATATTGATTTTTTTTTATTTTGTACAAACAAAGTAAGTTTCTCCTCATAATAAAATAAAAATGAATTTTTAAATAATATTTATTTTAATAAATTCAATCCATGTGCAATGTTTGTCTTTAAAATTTTTTTTAACTTTTATTGCTGATTAAACAATGAATATTTCAAATGACGTTTATAGTTATTGGAGCTAACCATCATTTTTATTTTATAAAAAAATGTTATTGTAACTTTGATATTTGAAGATGCAATCATCATATTTATAGTAAAGAAATATCACACACTCTCAAATTATTTTAAATTCTTTGGCAAAACCTCAGCTCGGTTAAAAAAAAAAAATCTCATTTTTGCGGATTCTGAAATATTTCCCCTTATCTTTTTACATTCTCCAGTTTTGGGGGGGAAATGCGTTAGCTATAAATACAGCGTGTAATTGATTTTCTAAATATTTACGTTCAAAACAAGATGGAGTTGTAAATAGTTGCAGGTCTATATTTATAGATTGCTATCTTCTTCGGGATTTTGAGTGGTCTTAAATTTGGCTCACGCCAAGAAGGAAATATGTGCGCCTAATGCGTTGTTAATGCCCCAAGGTACATTAGTTTACTGGAAATGATATCCCTAGGGCGAGTTCTTTTGGATTATCAAAACAAACACATCTGGAAGCAAATGGTTGTTCGCCAAACGGAAAATTGTGAAATTTTGAAATTTTTGATTTTTAACAGACGTATACGCATGTCTTAATTATGTAAGAACTTTTATGTAAATATCCATTAAATGTTGGGATTACTACGACATATTAATACATATCGATACATCACATAAACTGCATTTCACAAATTTAATTTCTTTTAGTTAAAACTTGCTTAGGTGTATTTTATTTCTGTTTATACTCTAAAAAGTATGAAAAATGGCGTTTGGTAAAGGAAAAATATTTTTTCTTGATGTTATTTGTCAAAAATAATTTCCCTGTTTTAATTTCTTTCTAATTATGTTATGCCTTAGTTAAATGTAGTTGAATTTCTCAGAATACAAAATTAATTTACAGTGATTAAGATGGAAAAAAGATAGAAACCTGTATGCAGTATGAAGGGATTCATTTTCATGATATAAATGAAATCGACTAGAAAAGTTTTTTCAGACAGCATAGTATGTAGGAATTTTGTAACAGCAATATCTTGAGCTGAAATCAAGTTCCTATTTATTTTATATAGTCACTAAATCAAAATAACTAAAAATCATGTTAGTATAATAATTATGAATAAATCTGTGTGCTTTAAAATACACAAATTAATACGTTTACTGTGTAATTTGAAAACTGTTCAATTATGCAATTTCATTTCAAAATAAACTTTCAATATCTGATATTTTAACACTTTCGGAAGGTGAAGTCCTGAGAAAAATGCTAGCTCTTGTGCGCAGCTGATATTAACTAATATCATGTATTTAAATGTAGAACCTAATAGCTGATTGGCTGAAGTTTGTTTTTGTGTAAAAAAGGACTAACGGGACAAAAAAGCATTATTCCTCCAATTGTTTATCATTGAATAGTAAGGATATTACGTTTTACGAAATAAAATTAATCATTTTCGCTTGTTTACTTTTGAGCAACCAGAAATATATCAGAAATGTATTCTTTAGTGCCACTTACATCAGAATGTTTCTTCTTCTACAGAATTGGAAGTTTTCAAAATTTGCGAAAGCTGAATACCCCCTTCTTTTGCATGCGATAGTTGAATACCCCCTTCTGTATAAAAATAGTTTCTCAAAATATGAATAGCTAAAAAACTTCGGCAAATTAAGCTATTCAGAACATATTAATATTTCCTGGCACATGCCAAATTGGTGCTTTTAAGAGTGAAATTATCCAAGTTCAATGCTTCTCCTTTTAAACAGTATGAAAGTATTTTCTATGATTTTACAGATGCATTTTCACTGAAGACTCGTGACCTAGTGGTAGAACTCTTTTCCTTGGAATGATTAAAGTGGGTTTGATCTCAGCAAAATAAATGGAAATGGATGTGGAGATTACGCTTTCTGCCTGCCGATGTTGGTACTCAGCAAATTTCTAGGTTTACTTCCTTTCTCGTGGCCCTTTCTCAAAATCAACAAGAGGTTCCCGACGGCTCGGTATTTTTTTAAAGCAAAGGTTTTTTTTTCCTTTCATCGTTTTCAATTGCAGAGAAAAATGTTAATAGAAGTATATAGGAAATAATTAATTCTTTAGCAATTTAAACGCCTGCAATTTTTCTGCTCCTGGCTTTCCTGAAATTTACTATAAATATGGCTTACAACGGAAATAATAATGGTTTAGCTTATACTTATATTTAAAATTTTCAGTTTTTTTTATTTCAGAGGAAAACTGTTAATGAATGCTAAATAATTTGCAGTTAGGCTCATACATATGCAACAATACAACTTATTTAGATAAGGATTGTTAATAAGAGCTACTGGCTTTATTTGGATACATCAAGGAAAGGATTTTCTGGATAAAGGACCCCCCCCCCATAAACTTTAGTCACATTAAAGTACGTTTAAAAATGTATTTTTAGGCAACTCTTCAAAATAAGATTCTCAGTTTATCTAGCACGTGTTTGTGTAAAATCTTCCAAAAAAAAAAACTTTTTAATATCATTTGTGTGCAAATATATCTACACGAGAGGAAAACTTATAACTAAAATATCAGTATGAACATCTTTTGACAAATAACATTTATATTATTTCAGTACATCGTTATGGATAATATTTTTCAACAGCTGAGAAAGATATTTTGGACTTGATAACAAATTTTAAAATGTTCGCTTTTCGCTGATAAAAAAATTATCTTAGTAGGCATTTAATCACAATTAGACCATCACTTTCCAATGATGAGTTTTTTTTTAACCATTACTATCTATAAATCCATGTGATCACGTTTATAAATATTTAAGTTAGGAAAATAGTTCTATGAAAAATGGTCAATAGAATTCGACTGAAAAATATCTACAACAAATATTCATTCATGTCTTGTCACATTTTGTATTTAATGAGAGCATTAAAAAAATAAATTAGATCTCATTTTGCTTCCCTTCTTATTTTAAATTCTCGATGATTACACGAGCCACATCCTTTCACAATTTGTATTAAATTCTAGGTTTTTATCAAACTTACTACAAATGCAATGATTGATTAAGTTTTTTATATTATATTTTATCATAATTTTAATTAAGTTTAAATTTTTTGAAACTGACTAGGAAACATTCCGAATACCTCTTTAATCGGGAAATAGTTTTTCCTTTCCAATTCCGTAATTCCTTTTGCAACTTTTCAGTACATGTGTATCAGTTTTGATAAATTTTCGGTATTAAGTTAATTGATTTCTGTGCTAACTATTCACATATACTATTCAACTTTTTATAAATTTTTTACATACAAATATAATAAGAACTATGAATTATTTAAATATAATATTCATAAGCTTTTATCAAGTAATGGAAACTCGAAATATTTATATTTAGCAATTAATTCTTCAATTTATTATCTAATTATATTTAAACAATTTTTATATTTATTCTTAAGACAATAGCTTCAGTTCCAATTTCAAGTTTTCTCATTTTTATAAATACACATGAAAAATAAAATTGTACTAAGTTTAATGAGAAAAAATTAATTTTTTTAAAGAAATCTTTCTGTTGGGAATAAAAAAAATATTTTTGTTGGTACTCATAAAATTTACGAATATTGAAATTTCCTCAAATTTTTTGGTTCTGCATTGTGTTTGAAATTCTACTGAAATATAAAAATTAAATCTTATACTGACATTGAAGTAACTTGATGAAACATCATTATATAATTTTAAGGTTGACTCAAAAATAAATTATATTTTTGGCCAATTTTCCATTTTTAAATTTATTATTTAGGCTCCAGCATCTGTTCTCCTAAGTAGTCTGGAAAAAGAAAAAGAGCTCCTAAGAATATTTTTAAGAGTTTCTCAGATGGAAAACACTTTACTTAGGAGAATGAATTTACCAGCATTTCTAATGGTTCCAGTACAAAGAGTCACGAGGTACGTTTTGTATTGTTTTTTATTTTTAATAATACTCAAAAGAGCAACTGCTTGAGTTGATTATATTCAACCTGCAGTGTTTAATGAAAATTATGTTTTCGTTTTCTGAATTTTTTTAACTTCTATTGTAGTTTAAAAATTAAAATTTATATATTTTACCTAAAAAAAAAATCAGAATTTTGAGGTGTTTAATGGAACTAAAAATTCTAAATTATTTGCTTGTTTGCGTTTTGTCAGTAATGTTATGTTGAATTTAGTAAAAATGAATTTATATATATATTGCTTTTTGTGTACCAAAAATACACCTTTTAATAGACGATTCATTTCATTTCTGTACCCAAATTTACAGATATTTTCTAAAATTTTATTTCGATGTTGCATACATAAACGCTAGATATAAGACGTGAACATTTTTTGGCCATTCTGGAAGCTTTATATTTTTATTTAAACATTGCATTTCTCATTGTCTTCCATGATATTGAACTTATTAGAATTCCTTTGCATAATTTGATACTCATTGTAAATTTATTATAATTAACTACACATCTATAACTATACAGCATATAATTTTGTTTACATTTAATTTTTATTTATTGCTGTCAGTTATAATTTATGACATAATCATAAAACATTTCATTTTTTATATTCGTTGATTTTTCTGAGTTGTAAATCCTATTTTTTTACTACTGTTCATAGTTGAATTATTACCTTTATTACTCGTGTTTCAATGCAAATATATATTTCTTAAAAATTAAATTGTAAGCCTACTTAATACTGAATTTTGATTGTAAAAATAGAAGAGCTAAAATTTTAATTAAGATTTTACTATAAATTTGAATAATTTTCTGGTTCCACTACAACAACCTAGTTCTAATCGTTAAAATCATCTTAACAGAAACTGTATTTTTTGAGTTTCTTGTCTGGAAAAGTCTACTTTTCATATAAATCATTGCTAAATTAAATACCAGAATCTAAAGCTAAAGATTTTTTTCCAGGTATCCTTTGCTTCTCAGTCGCTTGCATAAAGTTACGCCGATACATCACAAAGACAGAGGAGCTTTGAAAGAAGCTCAGCAGAAGGTGGAATTGCATCTTGAGCACATCAATCAAGTAAGTTGCTTTTCTACGCTGTTTTTCTCTTTCTCTAATCACTATGCAAGATAAAAATCAACTTTTTTCCAACTGATTCCATTACGCTTTCTTATTTTAAAGTATTAATTAATTTTAGACAAAATTTCAAATAAAAAGTGAAACTTGTAATTTAACAATTTAACTTCATTCCTTTTATGAAAAAGACATTTGAAGAAAATGGCTCTAGAAATTTTAGAATTCTTTTTCGACAACGAAGTGTTCACTTAAACTTTAAAAACTTCAGTTTTGAGCCTGATAATATATAAAATTTAATCAACCTTAAATTATTTGCCCAATCAGTTAATAATAAATATTTATATTTTGCATAAACATTTAAATTTCTGATTTGTATGAACTTGTAAAGAAAACTTGCTGCATTAAAAAAAAACATTCAATTTCCAGTTCAGCAAACATATAAAGTTGATCAAGTTATTTAAGTTATCATTTAATTTAATCTCTCTCCTCTCTCTTTCTCTTTTAACTGATTATGTTTGCTGAAATGGTAGCTGATTTTTAGAGCTCTAACCATTAATTCCATATCTCGTTGATTCAGTTCGCTACTCAATCGTGAATGTTTTAAGTATTTAGGAATAAATTCTAAGCTGAGCTGGCAGCCGAATTGTTAGCGCTCTTGCCTTCGATTCAACAGTTCGTGGGTTCGAATCCCACCTTGGGTATGGTTGTTTGTAGTGGTTCGGATTCCACTTTAAACCATAGGTCCCGGTCTAATTAGCCCTCGTCTGCAAAATATGACCGTTGAGCGACAAACAAACCAAACCAACCTAAATTCTAAGCCTCTTATTAAGTTTCTTAGTACAAAATGTGACTATAAAGAAATGAATCAAATTTAGCAGTTAACTTCAGTATTTTTTGACTGGTCTACTTGGAAGCTAATAGGAATAAAAAATTGTTCACTTATTTTTATGTTGAGAAGATTTAATTAAAATTAAACTACCAGGTGAAATTTAATTCAAAACTAATTATTGTAGCCCAATTGGAATAAACATTCTTGTGAATAAAAAATTTCAGATATATTTACAGGCTATGAAATATATTAGTATGTATGGTTTTTAGTCGAATATTTATTTAAATAAATTTTTTATTTAAAAAAGTATTTACTCAAATGTTGACTTGTCTTATAAATGTGGTTTGAACACCAAAGAAATATCAATAATTCTCAGCACTAAAAAGTGAACAATTGAGCTAGTATTCCAACATATGTGATCTCATAATTACAATTTTGTTCACAAAATGAAAATAACTCTATACAATGAATGCAGTCAGTCACAAAAGTCTACATACATACTTATTTTCGTATATTTTCACATAACTCATGATTTCGAAAATTTTATTTTCACAATTATTTCTCATAACTCAGAATAAATAAATAAACTTATCAACATATTTGTTAAAACGTAATGAAAATAACAAAAGTTTCAAATTATGTTGTCATGAAAGTCTGCATACAGATAAAGGAAACTCAAATTTTTGGCAATAAATAAAAATGCCATCAATACTTGGTAGGCCCTTCCTTTGAAGCAATGACTGCATGCATTCGGTTAGGCATCGCATTCACCGGGTTCTCTGTTTCAGGTGAAATTTGGGACCAAGCCTGCTGCATAACCTTCTTTAGGGTTTCGACGCTGGTAATGGGTTGTTGTCATATTTTTCTGTCGACTTCCTCCCAAATGTGTTCGATAGGGTTAAGGTCTGGAGACTGGAAGTGAATACAACTGCTTGGGCGTCTTGTAGAGCAGCCATTCCTTCACAATCTTTGCTGTGTGTTTAGAATGATTGTCTTGTTGGAAGACAAACTTGCTTCCAAGTCCCAATTTTCTGACTGATTCATGTAGGTTGCTTTGCAAATTCTTCAGGTATCCAAAACGATCCATAGTACCCTGTATGAAAACCAGATTGCCAACTCCAGCTACTGCCATGGCACCCCAAACGATCACACTGCCTCTACCGTGTTTTAATGGTGGGAGTCAAATTATCGAGGTTCATTTCAGTATTTTTTTTCCTCCAAACTTTTCTGCGGCCATCACTTCCAAAAATGTTGAACTAGCTTTCGTCGGTGAACAAAACTGTTTTTTCAAAACTCAAAATCTTTGTCAATATGTGCTGAAGCAAAGGCAAGATTTTTCTTTCGGTTTACAGATGATACGAATGGTTTCCTTCTGGGAACTCTGCCATTATAGCCGGTCGATCGAAGAATTCTACGAACATTTTCTGGGTGTAACTGCTTTCCAATTTCTGTTGCAATTTGAGCAGCTAATTTTGGCGCACTAACTTTTGAATTTTGCTTCACTTTTCTTAATATGGCTTTTGCTTCTCGATAATTGAGCTTCCTTGGACGACCGCATCGAGATTTGCTGAGCACATGTCCGCATTTAACAAAATTTCTGTAGATAATTTGCACAGTCGACCGGCATTTGTTTACAATCTTGGCAATTTCGGAGTAAGATTTCTTTTCACATTTCAATATCAAATTTAAAAGTTCCAAGGATGTTTCCTTTACTTGCATCATTTTAAAGCAATTCGCTATTGTAATATCATGGAAAATACTAACGATTAACTAACTACAAAAGTGCCTTCGCAAACTTAAGTAACATTCAACAAATCTTCATATGTAATTTTTCTCATTTCAACCAATTGTGTGTATGCAGAATTTTGTGAAACGCTTATTTTTACATGGCGCAGCCTGTCCTTACTTGGACCTTGCGCCATTAAAACCAACCAACCTATTTTTACATATTCACAAAATTTCCCAGTAGATGATAGTTTGAAACTTTTTTAATTTTGTAAATCACAGTTTTTTGTGAAAAAGAAAATATTTATTCGATTTTGCAAATTAAAATATATAACTCTCAGTTTTGAAATGTGCCCTTTTTTAAGGTTGTACGTAGACTTTTGTGACTGACTGTAGTTTCTCTAAGTGAAACTATTTAATTTTCTGAACTAATTTTCACATAAACATAGTTTTATTTTTAATTTCCCCTCAATTTTCAAACAATTGCTCGTCAATAGATTGAATGCGACTTTTGGAAATCTTGCTGTGATTATTCCTTGCTTAATTACGAAAAATGATTTTATTTAGTTTTTTTTTTTCCTTAAAGCATAATAATAAAATTTACATGTGCAAAAATCTTTTTACCTATGAATGACATGATTTATATATAAAAATTTAAATCTCAATAAGAAATAATATATAGCAAAATATTTTATATATTATTTCTAAAACATTATTTCTCGAAATGAACTAAAATTTCCATTGAAGTTTTAAATATTTCTGTGTTGCCCATAAAATAATCAGAAACTAATAAATTTTTAAAGCACATTTTATTGTCAACAGTATCAAATATTTTGCATTTTGTTAATTGTTCTCAATTGCTCTGAAGTGAAGATTTTATAGAATTATTATTTCAGTTTTAAATTAATCTAGGACTTTGATGCGTGAAAAGTTTAATTTTTCCCCAAATTTGCATTCTATTGAAATTAAAGACTTTTCTATCCTTTACAAGCTCCATTTATAAATTTAAATGCCCCACTATAAAAATTTCGTTTTGGAACACTTGTATATTTTACGAATAACTTTCTTTGATATATTTATGTAGCACTCTCTTGATACTACCCTTTCCTTAAACTTTAATCTTTTAGAAAATAACTTGTTTGGAAGTAACCTATTATGTACACTTCCTGAAGGTTTGGAGGAAGTAAGTTAAAAATATTTATAACTAGCTTCCGGAAGTGTGTGTGGTGAGGTTGAAAAGTCAAAATGGCGATGAGCGATCTCTTGTCAGAAAGCAAAAAGGTTTTCTTCAATATTTTGTTGAAGGCCGCCTAAAACAAACAAGGAATATCTGAAGAGTTGGCTTGCTGTGAGAACAACCAGCCAGTAAACAAGACGTATGCATTAATTCGAGTAAAAACAACTTTGCAGTGCGAGTTCACTGGTTACAAATTCTCTTGCGAAATGTTTATTACGTGCTAGTGGAACTGTGTCAGCCATCTTTTGAAGGGTTGTTATTTATTTGCGCTGTAGAACGAACGTCTGATGAAAAACGAATTTCAAAGCGCGCTTCCTATTCCATTTCAACAAGTAAATGCTTATAAAATATATTAAATGTTATTTATGTAAATGTGCGTAATGACAAGGAAAACTTAGATTTGTGAAGGCTTTTATCCGGAATAAATTGAGGGATTTCAACTTACATGATTGATATGAGATGTGACATATATTTAAAATATTAGAATTATAATGGAAACAAACATTTGTAAAATTGAGTTCTATTAAGGAAAAAATCAAATTCCCATCTGGACAAACTATTAATTATATCTTGACTCTAAAGTTATTTTATGACACTTGTAACTAATTAACGGGAATTTGCTGTTAGATATTTGAAGTTAATAAATTTAAAAGAAACTACAAAATTTAAGAAATTTCTTTATTACAGAAGGGAAAATCTTCTGTTGAATCAGAAAAAATTCACTAATATCATCTGAGTTAAAATCCTCAAAAAGTTAAACATTTATTCTAACTCAATGTTTTAAAAATGAATAAAATGTATCTGGAAATTGCCAAAAATTAATATATACAACCTAAATTTTGGTTTTACTTGTTTACGTTAAAATTATCATATGAAATTTACATCATTAAAACTCATAAATATTCGAACTGGTAGCTGAATGGTCAGCAATCTGGCGCGTAGGTTTGTTGCGATTTGATATTCATTTTAAAATGCTGTTCCTCGATGTCTAATTGGTCTTTGGTCCAGAAAATAACCGTTGAGCGATCAACCAAACTGCTAACAAAAATAAAATTTGGGTAATTTAATTCAAATCCTATTTTATAACTTCTAGACTTTGTGAAACATAGTCAAAAATATTGTAATATGATTCTTATAAAGATTGCTTCTTACATTAAACATAACTGAATTGTTGTGCTTTAATAACTTTACGATAATCAATAAAGTTTTTACGTTTTAGTAGCTTCCTCTTAATATTGACTTTTAAAATATATTTGATACACATTTAATCAAATTTCATTTTAATTATATATTCAACCCTGTTTTTACTAAGAATATAACTTACACACTATGATCAATCACAGAAGAGTGTTGTAACATAAACCTTTGTGTGACATAATATTTTCCAACAAACACGACATAAATTTAGTATTTGTTCATTTTTTTTTATGAATTTTTCGACAGTTCTAAACCTTCCTTTGCTTCTGTTGCTACATTACCAAACGAAAATACATTTGATATAAAAACACATAACTTGTAATGCTTTTACTCAGAAATTAACAGTATTTTTAAGTGAAGAAATTCGTAATTATACGTGTTTTCTTTAAAGTTTCTTCTGCATTTTATTTTAATTTTCATGTACAGAGTTTTGAAAAGTTAAATTTTTCATTTTGCATAATTTTGTGATTAAATTCAAGATTACAGATAATTGAATTAGTAAAGAACATCTGAAGATTCATATTCGAGAAAATTGAGATCTACTAAAAATGTATGAATTAATCTATTTAAATGAACATTTGAGAACGTACTTACTCGTACTAGTGTGACAGTGAAATCATATATTTTCAAATTTTCTATTTCAAAAGAAACAGTAAGGAAAAATTAAACTATAGAATAATACTAAATAAAAAAGAAATTAGTGCACTTCCTAATAATTGTAAGTATTATCATTAAAAATATCAGTAACATGCTCAAAACTTTTCATTTTTTTCCTAATTCTGTCACATAGGCTGGAGCTAGCTAAAACTTCTTTTTTAAACGCAAACTTAATCAGTTAAATTTGTAGAATGATTCAAGGAAACATTGCACTCGTAACAACAGAAAACATGAATGAGCAGCTGAATTATTCTTCACCTGCGGTTGTAAGCTATAAATGAAATCGCTTCGTTCTTTAAGAAAAAAAAAAAGATACCAAGCGCTCGTAACCACATTCTTTTTTCGGTCTAACCCAATAAGGTCGTTGATGTCACGTGCATTTCGCTACGTTTTGTTTTTCTCCGACGGAAATTTCAGAAATTATGAGAGGAGGAGTTTCCCCCAAAATTTGCTTTTGACTCATCAAAGAATATTTGGCAAAATATGCAAGACTTTTAAAGTTAAGGCAATTTTTAACTGAACAACTGCAATTCATTAGTAATTTAAGTATTGTTCATATTTATTTAGTCATCAAGAAAACGTTTACCGTTGTAAAATCATTTAATATTTAATCGCTATTTTTTAGATTTAATAGTTCATATAAAGATTTACCGATTTGGGGAATCTTTCAAACCTTAATGTTCCTAATAAATATGAAGGGAATAATAAATCTAAGAGACAGGATTATCTTTTCTCCCGTTATCCCTCTAGGCTGTATCTGGATCATTCACTTACAAAACCAGCCAACAAATCGAGAATTTGACTCCCCATGTAGATATTTGAACTCTTAATTAAATTGAATTTTTCGGTCAAATTAATTTTTAGAACCAAACAAACTCGATCAAGCAACATCACAAAATAAAATTTTAGTAAAAGAATTTTACTATTTAAATAAAGTTTCTCACTTATTTTTAAAATTATGTTATTATAATTGTGTTAAAATCAAAAGTTTATCTGCTCTCCTGAAATTTAACAGATAAAGTAAATTTTATCATATCTTCTACTCGTGAACTGTCAGATGTATTTGAATTATATTTAATAAATTATTCAATCGGGAATGTGGTTTTTTGGTGAATGAATTTTAAAGAATTTTTACATTCCAAAGTATTTTAATCATATATGTAGTAATTGCAAAATAATAAGCCCTTGGAAAATAAGACTAATACATTTAAGACATTACAATAGACATTTACAGTATTGGAATATGAATGCTTTATAATATTTTATATCAGAAAAAAATTATTGGGCAAAATTTGGAAATTCTATTCCAAAATGTTTCTGTGCTATTTTCTCATTTGATGACATGTACATTTTATTATTTGGTATCAAATCTTGCTTTCAAAAAACTAGGGATAGCCTAGCTTTTATAAACAATATAAAGTGATCGCTTAAAATACTTTTTTTATATATATAGACAAAAAGATATCATTAGCAATTTCTCTCTCTCTCTCTCTCTATATATATATATATATATATATATACACACACACACACATACATACATACATACATACATACCTCTACCTCACCCACATACTTATAATATTTACGTTGTAAACTTTTCTTCACAAAGCATCTTTGTTCTTACATTGAAAAATCACTTGCTAAAATAATCTAAAATTGCAAGAAAATGATGCAAAGTTGAAAAATTATAAAAGCGGGAGTATACTGTTTAAGTATTTTATCGACTTGACGACTGAATACCGAATACATACATACATACATATATATATCAAGACCACTTACTAATTTCCATTTTAGTAACTCATGGAACCACAACGTTGCTTACCTTACACCTTAGTGGAAAATAGCATATCTTTATCTCATCGTAATGAAATTAATGATTTCGGGTTAGAAAAAAAAAAAAAAGTTCAAATCTGATTTCTATTTTTTACAGAAAATGGCGAGAGGCTTTTTTCTTTCGTTGCCAGTTTAAAAGATAAGAGAGGCTAACGATTAACCAATTCTTTTAAGAGCCAATCAATGTCTTTGAGTTAAAGCTATCAAATTTTTATTCTTGTGACTAGTTTGCCGAGCTGGCAGCCGAATGGTTAGCGCTCTTGCCTTCGGTTCAACAGTTCGTGGGTTCGAATCCCACCTAGGGCTTGGATGTTTGTAGTGGTTCGGAATCCACTTTAAGCCGTAGGTCCCGGTCTAATTAGCCCTCGTGTGCAAAAAATGACCGTTGAGCGACACACCAACCAACCAACCAATCTTGTGACTAGTTATTGAAATATTGCCAAGCATATTAGATTATGCCATTTGGTCACATTTACGACATCATAGAAAAGGGAGATCTCTATTATTTGTGCATCAAATTTTAAAATTTATAAAGTTCATATATGTACAGAATGTTGTCTAAATAATATTTATCGAAATATTTCAAGAGCTTAAATTTTATCGGAACACAATCTAGCTCTTACAATTGATATTTAATTGGTTCATGTAATCGAAAAAGATTTTTTGAACTTGTCGTTTCTAAAATTTAAATGAAAACTGAGGATTTTCATATTAGTATTCTCTCCTCTGCTTTTTGTATTTTGGAGATCAAATTAATAGATTAAAATTCGTTTGAGACACAATATAATCTCTAGTTTCAGGATAGTACACATTCAGTTTTATGCATATTTCCTAACTATTAATAATCTAATAATTTACTTTGATCAATTTATTTATTATTTTATACTAAATAGTGATCTCTAAATGTCTTAAGGTATACAAAATATTTTATAATAATAAAAGCTTTTTACAAGTTACAAATAAATACTTCCACTGCACAGA
Source organism: Latrodectus elegans (assembly GCA_030067965.1). NCBI lineage: Eukaryota > Metazoa > Arthropoda > Arachnida > Araneae > Theridiidae > Latrodectus > Latrodectus elegans. The sequence continues at coordinate 70,103,805 of CM057817.1, read as the reverse complement.
TTATTTTTTCACTGAAGTATATCACTACTCTTTTAAACATTGACCACGCTTATGTTCTTCAACTTCTAAAAATTTAATGAATATTTTTTTTGAAATTATAACTGCCATTTTTTTTATATTTTGCATGCTTCAGAAACTTAATTCATTTTTTAGCCAATTAAGAACAAGTTGAATGCTAAGGAACTTTGCATAAGATTTATGGATGTTATAGGCATGATGTATGGTAATTAAAATTCTTTTTATGGTGCAGAAATTCTTTAGCGAACATTTCGTAAGTGTATAGGTTGAAATGTATTTTCATCTTTTGAACTAAGAAAATGCATGCGAATATCGGACTAAGAACTTATTGAAGACTAACTAACCAACCAAGAGTTATTTTACCACTTATATTGATTATCCAACAGCCAAATAAAGTACACGCTGACATCATGTGACCTATATCTTTTAATTCGTCGCTTGAAGAGGAGATAATGCTATCTTATAAAAAATTTATCAAGACACAATTTAGCCCAAAATATATACTCAGAACACAATGCTCCCGCATTTTTGCAATGGAGAAACATTTCGTCCTAAAATACATTATATATTTGTACTGCTTTTCAACGATCAAGATTGTTTGAAGTCATTTTTGTTGAAACTCATAGGAAAACTGGTTAAGTTTTCAATAAATTTGTTTGAAATATTATCGTGAAGATTTGATGAAAAACTACCTTTATGCAATAATTTAATTTCGAATAAGGTTCTAGGCTGAATAATCAGAATTTTGGTATACTTACAATTATGCATTAAATTATTAAATAAGAAACAATAAACGTCTATTGATAAATACATTAAATTAATCGTAGGTCAAATTTCAAAATCGAATTTAGTTTTTTTTTTAATAACTAATTCATAACAGTATTTTTTTCCTATAGAAATTTTAAAAACACCATGATAAATTGCACCTATTTTATTTCAAGATACACAACGAATACTAAACCAATTGATAAAATTTATACTTTATTTCTATAATTGACATAATTCATGCTACAACTATAAGATTAATAAAGATTTCATTTTTCAAATAAAATTACATTAAATAGTGCTATTATTATAGTGTTTAAACCAAAAATGCTACTAGTAAAGATGAATTAAAAAACATTTAACTATGTTTTGATTTGATTTCACATGATGCCTTTTAATTCGCCGTTTAGTAAGTGTTTGCTCAAATTTCACAACGATATAAAAAAAGCTTGGATAAGGATAATCTCTTAAATTATAATTTTATAAATTTTGAAATATATATTGAGAGAGTATTTTAGAAATATAAATTTATAAAATATTAAATATTGTTTTTATAATATTTATCAAATGTATGCAAAAAATGACAATTGGTAAAATATCAATCGTACTTGTGTCAACTACTGCTGCGAAATGGACAAATACTATTTAAAGAAATTGATCTTTTTGTGCGTCACATATTAAAAAAAATAGTTCTACATGAAATGACAGTTGTTAATTGATTAAATCTTTCGGCAAAAACGCTTTCTAATTACTAAAACCGTTTTACGATGTTTAAGTTTTTAATATTTTTTAAAGATCACGTGATTACTTTTGCAAAAGATTTTGTAATAGCTGGAAATATTCACCTCCCCTTCGAGTCTTCCTCGAAGGCAAATCTCAGACATGAAATTCCCTTTATTCGCGAAAGTTTAGCGCCGAGTCTAAAAATTCTTGGCAAGAAAAACGCGCGAGGCATGATAAACCGCCCAGTTATTCGTGGGGGCGGGAGAATCCAACGTGCGCGCTTATATATACACATCCGCATCCCTCGGCATTCATTCACAATCTTGTTTGTTTTACTCTACAGTCGCGTTGAACCTTTTAGTCTCATTGTTCATGCTGTTCATGCTCTTTCTAAGTGATATCGACAGCCAGGTAGGACACTGGTTTTTATGTGTATGCTCTGTTAAAATTAGTTAGAAAATGTATTTTTTTTTTTTCGCTGGATTCTCTTGTACGATGTTTTAAAAATGTTTTTTTTTTTTTTTTAAAATGAATTTTACATTGTAATGAGAGAGAGAGAGAGAAAAACTGAAAAGAAATTTATTAGATTTTTGTGTGTCACAAATGCCATGCTAAAAATGAAATATAAGCATTTTGATTATAAAAAAAACTTGAAAACTTTTATAGTTGTACGTAAACTGGGTACGTTTTACGTTATTATAAAACATTTTTAACTGTAAGAAATATTTAACATAAATTTTCAATTTTTTATACCTGGAATAATATCTTCAATAATTTGTTTTTTTATAAATGAATTATTACATCACATGTATATATTAACAAATATGTTTCAAATTATATGAAAAATTATTTGGTATGACACACTAAAATGTTTATGAAACTTTAAGGGAGAACTAGACCCATGTTTAAATTATTGAACGTTTAATACATGTTCAAAATCAACATTCATATATTATGCTAGTCAAACATTTTTCTAGTTTATAAGCGTTAATTTGCTCTGCATATTCGTTACATGGAAGCTATCAATGTAATCAATGTACAGCATTAACTAATACTTACTGCTGTACATTTAATGATACTCATTGATTACACTATGTGCTGCATATTAATTATATAGAGAATGTATTCTGAAAGTACTCATTATATGGTAATGCAACAAAGTTAAGCAAAATAGGGTTTACTCTACTGTATAAATAAGACTATCTCAAGCAGTAATCTTTTGACGAATGTCAACTTCTGACTTTAATTACTCAAGAAGATTAAGATTTAGCAAATGTTGTTATATCTTTAAATATCATAAATATAAACATTTTATTTGAATAATCTCACAATTGTGTTTTTCAATTTATTTACAATTGAAACTTTGAATTTTATTACTTATAACAAAATTTTTGCTTTAAATTTCTGTAACTAAAGACTTTCTCCTCCAGTTAGTGAGTGAGTTTAGTATCGACCTAAAGCTCGAACATTTGTAGTGGTTCAGAATGAACATTCATTCAACTGTAGGTGTCCGTCTAATGTTTGAGTAAAAATGTTGCATTGAGCGGCAAAAAATTTTTTCCGAATCTTATTTTCTTGTGTTAATCTAGTTTTTTATTCTTGTTACTGGTTTTATAAAATTTTAAAATACACATCTTACAGCGAATTTGAGGGGTAAATAAGTTGGAAAATATATTAAAATTAAAGTTTGTTCTAAATTTCTTGTATTTATATGAACATTTTTGTTTTTCAGCAAACCAAGGGAGTTGGAGGAACTAAAATTTGGAGGAGAATCTCGAACATTTCTGCTTCTCATCGAAGATTAGGAAAAGATATCGGAAGTATAAAGCTTAGAAAGGTATTTTCAGAAGAATCTATTTTTTAAATCAAATTTTTTGAATTATCCAAGATTTTCCTGTATGTATTTATGTTATTTAAATCACCTAAAATTTTGAAACATTATATAAATTAAAATATTATTGTAAGTGTACTCAAATTGAATAAATTGAATTGAATATGATGGTATATTAACGTTTTCCGGATATTTTGAAAGTAAAAGTTATAACACTAAAATATTCTGGTTTTGATACACTTAAATTGTTTTCAATAAAAACTGGCATTATATGAGTACGTTTATACTTAAAACTTTATTTCCGAATAACATCTGGCAATTTCTATACTTTTACATATTTTTCTTTCTTTCTAGTTGAAGACTAACTTTCATAACTTTTCCAAATGACTTGAAATAGTGATAAAAGTGCGTTTTTTTGGCGCCAAATTTGGCGAAATTCTTTTACTGGAAACCCTACAACTCGTATTTTGGCAACCCTATTTGTCATTAATTTCTCATGAATATTTATTGATTTAAATTCATTTATAAAAAATTTAATCAAAAAATTTTATGGATAATTTATATATCAACTTTGTTACTTTACCATTGATGTTTGAAATCTATAATTCAACATTTTTTGTTAATTTTGTAAAATTCGTAGAGTATATTGTTAATTACGAACAATGTATGAAATATTTGTCACTATTTCAGCCATTCTCCACTCGCAGTTTTTCCCGATCTGAAATTCGTCTTACGGTCACCCATTTTCAAAAAGTCGATAAGACTTTTTGAATATTTCGCCCAGGGTGACCGTACGGTAAAATTTTACCAATTATTAAAATGCAAAATATTAAAATATTCAATAAAATTTTTAATGTTCCAAAAATTAAGCTTTCGACAACTTGTTTTACTAAAAGCGTGCTGTTTTTCTAAAATTATCAGTTAATTATTCCAATTAGTTAGTCCAAATTTATAATTTAGTTAATCTAAATTTATGATTTATGCAATTAACCTTCAAAGTCTATTATATATAGTTTTTTGGATAAATTAGAATTATTTTTATATAAGAATCTAATCCCAAATTCTTAGTTTTCTTATGATTGTACTATCAGAATTACAAACAGAATTATGAAATTTATATATGTTTTAAAATTTCTAATTTACGAATTTGCATTTTGTAGTTCTTAAAATCATTTATGTGGTCTTTCATTTTTATTTATGATTTTTTCCCTTGTATTCTAAACAGATGGCTTTAGAGGTGCTTAACTGGAAGCAAGACGAAACGAGATTTGTAATGGCGGGTAAATTACTGTTTACGCAAATCACTGACTATCCATGGAACAAGAAAGGAAAAACCATCAAGTTCACTTGCGTTCATGCTCTGTTAATAGCTCTTGGCAAGCCCAACTCGAACTACAGGCCAGACAATTCCCAGTTGGACAATAGTGTCTTATTTCCAAGAAATACTGGAATTAGAGATGCAAGTTTAGTCCTTATGAAAGAGAAGAATGGGCGATTTGTAGTAGTGAGGGTACGAGTGTCATTTTTTCTTTAAATTTAAGACTGTATATTTTTAAATTAGTTTCAATAAACTTCTATTCCTTACATGAACTTAAGAAAATATTAAACTGTCAATAACTTAAAATTTAGTATACTGAAGGGTGTGCAAATGTAAAAAGCATCACATTTAAAATAGAGTTAAAATATAATGTCTAAAACGTTATTTGATTTTCTTATCTTTACAGACAGAAAGAGATAATAAAGTATATTTTTTTTTAAGATTAAGATCTACAAAACTTTTTAATAAATTGATATTTATCTACAGTCGCGTGAGCGATATTTATTAATAATTTCAACATTTAGTATTAGTTCTACCATCTTCATAAGCTTTAAAATTTTGATTTATTGATGTATAATATATACAAGTACCATTTTAATCATTTTTAAGTTATTTTATGTAGATTTTTCCATTTAAGCTTCTAAAAGAATTTATGTAAAATGAATTTAACAGAGTTTAATAATTGAAGTTATATACATTAGTCTATTGACTTGTTATCCTCAGACATCTAAAGTATCTTTTCATGCTCATATGTCTTCTTTTAATATTTTATTTCTTGTTTTTTCAGTCTTTCTTCTGGCTACTTAGTTTACAATTTAATGAAATTTCCTACTAATAAACCATGAATATTGAAATTTTTAGGATCCTTTATATCTTGGGAACTGTGTCATTAGTTGCGAGCCAGACACGGATGACGTCTTCGAAATCCAAGAATATACTACAAAAGATGCCTACTTAATGAAAGTAAGAATTGACTCTTAATTTCAAGAGAACTGAATTTATCACTTGGATTTAAGATAATCGGTATTTTCCTTAGTTGATTTTGAATTTCTTAATTTACTCCAAAATTTTTAAATTCTACATTTTGAAAGAATTTCATTGCTAACTATTTTAATATGAATAATAATAGGAATTTATCTGCACATATTTTCAGAGTTATCATTGCAACATAAGAAATAGTTTTATATAATACAAAATATTTTGAAAAATGAAGTTTCTTTAAGTTTAAAAATTACTTAATGAGACATTTAGAGCTATGAAACCTGAAATATCTTATGAATGTTATAAGGTTGACAAAAATGCAAACAATTTTTTAATCTCTTGAAATATGAGATGCTATTGGGAGGTTTATCTTAACGATATGTATTGCCGAGCTGGCAGCCAAATGGTTAGTGTTCTCGCCTTCTGTTCAACAGTTCGTAGATTTGAATCCCACCTTGGGCATGGATGTTTGTAGTGGTTCGGAATCTAATTTAAACCGTAGGTCCCGGTCTAATTACCTCGTATGCAAAAAATGACCTTTGAGCGACAAACAAACCAACCAAACCTAACGATATGTATTCTAAATAAATTGAAGCGCAACATATTAAAGAATTATTTTGATTAGGGGAGATTAAGGGATTTTTTCTGCACTATTCTAAGCAATACAAAAGTAGTAAACATTCTTTATCACTTAAATATGTGCTTAATTAAAAGTATTTCATATTTTAAAATGTTTTATATGTATTGGCATTCTTTGTATACCAAACTTTCGTATTTTGTCAAGAAGAATTGATTGGAATTTTTTTTTTTTTTTTACAGGGAGAAACGAAAAAGGAAACGAAAGAATGGTTGCGAATGTTAAGATACCACGCGAAAGATTTGGGCCCGTGGAGGAAACGAAGAAATGCTCTGGCCAACATCATGATCAATGGTATGATTCGTCAGTGATAGAAATAAGTGAAGAATTCACTGAAATGTTTCGAATAGCAAATGAAACTTTTTAATAAGAGAAACTGTATAGCTTGTAAAATTCAAGCTTATTCTCGGATTTTTTTGAACTAAACGAGAAGGCATTTGCTTGAACATTGAAGAATGCATCTTGTTTGTTTCTTTGTGCAAGGGGTAAAAGAAAAAGGAACTTACGACTTAGTAAGATGAGTTGATGCAGCCATGTATTTTTATTGTTCCTGATCATAAGATTTTCAAATCTCATTTAATTGTTAAGTCCTTCCTATCTGTGATGTTAACATTCCATGATTTTAGAGATAGCAAGGCTTGATCTTCGATAGCAGTGATGAAACTCTACAATCTTGGATCTAGTCTTTCTTATATTTTTATGTGAATGTTTTATGATGGCTATATGTGCAGAAAATGTCACTGGTTCAGTGTATTTAATTATTATATATTTACATAATTGTGAATCTTAAATTTGCAACAAAAAAATAAAGCTTTGTAAGCAAATATTTTATATCAAAAGCTTAAGTATAAAAATACTGTTATGCGTTTGAACGTGAATAAAATTTCATTTGTCTTTTATGTGTTTATTTTTTTTAAATTTTATTTAAGAATCAAAATGTTAACATATTACTACTGAGTTATATTTGAAGATAAAACCAAGTAATTGCATTTTACGCTTGATTAAATATTTTTAACTAATGGTAAATGTATAATTGTATTTATGACAATAACAATACTTTAAAATATCTAATGCACAGATAAGAATTACATTTTTTTATTCTCCTTTACTATTTGAGTTTACTGTATGATAATATAAGTTCCTATATATTGTAAGATAATAGTTAAATAAACCTAACCTTTAGTCTGTTAAAAATAGGAATATCAAAATTTTTATTTATAGAGTTAACTATGAAACTGTTTGCTTTATTTCATTGATAATTTCTATACAAACAATTGTCAATGCCATAGTTCTGTAAATTGCATGTAATTAAAGATCATTACACAAATGATTGGTTAAATTATCAAAATTTTAACTCCATCTATAATAACGAACAATTTGAACTAAAAGTTTAAAAATCTTCGTTATTGAGAGAGCCGATATAAAAATACTATAACTTTTCTGGATCATTATTAAGAAGTCATTAAATTTAATTTTCTCCTAATTTTAAGTTAAAATTTAAATAAATAATTTCTTAATTTCTATTAAATAATTTCATATGTTGAAAATATAACTGATATAGGGACATCAAATTTTCCAAATATTACCCCTTTTATTTCGAAATCTGCTTTTAGACTTTCAAAAAGAGTCAAGATAGAATGCAGAATAAAAGCTACTGAATAATAAATGAAGCGCTACATATTTATTTACGATTGAAAGTAAAGTGAAATGTAAGCAACTCTGACTGTTTCTAATGACTAAGAAAAAGCTAAAAAAGGGTGTACAGATTTTTTGGTCAGCAAATTGTATGTACAATGATACAGAAAGGAAATTTTTGAAGCCTATGAGGTTTGCTGTTAAGCTTTTGTATAAAAAATTGCTTTTGTGGACGATGGCGTTTGCGCCTTTAAGAAGTTTCACATTTCTTTTGCTATACGGTGTTAGCAATAACCAGTAGAGGTTATTGCTAACACGATATAACACCAGTAAGTGTTAAAAGATATTAGTGGCGTTTTGGAGTAAGCGTGAGACCATTTGATCGTATATTAAAAATTTGTGTGTGGCATACCCTTTGTGAATAGAATTTCCCACCCACAAAGATTTCCAAGAGCCACTCAGACATTAAAATACCGCTCTTGGAATATAATTGTGTGAATTTGACGTCAATATTTCAAACCAAACCCCTTCAAAAAATTAATTAAAAATACGAGAGCTTGTATGCTTGCTTGCACACTGCTATCAAAGTATATGAATTCATTGTATCCCATTATACAGTGAATTCGGATACTTTGATATATATTTTATTTTCAACATTCTCATTTGCATACCAATCTGCGTTTAGCTACTATGAATAGTTTTTATTTCCATTATTTGCCTAAAACTATGAAATGCAAGTATTCGAAATAATCATTCCTTGAAGAAATCTTGTCTATCACATTTTGTCAACAGTATATTAAGTAAACAGTAAAATATTCATATAAATTGTTATGAAGAAAAATTAAATGTCCCTTTTTAGTTGCCAAATGTTTGAAAATAAAGATAACAGCATATGATAAAAATTTTCGGAAGATTTGTTATACACTTGCACAATTTGAGAAAAATTTGCTAAAAATTATCTTGTATTTTGAATTAACTTTAAAAATTCTTGTGAAAAAATTCTTAACTTTAAAACAAATTTTAAATTTGCAGTAAAATCTGATGAAAAATTAAATTTAAAACTTGTTCACTTGAAACTCAAGCACAAATATTTCAACTTGTTAATTGGAATCTAATAAATAATAAATTTTCCGTAGATGCTTGATCATTAATATTCTCCCAAAATAATTATAAAATTAAAAAAAAGCATTTACTTTCTATAAATATTTTGTTATTTAAAGATAATTCAAAAGAAGGAAAAGTCTTACAAGGTAATTAGCTTTAATGAATAAATAGTACATAATTTTATATACTCTGTTCATTTATAAGAACATTATTCTAAAGTTAGCTAATTGAGAGTCTTAGGATACGCTATCAGACACATCTTAAAAAGTTTCTAATAGTTTTGAACCAAAATAAAATGACACAATCAACTCTGAGCTAGTATTTTCTCCAAGATCCCACGCCATAGAAACATTAACCATCCATAATTTAAATTGCTTAGTATTAATCAACATTACTATCTTTTTCTCATTAAGTGCTGACCTGGTATTCATTTGATTAGAACTCCATCCAGTTCAAAAATGCTTGGACGTCGGTAGTAGTTGTTCGGAATCCACTTTAAGCAATATGTTTTGGTCTAATTAGCCACCACAAGCAACACCTGAGAGACAGGCCAACTAACAAACTTGGTCTCGAATTAGTTTTAGCTTAGTTTTAAGCATATTTTTATTAATTTTGTCGAGCACAATTGTCATTAAGTTCTTCATAACCTTCGAGTTTTAAGTATTTACGATGTGGAAACAAAACGGGTATAAAAATCACTGTTCATGTGTTCTTTAAAATATCAGTTGAAGCAAAAGCGGAAAATAAAATTCCAAAAAGTGATACCATTTCGACAAAATACCTTTCGCCGACAAAAGGAACAGGTATGAGGCCATGGTGATCTGGTTGGTTAGGGCCTAAAGATAGTGAGTTCGAATCCCAGTTTAACCGAAGATCCGTCGTGTTCTTTAATGGAGACTAGGGAAAGTTAAAACTGGGAGTGATCGTAATGTCCTCCAAGTGAAATGATACTTCTGGGGATGGCAGGCCAAGTATTCAGGGTCTTCCATTTTGTCCCTGCTTCAAAATCACGAAGACTCCACCAGACTACTTCTAACTGGTAAAGTCAAACTCGGCTAGGTACATAGAAGCATATTGGTGCAACAAAAGAAACATGGAGCCAATGTGGCCTTCTTGGTTGGGGTGTCGTTCTCATTATAGGAAGGTTAAAAGTTTGAATCGCGGTTTAACCGAAGATCCATAGTGTTCACTAAAGGTGGCTGAGGCATATTAAATTTGCCGTAGTCACAGTGTCCTCCAAGTAAAATGATACCTCTATGTATGACAGGTAAAGTATTGGGGGTCAGCTGCTTAGACCCGGCTGCTTCTATTTAACTGGCAGAGAAGAACTCAAGGCTAGTGCAAGGAATCATGCTGGTGCAACAATAACAAAAGGAACAGATATTTGAAACAATTCTTTTAATAATAATCTTTTTGTAATATAGAATTATCAAAGAGTTTTATTGCATAATTTAGCCAATACCTATAAAAGTACTTGTTGATCTCTGCAATTTCTACTCAGAAGTAAATCTTTAAAGGTCATTAAATTTTTCTTTGAAGAAAATAAGACATTTACAAGCATATTTTAGTAAATGTTATATTTAAAAATAATTATGTTTGTAATGTCACAAAAATTAGTTTAATTTCTATCACTTAAAAAACAAATTTTATTTATTAGATAACGAATTAATCAGAATTTTCAGACTTGTGTTATGAGAAAGCAGAAACGCGAATATGCAACTTGTATTATACAAATATCTTTAACTCAGTCATGATAAAAAAGGATAATTCAGTTATTAGGAAATGAAAGTTTCTTCAAATTTTGGATGGAATAACTGGGGCAATCGAAGATTTGCTTGTTTGTCCTTTCAACAAATTGTTAAAACAAATTAAGAAATATAGCTACTGATTAAAATTAAAGTCTATTGAATATAGCCGATAAGAAGAAATATGCTGAATTTTTAAATGATTGTAATGAAAAGAATTAGCTTTAAATTGTGTTATTACTGATTATTATTATTTATTGAACATTATTACTTTAAACAGTCAGAGCTACCTCTTTGAATTATTGGTACCCGTCTTCCTCACATATATTCACCATTTTCCATCAGACATATTCCAATAAGATAATGTACAATCACTCGTGACACGCAATGTTCAAGAGTAAATTACCCCTAAATTGAATTGTTTCACTGAACTGCATATTCTCCTGATCTATCATCAATCGAAGAAGAGTAATCCATGGTTGCACTACAACTGATCCAGGATATACCACTTTCTGCTACAACATAAGCAAAGTGGAGATCACGTTGACTGCTATACCATAAAGATACACTCAACGCCTTTTAATTTTACGCTGAGGCGTATGGACACAGTTATAGCTAACAATTACTGCTAAAATAACAACAGATCAACTGATTGAGTCCTCATCCTTCCTTCCGCAATGGCTCTTCAGTTCAGGGTAGGCCATAGCCTTCCACAGAGTTGATTTACAGATTTCCAACCGCTTTTATACACTCTTCCAATTTTTGATGTTAAAAATCTTCAGATTTTTTTCGAGATAGTCGATCCACCTGTTCTCATTTTTCCCGTTTTTCGAGTTTAATTTTTTATAGGGTATTAATTCTGTTTTCTTGCTACTCACATCCAGCCCAGATTTTAAACATCTGTATATACCATAGAAACATTTATTATCAGTAGTAACACTCTTGCGTATCTCTGGCGTTATACCAAGAACAGTATTCAATTCAGAGAGAGATCCTATAAATAGAGGTGAAACTGTTAACTACTTAAACTTTGTAGTCTCCTATTTCAAGACATGTGCCATCAAATGTCGTCAATTATTATGTACTTGGCTTTAGTTTAGTTGATTTTAAGATACATTTTCTTTACTTCATGATTTTGTCATCATACACACTATAAGATAGAGTATAATTTCAATCATTTGATCTATGTAAACGTGTTATCAGCCAAATAAATTTTGCTGCAATATCTCTGGTTTATCTTGGTATTCCATTTTGATTGACCAGCAGTTAGAACACCAATTTAACACATTTATTTTTTTCCATATATATGACTCAAAACAATTAAACATATAAGAATTCTATAAAATATTACTAAATGCGAATTTTTCTTATAGAGAATACAAGTAAAGTTATAAATGCAAATTTTTCTTAATTTCAAATATTGGATAATGTTCATTTTTTATGGCGTCAAACACAATTCAATGGCAGAGAATGAAATTAGGCTCTCAATTTATTGAATGACAAAGTAGAATGCAATGATCAGTATCCAGTAAGTACTTTATTTTGATGAGTACGATCTTTCAACGGCGTATTTTACCAAATCGAAATTTTGAATCAGCTAAAGGGGAGGACTGAGCATAAATATATAAAACAAAAATCCTTGGACTTTCACAAAGTGGGGTTTATAGAATTTTGAACCGTGCTTTAAGAAGACTGGAAATGCAGGCTGAGGATCAGCGCAAATTCATAAATGTGTAACAACGCCCAATGAGGATCGGTGTTTAATGTTAATGCCTCGGAGATTCCACAAGGTGTGAATTTATTTCTTCTTAGCAATACTTTTGCTCGGCTAATGGCACTTACAGTTTTGATTTAAACACTCAGAAACTGGTTCACCTGTGTGAGCTATATATGCCCTTACTAACCAATAGTACACTACTGGCCATTAAAATTGCTACACCAGGACGAAATGCAGATAACAAAATGATATTTATTGGACAAACATATTATTCTAGAAATAACAAGTGCTTAAACTTTCAAAAAAATTTGGCTGGATAGATCCTGAGAAATCAGTACCCAGAACAACCACCTCTGGCAGTAATTATAGCAGTTATACGCCTGGGCATTGAGTCAAACAGAGATTGGATTGCATGTACAGGTACAGATGTCCATGCAGCTTCAACACGATGCCACAGTTCATCAACCGTAGTGACTGGCTTTTGGTGACGAGCCAGTCGCTCGGCAACCATTGACCAGACGTTTTCTATTGGTGAAAGATCTGGAGAACGTGCAGGCCAGGGCAACAGCCGAACAAGTTCCGTTTCAAGGAAGGTCCGTACAATACCGGCAACATGCGGTCGGGCATTATCCTGCTGAAACGTAGGGTTTCGCAGGGCTCGAATAAAGGGTAGAGCCACGGATCGTAACACACCAGAAATGTAACGTGCACTGTTCAAAGCACCATCAATGCGAAAAACAGGTTACCGAGACGTGTATCCAATGGCACCCCATACCATCACGCCAGGTGATAGGCCAGTATGACGATGACGAATGCACGCTGCAAGTGTGCGTTCACCACGATGCCGATAAACACGGATGCGACCATCATGATGCTGTACACAGAACCTGGATTCATCTGAAAAGATGACGTCTCGCCATTCGTGAGCCCAGGTTCGTCATTGATCACACCATTGAAGGCGCTCTTGTCTATGACGCAGCGTCAAGGGAAGCCGCAGCCATGGTCTCCGAGCTGAGAGTCCATGCTGCTGCAAACGTCATTGAACTGTTCGTGCAGACAGTTGTTGTCTTCCAAACGACCCCGTTTCTTGACTCACGGCTCGTGACGTGGTTGCACGATCCATTACGGCCATGCGCATAATATGCCTGTCTTCTCGGCTGCTAAGTGATAGGTGGCCGTTGAGATCCCGCATGGCGTTCCGTTTTACCGTCCTGAACCCATCGATTCCATATTCTGCTAACAGTCATTGGATCTCGACCGACGCGAGCAGCAATAGTGCGATAAGATAAACCGCAATCCCGGTACGCTACAATTCGACCTTTATCAAAGTCAGAAACGTGATGGTACGCATTTCTCCTTCTTACACGAGGCATCACAACAACTTTTCACCAGGCAACTACGTTCAAATGCAATTTGTGTATCAGGAACCAGCTGAACAATTTCCTCATTAAAACACAATGTAGGTGTCGCTACTGGCGCCTTCTTTGTCTGAATGCGCTGAAAAACTAATCATTTGCATATCACAGCACCTTCTTCCTTTCGTATAAATTTCACGTCTGTAGCATGTCGCCTTCTTGGTGTAGCAATTTTAATGGCCAGTAATGTAGATTTTAAATTAACAGCAATCAGAAAATGTTCAGAGTATGTAAACTGTAAGAGAAAGGAATGTTTAACCTTCTTTTTCTTCAGATGCACATCTCCTCAATTTCTGGTTAAAATTAATTGCAAATTGAACTAATTTTTATCAATAAGTAGATCTTCTAGTAATTTTATTGAATTGGTAAAATTTTTATATATATTGAAAGATATAATATAAATTTTAGACTGATTCACAATTGGATCCAAAATTAAGCTTTTATTTAAAACAATTTGTTAAGACTCGCTATCCTATTACATGCAGTCTTGACATGCTAACATGTGATCTAATATCACTTAAATGATGAGGAAAGAAAGTCGATCAATGAACTCGGGATCTGCCTTATTATTTCTCAAGAGCTCAGATTTCAAGGAAGTTGGCTGCATTAAAATTCAAGTATTTAACTGTTGGAAAAAAAAAATGCAGAAAACAATAAATGTATATTTAGATCCACAAGTGCTGGAAAGTAACGCAGAGAGAAAGAATATATCTTTAATTCTGGTTTTTGTAAATACTATTCACAGTGATTAGTATTTAGGAGAAAGCCATTGTGAATTATATTTACTAAAAAATATTCTGTGATCAGTACTTCTTTAACCACATTTGTAACTTAGAGCCATGAAAGGTTGGTTGTTTAAGGAATTGTTTTCATTTTAGTTTATTCAATCCAAAGGCAGCAGTTATGACAAGATTTATGCACGCTAAACTTGTTCCAGCATAATGTCCATCCACGATTATGATGTGGAAATTTACAGTACCAGTTCAGATATTCAGCTCATCCCTTACTTTTATTCAACATTTAAAGTAGTTGACTGTTTTATTTTTTAAGATTTCAATCAACAAGTATGAGTATCTGGAAATTTTTATTATGAAACAATAATTCTCACTCATACAATTGCGGGAAAATGCAAAAATATTTTAAACTGTTTTTACCTATTATGTTATGCATAAAAATGTAGGGTATTTAAGTATTTGATATATGGGATTATTTTTCTAATAACTTGGCATGGCAAGCTTTAAACAGGAAAACGAAAACTTGTATGAAACCGTATTCGCAGAACTGAAAGCTTTAGGAGTCAAAGTTCCAAAGATTAAGAAATTTAAAGCAACTGTTTCTAAGCAGGTAAGACTTTGAAGCTGTTACCTATTTAATTTGGTTTTTTTTAAATAGAACATTACAAATTTAATTGTTTAAATATTTCTAATATATTAAAATACATAGAATCATTGGATTATATGTAATATACTGCATAACGTAATGATTTTCTAAGTTCTTAAATTATGCGAATATATTTCTTTTGATCCTATAGATTACAAAGAAAGCTAAGAATAACTGCAGTTCCATAACAAATGTGAAAATATTAAACTTAATTTTTGATTTCAGATCGTTTGTCATCACGTAATACAAAAAACATGTTAATGCCGATGAGTTAAACAAGATTATAGAAAATTTCATTCTTTTAGAGTAGCTGCAAAAGTGAAAAATCAGTTACTTAGTAACTTAATTTCTCTTTCCTGTAGGAAAAGTTTTTTAGTATGTTTAGTTTATTCAAAAAGGCGGTTTCAAAGTAATATTGTTTACAGTAACTTAGACATCAATGGATTCAAAATGTTTAAGTTACGAGTTACTAACTTATCAGAGATTATCCTAGCAGCTTATTTGTCAGTCGATAGTGCCCATCAGGTAGCCGAGTGCTTAGAGCTCTTGCCTTCGATTCTACATTTCGTGCGTTCGAATCGCACTTTGAGCATAGATGTTTGTAGTGATTCAGAATCAACTTTAAGCCGTAGATTCCTGGCTAATCAGTTCTCGTGTAGAGAAAATGACCGATGAGCGACAAACCAACCAAATCCAGCCATATAGAATGCAATGTATTTTTTAAGCAAAATTACATTTCATTTGTTAAAAAGGAATTTAAAGATTTTATTCGATTATTAATGTAGCTATATAATTCTATAATTAATAAAATGGTTTTTCTCAGCGGTAAGTCCCACCGAGGAGGATACTTGCTGAGAAATACTGTAAGCTATTTCTAGGGAGTGTTATTAAACAAAATGATTCTCTTTCAACTAAAACTGATATAGTATCGACTGAATTATTGCTCTGTAATGATGGAACCAACCTTTTGAAGTTTATATGTATTGAATGGTAGAATCAAATATAAACTGGTGGTACGGAGTGTTTACATGCGAGATACTTTAATGGTAGTATTATGTTTCATATGCTTGTGTGATAACTGCTCTCTCTCTCTCAGGTTAATGTATCTGTTTCATAAAGCTACAATATACATTATCTGATACTACCAGAGGAATGAATAAAGGAGAGGTTCCTGTATCAAACTAGTTGATAAAGGAACTTCTCCTGATTTTGACATCAAGATTCAAAAGTAAATTTTAAATCGTGATAGTTCTTAAAAACAATGCTTTGACGAAATTTAAAACTAGGATTATTAATAAAAATAACTGTCGATTTTAAATATTTTATTATTTCTTCTCAAAATATAAGTATTAATAAAATATGTATGTAAGAAATCCGGTTCATTTCCTATAATAAATATTAATGCGATGCTTTATCCATCATAAACTACTAATTTGATTTATAAAAATTTGAAAACTAAGATTGTGTAATACATATTTTGAAGTTTAAAACAAATATATTAATTTGTGCTGACAAATATATTAAAAATAAACTAGATATAATTATAGCAGAGCTATTTTAAAGATTAAGTAGTAATTATGCCATATGTTAATTACAGATAGTTAAAAACAGCAGCTTATATTCATAATATAGCTACTAAAACGCAGTTACAACATCAAAATATAAAGTTTTTTTTTGTCTTGCGCCAGCTAAGCTGCCAATATGGGGTGCGCTGCTCCACTTTTTCACACTGAACCACGTTTGGTGTGGAGTCCGACTTCTTCACTACACACACATGCCATAGGGACCTGTTTATAGGGTAGGCAACCATTCACATCTCATTCGCACACAGAAAGGACAAAGACAGGGATAGAGAGAGAAAGTACATCCATGCCCGAACCGGGATTCGAACCCAAGACCGCAGTCAGGCACTCTGACCACTAAACCGGGTGGTTGGCAAGTTTTAGTTTAAATGCATTGTTAAAATTGATCTGATTTTGAGGAAAAGGGAATTTTATTTTTAAAAGTAATTTGTAAATAAAGAAATCTTGACTGTTGCTGTTAAAATGTAATTAAAATTTCAAGTTAATCAAAGAAGCTATAGAAAGAAATAATCAGCAATCATAATCATTAAAGATAATGTTTTGATCTAACATTAGTGTTTCAAGGTAAGTTTCTTTTAGACCATAATATTTTAAATAATTTGAGAAGGATCATAAGTTTTGTTAATAAATTCTCAATCGTTAATAAGTTAACTATTTTGGGCCAACAGTTCATGAGCTGGCCAGTTGGCCGAGCTGGCAGCCGAATGATTATCGCTCTTGCCTTCGGTTCAACAGTTCGTGAGTTCGAATCCCACCTTTGACATGGATGTTTGTAGTGGTTCGGAATCTACTTTAATCCAGAGGTCCCGGTCTAATTAGCGCTCGTGTGCAAAAAAATGACCGTTGAGCGACGAATAAACCAAAACCAACAAGCTGGCCAGCGGATGGCTAGCGCTCTGGCTTTCGGTCATTAGTTCGTGTGTTCGATTCTTTCCTTGGGTTTCAATGTTTGTAGTAGTTTGGAATCCATCCTGGTATGCAAAAAATTAGCGTTAAGTGAAAAAAACCAAACAAACTCTTCATTGTAAAGAGTATTCTTGATTAATATTTTAAAAGATTTAATATTTTATACTACCTTTATTTTTTGCTTAGTCTCAAATTTCCATTTACAGTATTTCAGTTTTGGTTCATTTTGATTTTCTTCTATAGTTTTGAGCTTAAAACCCATGACTAATGATGAAATATCATCTTGTTTAAAAAATATCCTAAGCATCCCCACCTTGAACTTGTGACTTGAAAGGAAGGAGGAATTCTTGAAAACTCCAGCAAAACCACTGAATATAGAGCAAGAGTTACAGGGAATAAGCATATATAAGTTTGAATTAATTTTACTAAGATATGAGTATGCAACTATAGACAACATTGGTAAACAAAGTAGTTCCTTGTCCGGCTATATCTACCTACTAATTTAAAATTAAAAGAATTTTTTCTTGCTTCTAGAAAAAATATTTATTTTCATCAAAGGCATCTAAATCTCTTTTCACTGGAAAATATTTACCGTAGGTCCCGGTCTAACCAGCCCTCATGTGCAAAAAAATGAGCGTTCAGCGACAGACAAATTGAGGAAATATTTAGGTGTTTTCGATTGCTCGCTTGTTTTGATTGTTGAGCTAGTAGCTGAAATATATATATAGTATTCTTATCTTTGATTCCGTGGATGTGGAGAGGAGGGTGCCAGCTCGGGTGTGACTTCGTCATCTGACCGTTGTTCAAAATGACAAGACACTTGGTAATGAGAGATTAGTCTAAGCCCGTTAATCTAAAGTTACAATCCCGGGTTCATCTGCACCGCGATGTTTGTATGTCTTTGGTTCCAATCCTTTTTCTAATGTAAATGATTGAATTATTTTTATTCAATTTTATTATTTTATTAAATTTTTCCATTAAACTAATGGAGTATTTTATGAGAAAATTTAAAGTCTTTTGAATATATGTTACAGTGAGTGCAAAAAGTATTCATACAGTACGACAATTGATTTAAAAGAGATCCGTTCATAAAAATTATAAACATAAATTCTATTATAATTAATAATAAATGCATAATATAACATACTTTCACTAGTTTCATGTGAAATTTACACAAAAATAATTTTATACATGAATAAATGTTTACAAAATTGTAACAATCAAACATCTTGTGGTGTACAAAGTATTCGTACACTAAAAAAATGCAATTTTTTTAGTTATATTTTGTGATTGGTTTAGTCATTAAGATGTAGTTAGTTGATGTCATCTTGTAAGTCACTTAAAAGGTTCTTCAGTGGAAATTTTAGTGTAGTGAGAAACTAGAAATTCTGTAATGGGTCGTAAAAGTACAGAGACAAGTGTTTCCAAAAGACAACTGATTTCAAAGCTCCGTAAAAATGGTAAATCGTACAACAAGATTTCTGATCTGGTTGGTAGACTCCGTTCAACTGTGCAGTCAATTATTAAGTTTGCTGCCACTCTAACGGTCCAAAATAGTTCTCCTACTGGGCCACCATCTATATTGACATCATCTGACAGACGGTTTCTGGTACATTATAAAGAAAAATCCCGAAATAAGTGATCCTACATTATCATCAGAACTAAAGAACATGAGAATAGTAGTCTCCGTAATTACTGTTCAAAATGCATGCAGAAATGAGGTTCCCATGGCCGTATTGCGAGACAAAAATTCTTTGTTAGCGAGAAGAATCGGAAGCTGCGATTGTCTTTCGCCAAGCAAAACGTTAATGAAAGTCCAGATTTCTAGAAAAAGATTATATTTACAGACGAAAGTAAATACAACATATTTGGATCGGACGGGAGACGAATGGTATGGAGAAAGCGCAATACAGAAATGCATCCTAAGAATTTAGTGCCAACAGTGAAACATGGGGGTGGAAGTCTGTTTGTTTAGGGGTGTATGTTTCTGGGGTGGGCAAATTAGTCTTTATTAAAGGCATTATGAATTATCAACTTTATTGATATTTTAAACAATTTTTTTAGGACTTAATGCAACAAAAATGGGTTTGAATGGTGATTACGTTTTCATGCATGATAACGACCCCAAGCACACAGCCCTAAACATAAGACTCTGGATACTATATAATACCCCTAAGTTCATGAAATTTCCTCCTCAATCGCCGGACCTCAACATCATCGAGAATTTATGGGACGTTCTTTATAAAAATACTAGATCCAGACATATTTCTAATAAAAATGATTTGGAATCAGCTCTTAATCAAGAATGGAACGCCATGTCTAGCTCAATAACAGCAGAATTGGTGGAATTGATGCCAAAGGGACTTAAAGGAGTTATTCGAGCTACAGGATATCCTACAAGGTATTAGATGTAATATTTTGATTGTGATGGCCAATATATGCCTGATGTACGAATACTTTTACACCATAAGAAGTTGAATTGTTTCAGTTTTGTGAATATTTATACATGTATAAAATTATTTTTATGTAAATTTCACATGAAACTAATGAAAATATGTTCTATTATATATTTATAATTAATAAAAATATGGAATTTATGTTTATAATTTTTATGAATGGATATCTTTTAAATCAATTGTCGTACTGTACGAATACTTTTTACACTCACTGTTTATACCAGGCAATTTGTTTCCACTATTTTGTCATAAATCATCTTCGTAATTAATTTTTTAGTTTTTAATTTTCTTTTACAACTGTACTCATTTTTTCTCAGTGAAACTGCTTTGTTTACCGTATCTTTTTGGTACTTCAAAGTTTATAAAAAGCTACAACATTGACTTAAGTAAAGTTTGTTTCGCAATTTTATTGCAAAAGCTGAGACTAAGAAAACTTTTAAAAATGAAACCACCTTCATTTTTACCCAGTCTGGTAATGGAATATATTTTATTTAAATTATTAGCAATATTCAAGTTTATTAATACAATGCAATAATTTTTAAATTTATCAAAAGTATCTTATTAAAAAATATCCAGATTTTTACCAGAAAAAGGCATTAACATTAAAGATCAGTTTTCTTTCACAGAATTTACTGGACTACTTATCGAGAAGTGATTCAAGACTTCAATTTTCTTTTAATATTTAAAAATCATTCATCTTTCCCAAAAAACTACTTTTGCGTATTTTTTAAAACATAAAAAAATTTTTAGCAATGATAGGGAAGATATGGAAGAATTCTTTTAATTTCAAAATTAGTTTTTTTTTTTTAATTGTCTCTTGTTTGAATGCGCCGAGCTTTTCAGCCGAACGGTTAGCGCTCTTGCCTACGGTTCAACAATTCGTGGGTTCGAATCCCACCTTGGGCATGGATGTTTGTAGTGGTTCAGAATACACTTTAAACCGTAACGGTCGTAACGGTAATGGTCTAATTAGCCTTTGTGTGCAAAAAATGACCGTTGAGCGACAAACAAACCAAACCTTGTTTGAATGTTTCATTGTTTTTTCAAGTTATTATAATGTATATTTCTAATTACTTAAGAAGTTTAATATTTTTAAATCAAATTTTCATTAATGAAGACTTTCTTTATAGAAAAGTGTTTTATCTGAAGGAGGTAAAATATTTGGAGCAAACCTCAACAAACAAGAATGGGTGACAAATGGAGAAAACACTCTTCCAAAGTAAAAATATTTTAAGTTATATTTATAAATAGTTCCTAAAATTAGCTATATTACAGGAATAGTAAAATTTAAAGTTTTTACTATGCAAAACACATGCTACACACATTAATTATTACACTATAAATCAGTTCCTTTTAAAGCTTTAAATATTTTCTATTCTAAACATTAGATTTTTCCCTTTGATGATTGAATGCTTACAGTTGTTTGATACAAATAGTATGCCTTGGTTCAATTAGCTCTCGAGTGTAAAAAATGACAACTGAGCTATGTAATCAAACTTACAAACCCTTAAATAGTCCAACAGTTTTTGTGATCAAATTTTTATGAAAAAGAAACAATGATTTTTTTCAGTAGGTCACAGGTAAGGCCTTTAATAATTTAGTCTTACACAGCATTTCCTTGGCAATGAAAGCTTGAGCAGAAAATATTTATAATGAGTATACACAAAAACACTTCATCAAATCTTTTGGATTAATACTTTGTGAGGAATTCTTGAGCATTTGTTTCGTCTCTGTGTTAATAATTCTGTATGCTGATCACAAACTTTTGAAGAATTTTTGTTTACTTTTTAAGCTATACAACCTACATGATAAAATTGCTTCGGAACCTTTAGCAATAAATGGCATGTAATGATTTCATTTTCATGCTTACGAATCACTATTGTTTTTAAGATTGTTTTTTTACAATGTTTGAGCATGAAAAAAACTTCAAATAAAAGTATTTATTCAATTTATAGTTTACAATGTTCCAAGTAGTGTCAAGTTATTCCATCAACTTTCGATTATCATAATTTTACAAAATTGGAAGCACGACTAATATAATTAATACCCATTTGTAGATGGTGTACTACACACTTGAAAATTACATTTGAGGTATCTCTTTAAATTAGAATTTGATCAAAACTAGCTTTTAATGATTATTGGTAGTTAAGAAATAATAAAACTTTGGTTTATGACTTTTAAATGCTTATTGTTGTTAAATAAGTTTTTCAAGTATTATGCAAAAATTTTTCTTTCTGTGGCTTTTAAACAATTTTTTATGCATTAAGATTTGATATTTTTTTCAAATCAATGTCAAGTAATAGTTTTAACTTGTATATTTTCGGAGTTTTAAAAATATTCAATTATATGTAAATGGCTATATATTAATATACATAATAAACTGCAAACTCACGTATAGAAAATAAAAAATAGTTAACTTTGTGAAAAAATTGAGTGTTAAAATTGAATTTTCAGTGATTGGTTTTCAGTTGTTCGCGGCTTCAACCTCTTTGAATTCCATATAGACTTGAATGTTTATTATTCGTTTTGTTGAACTTTTTTCAATTCCCTTGAGGGTGTTTATAATCCATTTTAAAATACAGGAGGCTGCAAAATTATCTCTCGTGAGCAAAACGATCAGAGTGACAAGTTAAATAAGGTTAAAAGAACTGTTAATGTACAAAAATGTACTTGATAATCTGCCTTCATCTACTATTTTAAACCAATTCCTGTTTCATGATTTAAGAAAGATTTTAACGAAACATGTTACATACATTTTAAGGAAATTGACATGAGTTAATTCAATAGAAAATACTATAAAGCATACTATCAGCATTAAACCATCAATGGTAGGTCCTAGTCTAATTAGCCCACGTGTGTAAAAATGCCCGTTGAGCTACAAATTAACTAATCTTAAGCTATAAGTAGAAATTTCCTGTTGTCACAAGACTTCTCTGTGCTAAACAGAAAAACGTATTTAGTATAACTTTTTTGCTCTTCGACAAAACTAAGCTCCGACAAAATCAAGTACGAATACAGTACATCGGTCATAATATAAGCGATTCAAAATGTTAATTATCTTTAGAAATAAAATTTGGTATAGAAATGTTCATTGTTTGAAATAGATTAAAAATTGCCTATAAATAAGATTTTTATACTAGCAAAAAAGTATAATTTTTCATAATTTAAAAGTTTACTTTGTGCTAAATTTTTGCTTCATTGTAACTAAGCATAACATTAATTTTTAATATTACAGATTCATTCTAATGGCAACCACGTATCTTCGGAAATTTACTGATAAAGAAGGCCTCTTTCGTAAAGCTGGAAGCATTACTCGGCAAAGAAGATTACGAGTTAGTATACTTAATTGAAGCTATTGAAATGATTCTTAAATAACTGAGTTCTAATACAATGCGTCCTTTTGAATTTAATTTTAAATGTAAGATTATTTTTATATTTAGAAATTTGTAAGGTATTTCAAATACTTTTGTTAAATAATGTATTTTACACCAAATTTTTCAGGACTATTAGGGAAAATAGTATATTCAGAACGAAGCAACCTTATTCAAATATTTCAACTAAAATAGAAGAAATTATAAACTTTATAATTTTTTTTTATAACTGAGAATGCGCAAATTTTTTAAGGTAGAGAATTACGCTTTTTTGAGAAATGAAGGACCTGGAACCCTCCTGCATTAGATTAAGAGCAATTAACACACGATGAAAGTTTTGCACAGCAATGTTTCAAAAGGACTTATTTGAATTAGTAAACTGAGAGAACCTTAAAGGCGAACAAAAAGCAATCTATTAAAAATGAAACGTTAGAAATTTCTCCAAGTTCATGTGTGTGTGTGTGTGTGATCGCAAAAACTCGGAACAAGTCTGTATGGCCATGGTAACAGCATAATGAGGATTGGTATTTAATATAAATGGTTAGAAGAAACTACCTTAGAGGGCCACTGGTACCAGAATTTTAATACAAAGGTTAAGAAAAATGGAGCAAAGAGAATCGATGCTCAACATCTCATAGGAAGATTCTTACTCATCTGTGATCTGTTGGCACATTCGGAGATTTGAGAACTGTTCAACAAGAGAAATGGCAATTGTTTGATTCTATTTTTGTTAACCACCTCGTAGAAAACAATCAAATACTCTAAGATTCATGTGCATTACTCCTCATGGTGCTCGCTTTCTTAATACCGGCGACTTAATCCCAAAGTACCCAGGGATCTTTATTCTCTCTTCTCCTACTCTATTTCTTATCCTTTCCATCTCTCCACTTAAGAGAGGGAGCATTTCGTGAATAGCTGTATCTGTTCTATTTCTTGTTTCTCATGGGCAGTCAAATTGTCCATGTTAGTCATGCGTGGCAAACCTCTGGACTGGTGGTACACTGTGGTCTCAAGTGTATCAATCAACTGGTACCTAGCTAAATTCATGACTAGTCTGCTAGGAATTAAGAAAAGGTTTCGTTAAAATCTTTCTTAAATCGTGAACAATTCCTGTTTCATGGAATTGGGGTTTGGTCTAAGGGTTTGATCTTAAGGGTGGTCAGTTTCTCCGGGGTGACCCAAGCATAAAAGTATTGGCTAGCATCATGGTAAGCGCTGAGACTGGAAATGTTCAGAGCCGGTGACTGCCATCCCTTGTAAGACGCTGTGGCGGGTAGTTCCAAAGATCCGTTGATCTTGAATATTTATGAATATTTTATGGGTTCTAATTCCTTCGGCGTTTGAAGCCAATTCATCAACTCTTTGCAAGTTTATAAGCACTCCTAACAATTTTCATGCAGTATCGACTTTTCTAGTACAAATACTGCTCACATCGTCTATTGGTAACATAGAAAATGTCATAAAATTATGTGAAGATCTTGTTCGAGTTGACTCGAAACAAGCTTTGGAATCAGTAATTTAAAAAATTTGGATTATTTTCCAATCGAAACATCATTTTATAATACTTTTATTGAATATCATGGTCTTCTTTCTAACCCAAATTTTATAGAAGTAAAAGCAGAACTTTTGAAAGAACTTCGTAATCAAGAAATTTGTGTTACAATCGACGGGACGTATTTCCACCCAACGTATTTTCTCAACTTTTGAGGCTCTAGTATTACTAAAACCTATAAAAGCAAGTTATGTAAGTTTTAAATGTCAGAGATATGGTCATTCTCAACTGGCATGTCAGAATAATCATCCTGTATGGTAAAAGCGTGCGTAATGATGAAACTAATTCTTATACTTCAGGAATTTTCAAATGTCGTAATTGTTCTGGTTCACATGATGCAAATTCCAATTATTGTCAAATATGGATCTCGGAGCAGTTATTGCCATCGAGGTGAATTGAAATATTACTTTTCCGGAGGTAAGATCGGAGTAAAAAACCGAATACCAAAAGTTGGCATTTCCTATTTTTTTTTACTTAATAAACAGAAGCTAAAATAAACAATCCAGTAAAGAAGAGTGGTTTAACAATATCTACTCCACTTTAAACTTTGTCATCCAAGTGCATTCCACCTTCAACATTTACTAGTACTAAGCAATCTGCTTCGTTTTCCATTAAATCTAGGCCTGATACAAAAATTAGAAACCTAAGTCTCGTGAAAAAACTTTAAAAGAACAATTGTTATACCCTCTTCTGAAACAGATATGGAAATGAACTCCTTCCCTAAACATGGGATGAACCATTTACTTTTTATCGTGTTTCAATTTCGTGTCCACATTTTAACCATAATTTTTAACATTTGTTAACACAGATATTTTAATTTTTTCCGATTTATTGAGAGACCATCCTATAGAAATATTTTTACATTTTTAAAGACGATTGGTTTTATATCATTTAATTTTAAAATTTATAGCTGTGCATGAATTTTCATTTAAATTTTTAAATTATATAAATTTAGATTTTAACTCAATTATCTACACTTATTTTTTATTTTAAATTCTTAACGTTGATTGAGTTTTCACAAAAGATATTTTATTAAAATTTAATTTCTGACGCTGCTTGTCCTTTTTAAAGCTAGCGCCTTAAAACCCAAGCTACTAACCTCCTCTATTTCTCTCTTGAGTGTCATAGAAGCGTTGAAAAATTCGAAAAATTATCATCCAGTTGTGTCATAGATTTTTGAATCATTGGATTCTCTTGCTGGCAAGGGTTATGAAATCCTTTTCTGTTGGATCCCAAGTCACGTTGGTCTTGAGGGCAATGAAATTGCTGATGCAGCTGCAAAAGCTGCATTGACTGTAATTCATTCAAATGTCCCTCTTTTCGATGTGAGTAGGGCTGTTAAGAAGTTTGGTCATTCTCTCTGGCAGGAGTTTTGGAATATGCAGGTCTCCAACAAATTGCATGCCATCTTCCCATCCGTCATTCCATCATCAGTTTCACCTCTACGAAGTGCTGATGTCCGTTTGACACGCCTTCGTATTGGACACACACGTTTTACACATAGACATTTGTTTCTAAGTGAATTAAACCCATGGTGTGAGACGTGTGGTGAACCATTTACTGTTTATCATATTTTAATTTCATGTCTAGATTTTAACCAACAGCGTTTACAATTTCTTAGAACTGATATTTTAACTTTATTTGATATAATAGGGGATCCACCCCATAGAAACCTATTCGCTTTTCTAAGAGCAATAGAATTTTTACATTATATTTAATTCTATCTTAAATTTTAAAGTCATATACTTTTTTTTGTTTATGCTTTTCATTGGATTTTAAAACTACATATACACTGATTTTTGTTTTTTAAATTTTTAATGTTGCTTGGGTTTTGAAAATAATTTAATTAGTAAGAAAATTATTCTTGGCGCAGCATGTCCATTTTTGGACCTTGCGCCATAAAACCCAACCAACCTCTATTTCTCTCAGACTGTTTCAAAAATTAAAGAAAACTCTCTAAAAATAAATTAATTAAACCTGCTCTAAATAACATTAATTTCAAGGAACTGATGTGGTTCTCGGAAAACATTGAAGATTTTTTTTATAATATTTATCTGTCTTATTTTTTTCTGGCTTTCATAAATTTGTTTAAATAACTTTATTCTTCTGAGTCCTTCATCTCAACATTCTCAATTAGTTCTTATCCAACTATTTATTCAAGCACTTTATAATCTTTGATAAAATTTAGTTTTCAACATTAAAATCAAATAGAGTCAAAAAATCATGCGGATGAATACACACGACCAATTAAATATAATTTTTGTTTCTTTTTAAATTAAAACTTGTTGATAATTGCTATGATGCCATCGTTTTAATACTTTTAAAAAGTCAGTATTTTTAAACATAATTTCCTTTGTTGCATAAATAAACCGATTTGCGATTTTCCTGTCTCTACATTTGTGTTACATAAATCTTGCTTATAATGCTTGTAGTAATACTTTATATTTCTCAATTTTTTTTTAATTTCAAAGTGAATGAATTTAAATTAGAAAACAAATACACTGAGGATGTAAAATATCTTGCGTTCTCAAGGATGGAAAGATTATATGCAAGATCATTTGAATTACTAAAAAAATTTTCGTCCTTAAAAAATTGGTTATTTTTTTTAATCAAATATTTAGTAAACTTTTCAAACCCAATCATTTGTCTAGTGACACTCAGTTCAAAATATTCCAATAGCCGTATTTACTATAACCTCAATATTTAGAATATCTTTCAATTTTACAGTTGCAACTCTCTTAGTATGTTTGAATTTATCCGACAAACTTTGTCAAAATCAATGAAATCAAATATGTTAGCGTCATCTCTTTCAGCCAGTATATTTTCGATTTAAGTAGATATTTCAAATAAAAAGATTTATTTTTTGCTCAATACTATATTTTGTTAAATTTCAACGAAGCATTTAAATAATTAGACGTTTTAGTTATAAGCATCAATTTATCCAATAAATCTCTTAATTTTTAATTCGCAAAGTTTTCTAAACATAAAATTTGCTCTTTCAACATTAGATTTAAAGATTTGAAATCTTAAGTAAGCTTCAATTTATTTTTCTGTGACATAAAAAGTTCTTAAAACATTTCTTTCAGGAAAAGTTAGAAAAAGGAGAAAGTTTACAAGATTCAGATCCGAATGATGTTGCTTGTCTCTTAAAGCAATGGTTAAGAGAGCTACCTGAGCCATTAATTCCTTATTATTTGCAGACTTTGTTTATAAGGTAAGTAATTGAGCAGAAAAAATTTAAAGCTTATTTGTGTTAAGATTACAAAGAAATGATTTCCATTTTTCTCGAGTCGAATATCTTTTTTGTAATTTGCTTGAATACCCCGACTCTTGTTGTGATGTGTCAATCTTAAATATCTTATGCTTCGGTAATATCAAAAGTTAGGAATATGTCCATGAAAGACAATTGTCTTCCTGGTCCTGAAATCTGAATTAATACTTTCTTCCAGTATCAGTTACTTTGACATGAATATGAAATCAATACGATAATACTTGACTTAGGTGTAAGAAAATTAATCAGAAAACAACCATTTTTTAAGTTTCAAAAACAGCTATATATTAGTCATTATCAACAACCTGTCTGATTAACACGGAAAGAACTAAACTTATCGTTCAAAATAGTGAGAAAAACAGATTCATTCTATTTTGTAATATCATTACGCTGATTACGTTTCAGAGTCTGGTATAAACAAGTTCAATTTTAATTAAATTATATTTGAGAATTAATCAAATGGAGAATTGTTGATTGAGATCATGATATTTGTATTCCAATTTTCAACTTTTTTATGGCAAACAAATTTCTTAAGACATTTATGACAATGAAGAAATCGTGTCTTTCTTATACAACTAAATCACTACACAGTTGAGTATTATCATTTTGAAGATGATCACCAATCCATTGCAAGTTTCGTTGATATTATAGTTGATGCATTTCAGCAGAACAGTATGATTTAGGGTGGTCCTTTTCAGTTATTTCTTTATTACTTGTTTTTGGTCTTCTCCTCACTTCCCTAAGTTTGTGAATGTCATCGACTACTGATCTCACTAATACTTAGAAGGAAAAACAAAGCTAATCTACCGTGAAATCTCGAATTCTAGAAATTTTAATAGAAAGAAATACGAATGAAATTTTACAAATCTAGTGTATAGAAGATATTTTACTTGTAAGAATGAAAGTCTATAAAGCAATTCTTCCCCATAAAGTCTAACCGAACAATGCTAATTGAAAGTGATAAATTTCTGAGAGTAGCATAAATTTCTGAGAGTTCTCATTCATCATAATGGCTGTGTTTGTAGAACGTATTCAATCATGCATTAGTAAAGGATGAAGTTCATAGTGAAATGAAAGTTATTTCGCAATTCTCCTCATATTTTGTAATGGCAAAATGTTTCAAGAAACAACTTGAGCAATGAGCCTATGCGGTTAGATACACATAAGAGAACTTTTCTAGGGTAGTCATTTCTTCAGAACAACTAATTTTTTGTTCTTGCTTCTCCAATCGCAGCGATAAAACTAAAAGCGGTGTCATTTTTAGAGATAAGTTTTAACTGTTCAATGGTATTTGAGGTTTATTTTTTAATTATAATTTGTGAACTAAATAAATTCCAATTTGTTTTTTAAAACCTGAATTTGTTATGTAATTTTTTGATATCTTGTGAAAATTGTATGATATAATTAAGCTGAAATCATACGTGTAGTTTGACCAATAATTTTTTTACAAGAATGCTTCATTTTAAGTGCTTATGGTGGTCTGATGTATTGATAATTCATTTTGCTTATACAAAATGCCTCTATTTTGATTTATAATTGAATAATTATAGTTTCTGTATACAGGGAGATCAGCTAGTAAACTCTTATTCAAAATTAAGTACTTCAACAACAAATATCAATAGAATGATGAGGTAAATGGTACATTTATTGATAAAATTGTAAAAATGGTGCACAGAAATTTTAGTTGAAAAAGCTGTTAAGAAATGGCGCTCTAATTTGTGTTACCTTATAAATAGCCGTATAAACGTACTTCGATGTTTAAATCAATGATGACTATTAGATAGTGAAAAGAGGCTAGCGTAGATATTGAGAGATTGAAACAATGTGTTCTATTCAACAACGGGTTTTTTAGTACTGGAGTACCACAGATTAGAACACAGTCCTACGGCAACAAAGCACAATTTTCAAAACAGATTCGATATTCCAGTTGGACCCGATGCAAAAGCTATTCGCATGTTCTTCACCAAATTTGAATGGGCTGTCAGCATGAATCATGATCGAGAGTGAAATGTTGGGCCTACACAAACAGTCACTCCTGAAAATCCAGTCAATTTGTAGAATTGTTCTGCAAAATCTTAAAGGCATTCGAAGAATTGCATTAGAGGCTGATTTGAAGTATACGAGCAAGCAAATATATTGATAGGTAACCTTCGGATGTTTCCATACAAAATCCGAAGTAATCAGGCTGTACCCATGAAAGCTGTGCGTCAAAGGGATGACTTTGCGAATCAGATTCTCACAATGATCGACAACTTAGGATTTGATGTGGGCTGCATCTGGTTCAAAGATGAAGCCAATCTCCATTTGAATGAAACTGTAAATAAACAAAACTGGGGATCTTGGGGTTTCGAAAATCCTTGTTTGGTTGATGAGAAACCACTGAATTTGCCTAAAGCTACTTCATGAACTACGATATGTACCTAAGGCATTATTGGCCCTTTCTTCAAGCAAGAAACGATTACTACTGAACGTTACAATTTTGGAACAATTTGTTAGCACACAACTAGGGTTGTAGGATCGACCAGGTATAAACTGGTTTATGCAAGATAGGGCTCGACTAAATCGAACAGATAAAGTTTCTCGCTTTCTTCATGAATAATTTGGGAATAGAGTAATTGTATTAGACTATCCAAAATTCACTGACACTAGAATAGATTGGACTCTATACTCTCCCATTCTAACTCCTTGTAACTTATTTCTGTTAGACTCATTGAAAGACACTGTCTATCGAAACAATCCTGCTACTCTGGAGAGCTTGAATTGGCAACTGGTGTTTCATGTGACTCCATTTCTGTTGAGACATTGCAAGACGTGATGTCAAACTTCATTTTTTATCTACACCACCCTCCATTGTTTCGAACGATGAACAATTTTGAAAAATTGTATTCTGGTTGCAAAGACTGCTTGACTTTATTATTTTTTAGACTCCTTTAACAGTTTTCAGCGCAACCATCATCTGTTAACAGTTTTCGCAACTAAATTTTCTAAACTTCTGTATACCATTCTTGCAATTTTGCTAAATACGTATTTACCGCATAATTCTATTTATCGTTATTGTTGATATATTTAATTTTGAAATCAAGGCTTGTTGTTCACCCGTTAAATCCAATTATTTGGATTCAATGAAAATGCATTAGTTATGAAAACATGTCAAAATCATATAAATGTAAGCATTTTTTATAACTAATGATGTGCATTTAAGTTTTACGGTACACACAGGTATCGTAAATTTAATTTTATTAATTTTACATTTTAAAATGTCTCTTAATTTACATATAATTTGAGTCTTAATCCCGTATTCCATTTAATATGCAATTAGGTTTTTTCATTTTATTATAATCTCTTTTTAGCTTTTTTTTTTGTAGTTTTCCTTATTTAGGTAATGTTTTCACAGTAATTTCTTACGTCTGTGTCTTTTTTTTTTTTTTTTTTTTTCTGTAATTTCTATTCTTGAAAACGCCAACGAGGTAAGAAATCTTTGTAGAAGTTAAATTGCGGAAAAATTTTACTAGTGAATTATACAATGTAAAAGAAATAAAACGATGAGAAAAAGGTGTTTCTATTAAAGGCAGCAAAATTTTATGGACCAAGAAAAGGTACAAGAAAATATTTATTGAATTCTCCTCAAGTGTAAAATAACCTATATAATTATAGGATTTAGAAAGCAATACAGGATCCTCATTGACGGATAAGAATGTTTTTATCTGCTCATTGACGGATAAGAATGTTTTTATCTGCTCATTGACGGGTAAGAATGTTCTTAGCTGCAATTCGATGCAATGTTTTGTATCGAATAAAAGATTATACTAGGATGCTGTACTAAAATTTTAGATTTTCTTATGTTTATTCATTTTTTAAAGTAATTAAAATTTTAAAATTTTTATTTTTAAAAAATGGAAGTCTGTTATAAAACATTGTTTTATTCTATTTATTTTATTCTACTTTTCAATCTTTAGGTGTCAAAATCTAAGTTCAGAGAAGGATAGTGTGTCGGCTTGTCTTTTAACATGTCTTCTTCTACCAGCTGATCATCTGCATTCTTTAAAGCATCTTCTAAATTTCTTGTCAGATGTCGCATCTAACAGTAAAAAAAGCAGAATGAGCACTTACAATTTAGCACTTATTATGGCTCCAAACATTTTCGGTGCAAATGACACGATTGAAAAAGTAAGGTGAGTTCAAAATCATTTGTATGGGAAATTTAATATCTGTTCAAAAATTTGCAAATTTATTTGTCCTAAATTATAATTTTTTGACCTAAAAGTTACATTTCTGGTGTTGGCATTAACTGTAGTCAATGTATCTGCGAATGACTCTCAGCGTATAGATGTTTACTAGCATCATGCTGAGGGCCGAGGTTGGAAATGTCCAAAGCCAGTGGTTGCCATAATACGTCGGGCTCCGTGGTGGGCAGTGCCATCCAACCTGAATATTTTTATAAATATCTTATGGGTTTTAATTCTTTCGTGGTTGAAATCAACTAATATACTCTTTGCACGTTGATAATAGCATTCCTAAAAAATTTCATACAGTATCGACTTTTTTAAGTTACTTTAAAATTCTTAGAGTTGTTTGCCGTCTACATATTGTCTCATTTTCTTAAGTTACTTTAAAATTCTTAAAGAGTTGTTTGCCGTTCTACATAGACTTAATCAATTAATATAATTTCTAGATTCCAGTTTCTAAAGTAATTTGCATTTAACATATTAAATGCAATTCTAAATTTTGTAAGTAACTTTAGAAACTGATTATAATGTAAATTTAATATTTTCTATAAGAAAATATTAAACACACACACACACATATACTTCTACTTATGGAGGCTCATATTTAAATATGTACTGATGTCTCAGTCCCAGGGTACTCTTTCTGTTTATTCTTTTCTACTGTTTCATTTATCTTTTCCATTTCTCGATGACAAGAAAGAAAACTTTCCATAAGTAGCTATAACCTCTCTGATTGCTTCTCATGGTCAGTAAGTCCCCACTAGTTGGCTATGAGTGACAACCACTTGGATTGGTGGTACGCTGTGGTTCTCGGTATATCAATCAGCTGTTACCTAGCTACACTCGTCACTTACCTGTTACAAATCAACCGAAAAGTTACATTCTTGGTGTTGGCATTAACCGTAGTCAATCTATACGCAGAGAGTCATTCGCGGATACATGTTGACTAGCATCATGCTGAAGGCCGAGGTTGGAAATGTTCAAAGCCAGAAGTTGCCATACCACGTCGGGCTCCATGGTGGGTAGTGCCATCTAACCTGAATATTTATAAATATCTTATGGGTTTTAATTCTTTTGTAGTTGAAATCAACTAATATATGCTTTGCGCGTTAATAAGAGCATTCCGAAAAAATTTAATGCAGTATTGACTTTTTTAGTACTAAAACTGTGCTCACGTGGTAAATTGGTATGTACAAAATGTCAAAAAATTACGATCTTGAAATCTTGTTCAAGTTGACTCGAAACAAGCTTTGAATTCAATAATTTAAAAAATTTGGGTTCACATTTCCAGTCGAAATATAATTTTATAATCTCTTGGCGTTCTTTTTAACCGAGTCAGAATATGAGCATTCGATATGACAGTAGATTTATTCCCTCTTCGCATGTTTTAACTTTTTAGACATCAGTATTAGCAAAATACATGAAAGTTTAATATAAGTTGAAAACTTCGCCCATACAGACCTTACTTCCTCAGATACTGTAAATGCCAGAGATGCTAGTTCCACAACAGCTCTGTCGGATTACTGACAATTTACGTGAAAACAAATACTTCGAAAATCTTTAAATGTTTTTGCTCACACTTTTGATTTTCCAAATCATTTCCAATATGGATCCTATGATTGCCGTCAAGATAAAATAGAATATTACTTTAAATGCAAGGACATGACAAATGGGGGAAAAACATCAAAAGCTGGTGTTCCTACTCATCCCTTTTGCAAACGGAATTTTAAAAAGTGCTATCTTGCAGAGAAAAGTAATTGATCAGTACCCATTCCAATTTCAACACTCATTTAAATTAGTAATTACGCCTTAAACTAATAATAGAACAAAAAGATCCACATCAACTCCAAATAAATGTAAGACAGACGATGCCGAAATTAAAAAATCTAAATTAAAGTATCCACAATTCATCTTTTGAATCAGATTGAAATGGACTCTTTTTTTTTTTTACTCAACAATTTCGAAAGGAAGAAAGGAAAAATGCAAAAAACAGTCTTATTATCACATTCTTAATTTTACAATTAATCTTCGGATCACATTCTTAATTTCGTGGGATTATCGTCCGCCATGTAAAAAAAAAAAAAACTTAATCCAATACGTGCATTCGGTCTAATTAGCCCTCGTGTACAAAAAAAGACCGTTGAGCGATAAGCAAACAAACCAATACGTGCATCCAATTTGCATTGCACTACAAGTGTATCGTTTGAAATCTATTAGTTCTTTAAAATTCAAGTGCTATGTAATCTTGTTAGAAAAGACAATAAATCTGATCGAGAAACTATAAGTGTTGCTCTTTTTGTTTCCAATGATATCCCTTAATCTGTAGTCTCTTTACATAGAAATTTGTAGGCAGTGGTAGTTAAAATCATACCATTAATTTTAATAACTATTTGTAGACTATTGTGTGTGCTATTGAACACTAATGTAGATGACAGATCTTGAGAAACTAATAAGAACTACCCTTGTTCCCCTTTTCATGAAGGTTTTGCTAGTCATTACCCATTGTGAGAGTAAGAATACAAATACTTGAGGCCGATAAATTGAAGAATTCATTGATACTCACAAATTTTGTCTTAATGAGTAAAAAGCTACTTCCATGAATGAAGTAGAACTTTCTACTCTTAGGATCTTGAACGATGCTCGCAACCTCTTGCTCCTTACTTAGGGCTGGAATCGACTGACGCGATAACAATTTTTTTATTTTCAGATTTTCTATTTTCTCTTGATCATGTAAGTTGCCAAATCTAGTGATCAACATCCTCCACACTACTTGCTTCACAATACTAATTGTGGCAAATTTCACATAATGAAAATAATTATTAGGGATTTGGTGAAGAATAAAAATCTTATTGAAATAAGCAACTTGGTTACTGAAACCAATATTACAGCTGCAGAAGCCAATATTACCAAATCGGGACAAAGCTTTCTGAAAAATAGGAAACCATGGTGGAATGAACATTACAGTGGTACTCACCTTCACGAAAGAAAAGCCTGGAATGCTTTCCGGTCTAATTAGCCTTAGTGTGCAAAAATAACTGTGATTAATCAACTTTGACAAATCAAATAGCTTTTCAATTAGCTAAAAGTATTGCATGTTGGGCAAGATACAAAAAAAGTGGGCGAGAATATTGAATTAAATTTGTATCCATTATTAACTATTTATTTTCAGCAAATATTAGTGGATAATGTTAGAGTATTGCGGTATATACTATGAAAAACAAATCTCTTGTCTGCGACAAAATGATAAATGTTTTTCTTGAAGCATTTGCACCTACTTGCGCAGCAAATAATTATACTGAACCTGTTCTCCCAAAAAGAAATCTTGCTGAATGTATTAATTTAGGTTTTCGGGCAACAAAGCATCATTTACTGCACTTATCCAACGATTCTTGAATTACATACTTCATTATCTATTGCCAAACCTAGTTCTAATTCTGATAGAATAACTTGTACTATGGTTCAGCCTCTTTCTGAAAATTCTCTTCAAAATAATCTCAACATATTTAATCGTATTTGGAAAGAACAAAAATTTTCAGATACTTGAAAACATGGAATATAATTCCAATAACAAAGCCGGAAAAAAATCCACAGGAATCGTAAAAATTACAAACTATTAGTCTTTATTAGCTGCCTGTGGAAACTTTTTCAAAGAATCGTTAATATACGATTGATATACATGCTGGAAAATAAAGATACCTCTTTTTTAAAGTACTTTAGAAAGTCACAATCTATACAATTGGTAATTTAATTTCACTACAAATACACATATTCGTGTTGCCTTTCTAAAACTATTATATATATTTTCTTAGATACATCTAAAGCCTAAAATTATCTGGAAATTTGATATTTTAAGAAATCTCTGACCTCGGAATAAAAGGAAATTTACCAACATTTATACAGCAATTGTTTCAAGCAAATACTTTTTTAGAGTATGGTTGAATAACTTCTATTCCGATATGTTTATCAGAAAGGAATTCCGGTAAAATCCTAGTATACGTTACGCATTTGGCATAATTTTCAAAAATATCACCAATAGTGAAATTAAACATCTCCAAGAGCAAAATGTCTAAAATGAAATAACCCACTGACTATCTAAATCAAGTCGGGTAAATCGCAGTTTTTAAAATCCCTATCGGACTCGCGGTTCCCTACTTTGAATAGGCCGAGCTGGCAGCCGAATGGTTAGCGCTCTTGCCTTCGGTTCAACAGTTCGTGGGTTCGAATCCCACCTTGGGCATGGATGTTTGTAGTGGTTCGGAATCCACTTTAAACCGTAGGTCCCGGTCTAATTAGCCCTCGTGAGCAAAAAGTGACCGTTGAGCGACAAACAAACCAAACCAAACCTACTTTGAATAGCCATTTCACTGAGAAACTGAGATATTTTGATTGTATTACCTTTAATAATCAATTGAAGTGGTTTAATTTAAGCAACATTAATTTGGAATGTTTACTTCGTGAAATTCTCTATTCAGTCTCTTCTTGTATTTGAAAGACACATTGAAGTTTCTAATAATTAGTTCTCATCCTTCCTGTTTTCATACAATTTTTTTGTCTAAGAATCTTTATTATTCTGAGCCATTAATCTTTTTCATTCAGATTTTGTCAAAAGATTTAATCAAGCACTTGATTTTATCAAAGATTACTTAGTTTTCGGCATAGCTTATCCCACCTGAGGATTTTGGGCCAGTAAAATCAAATTAAATTAAACGTATATTGAAGTTTCAAGAGCTTAATCAGTATGAATATAATGCAACTGTATGCATGATGAAGTGACAGAAAAATGTAAAAACTATAGATAAATATGTATTCACAGTAAAAACTAGAAACGATAGCTAATTTATATTTAAGTTTATAATTTATCCTTATGCTATAATATCACCTAACTATCTAAATATTTTTATTTTAGTATTGAAATTAATGGACTCTATTCTCCTGTTTGACATTATAGACTTCAAATTCAATGAAAACCAGAAGTCAAGGTTTAATTAGCCCTTATTTGCAAAAGGTAACCGTAGAACAAACTAATGGAAAGAAAATTGCGTCACATGTAATTAAACATGTCTATAGGTCTATAGGTGTGCTAAGCTTCCTATAGGTGTGATTGCATTATTATGAGTTAGGAAATGGGAAAAATCCTGCAGCAACAAAATCCTAAGGACATTCACTGCTTAGTCTTGTCTCTAGGAAAGGGAGGATGCTCATAAAATCTAAGTCATTTAAATTCTTCCAGGAAATTTCAAATTATAGTATGTTTTAGGGTAATGGATCACTGGATGTAAATGGGAGAGTGCGAGAAATTGATATTTTTATTCCTTAGGTTGATTGGTTGAGTTTTCTGGCGCCAGGTCCATATAAAGACAGGCTGCGCCATTTATATTCCTTAGATACTTCTGTTTCAATTCCTATCGAATTTCATGACTAGAAAACATTGAGTTAATCGTAATATTACGATTTGAGTATTTTTTAAATTAACAGTTTTAATGTATGTAAGACAACACATATTCTTAAAGTTTTCTTTGGGGAAAATGTATTTTCATAGGCATAAAATTGTAAGTGTTACTCGGTTTGACTCCACAAAGTTCTTAAAATGTTTTTAATGGTAAAATATTGTAGTTTTCATTCAAATAATTCTTGATTAAATTTTTTTAAGAGTTTTACTTTCTATTATTGGAACTGCCATCTAATTTGGCGAGAGAGGAAAAAGTTTCCTCTGAAAAATGTATTTAATTTTTACTATAGATTGCAATGGTTTTATTTTGATAAAATAATTTATGGATATAAAATTTTATCATTTGATTTTATATTTTTAGCTCTTATACGA
This sequence comes from Latrodectus elegans, assembly GCA_030067965.1. Taxonomy (NCBI): domain Eukaryota; kingdom Metazoa; phylum Arthropoda; class Arachnida; order Araneae; family Theridiidae; genus Latrodectus; species Latrodectus elegans. The sequence continues at coordinate 70,065,350 of CM057817.1, read as the reverse complement.
ATAATTTTGTCTACCAACATACTGCTGTAATGAAAATACTAATAGAGAACTGTGATAAAATTGGGAAACTTCAACCTTCAATTTTTCTTCAACAATCATTACACCGACCAAAATCAACTGCATCCCTTGATATGTTTCCATCTTCAAGCAAATCTAAGAGGAAACTGAGAAGTGGTACAGTACAAGATAAATTTATTATATAAAAATCGTAACAATAGTATTAAAATTATTTTACTTTTTAAAAATGATAGCTTTATATTAGAATTATAAGAAAAATCTAGATTTGTAGACTAAAATAAAAGTCACTTAGAGCCGTAGCTTAGAGGTCAGTTCAAAATAAAATTGAGTTTATATCTCTAGTTTCAGTTTTGCAACATCAACACTTGTGAATTACAATAAAGCTGAAAGAAAAATATACACCAGAAGTATTACTACTCTCTTCAGATGACTGAAAGGAAATCAGTCATTTGATTTGAACAATTTAAATAGCTTAATAAAGAATATAATAGACTGATTAAATCCATTGAAAGAAGTTCCAATAAAAATGAGTTAAAACTACAATAATTTTTAAATCTCGATAAAAATTTGTCTCATCAACACTACGAGTTTATCTAAATTCAATGGTTGTAATCATTGCCAGTGTCAATCAGAATCATCATAAATAAAAATTATGCCTTGTTTATAAAAACTGTGAAAACTGAGAAATGAAAGAATTTGGTTGCTGTACAGCAAATAATTTATAAATTCATGTATTAGCAATTCCGAATTAATCCAAATAGTTTTGTAGAAAATTATCTGTTTTAATAGTTTTCGGGTATATTTCTACTGTTTAATTTGCTCTACTAGCTCAGGATATCACGCGTTCTGAACAAAAATTGCTATTAGAGTAGCATAAAAATTTCCATCGTGATTTTTTATATTTAGAGTTATTTTTATACATTTAACTCTAATATTAAACTATATACAATAACTAACTAGATATGTTTATAATAGCTTCATTTAAATAAATTTAATACTTCACACAAAAGATGGACAAGTTTATGTATGTATATATATATATATATATATATAGCAGAATAAAAATGTTATTAAATTTTAGTGTGCTTGAATGGAGTATATGTGAAAAACTTTTCAGAAAAGTATTGACTTTGAATGAAAAATTATTCGGATTAAATGAAGCAATACATACAGCTGTATGCAGTATATCTTATTCTTATGTTACAGTATATTTTATCTTGCGAAAACATTACCAACTCTCTCCTTTTAAGTTCATCATGTAAGAACTACAGTATGGATAAGTTAAAAAGAATTTAAAAGCAAGTTTACAAGCAAAAAGAATAAGTGTTGTGACCACATGATAACAGTTAAAAAGAATTGTAATTTCGAAATGTACGGTTTAGTGTAGTATATCAAGCATCTTATATCTAAGTTTTCTTTCAGAAAGCTATAATTAGCAGCTGCTGATGAAATCGAATGTTATTAACTCCGATAAATATAAAAAAATTAATAAATATTAATGTAGGGTAAAATAAATTTTAAATTAAAAGAACATTTTTTAAGACCCTAACATTGAACTAAGCAATTAGGAAACTGAATAGATACTATAAGTATTATAAATGCTTTAAGCATTGGGAATTCAAATTTTTAAATCTATTTGCCAAATTTGATGCTATTACTAATGTACAATTTTTCAGAAGTCAACTTTTCTCATAATTCATCTGGCCTTCTCAAATTTGAATTCTCTAACATCTGAGAAGTTGTCAGCTGCGATACGTTCGCAGTAATCAAAAAAATCTGTTCTTGAGGAGTATCTTGTGTAATATGTAGTTAAGGAATCAAAACTATTGCTCGAATAAAAATAATTATTTGTATTAAATAATCTTATATTATAAATTATGTATGGAATATATAGACTTATGTAAAGACAAATTACATTAAATTCAATTTATATCTCTTGCAAAACTTCATTTGATATTTTAACTAAAGGTGGCTTTGTTTTGTAATGACTCTGTTTTAATGATTTTCAAGATATTATCAGCGGATTTCGAAAACTTGTTGGACAGAATGGAGCATCTGCTGGAAAGATTCCCTGCATTGAAGAAAATACGTTAGAAAATTCTTTTCCTAGGTTTGTATTCGATAATAAAACTACCCATTTCAAAACAATAATTGGTGTAAAAGCAACTCTGAAAACTTCGTTCCATTTTTTTTTATTTATTTATCTGTAAGTACAATTTACTACTCAAGACAATTTTCATGGAATTAAAATTTATCTTGTGTATAATAAGCAGAATATAAGTTTAAATTTCATAGAAATTGTACATAGGGAACTGCTTTTGAGTGTTGAAATATCGTAAAAGTGTAATCATGAAGTCTTGTATGCAAAAAATAAATTGCTGAGCTGGTAGCCGAATGGTTAGCGCTCTTGCCTGTGTTTCAACAGTTCGTGGGTTCGAATCCCACTCGGGCATGGATGTTTGTATTGATTCGGAATCCTCCTTAGGTCCCTATCTAATTAGCCCGTGTACAGAAGATAACCGTTAGGCAACAAATAAAGCAAAAAAGAAATTTTAACGTTTCTTTGTCACGGAAAGTGAGATTTTTTAACTCATAAATATCATTTGTTCTCGTAGAGTATAATATTTTCATTGAAAAGAATTACCTCAATATATTATCTTTCCTTTCTAATACTAAATATTAAAGTATTTTGAAGACTTCCCCCCTTGCTTCAGAGTTTAGCTTGATTTGGCCCAATCCAATGAGTATTACAATTTTCAGATTAAAATTTTTCATTTTTATGTTCCCAAAGTTAAGATCTAATAGATTATTAATATAAATTTATGTATTAAAACTTTAACTACAATAGATCCAATAACAATAACTTAAAATAAAATTTTGATTATAATATGTATTTAATAGAACAACTTAATTTCTAATGAAATGTTACTTCATTCTAAATTTAATTATTAAATACATGTGTCCCCAACTTAACGAAGATCTTTACGTTGCTATGGAAACGTTTAGCCAACCTTTATGAATGATTGTTTTAGTTTGGAATCCCCTTAAAACTGTGGACCCATGCTTAATTATTTCTGGTCGATAAAATGCGAATCAAACCAATCTTACTTTTTTTAATACTTATATATTATTATAATCTTACTTACTTTTTTATAATCAATGTTTAGCAATGAATGTACCATGGATACAGATGCATATTTTTAAATATAAGCTTTTTTTCAGTATCAAAAGTTCATAATGTTTTCACCAACTATTTTGACAATTTTATCACTTTCGCATAGTAAATATTTTCATCTGATGCAGGTTCAAAAACATTTTGTCAAAATTACATGTTAGAAAAGTTATAATTTATGGATTATGCATAAAGCTGACATATTCTTGGTTTAGCTTAATATTGGTTTTAAATTTCGATTAGAGGAAAATATTCCCTATTATTTTCAATAAACACTTCGTATAAATAAGCAGAATTGGAAAATGCTGTTTTTCTTATTGAATGATAGGAATCTTTGTAAATTTAAAATTGAAGTTTTGGGAAAACACACATCTCATCTTCTCATTTAGTTTTAATAAAAAATGTGTTCTAATTCCAATTTAGTCGATTGTATAATGATTACTACCACTTATTTAACTAAAATTTGGGTCTTGCATTTGATTAATGAAAAAAATTGAGTTCAATCAACTCTCCCATAACATTAAATTTACTAAAAATAATGGAAAACAAAGATTTGTTTTCATCTATATAAAGTGCTCTGCTTCATGCATAAATTTGAAATCAAGCTACCATTGTTAAATTATTTAAATGTTTTTTTTTAATTTATGTTGGATAATCATGTAGTGGGCTTTAAGTTTTTTTAAGTTGTATTTATTTTTTTAAAAAATAATTCAGAAATATAAATTTACTGCCTTATAGATTTTTTTAAAATTTATTTTTTCAAAGTCTTTAACTAGGATAGTCATTGAAATTTTAAATTGAAATAGATATAAAATTTAAACTCTTTTTGTCTACTTCAGTGTAAGACCTGAAAACATTTAAGTTTTTTTGTATTTTATTATTTTTAATAGGCAAGCCATGTCAGTAGCTGACTTGAATGAACCTTCATTGGCTGAAACATCAAGTTTCAGAGGTAACTATTTTATCTAGGAATATAGTTTTCAACCTTTGTTATAAAATTCTAAAAAATCTGATTTCTTCCTTTCTCAAATTATTAGGTGCATTTCCAACCAGTGAGAATACAAATAGTAGGCACGTCCGTCGCAAGACATTTGGCACGTTGCTTCTAAGGCTAAAAGATAAGAAAAGGTAAATTTTCTGATTTTAACTACAAAACGGTGAAGACCGAAAATATTCGTGCACTTATGGCATTTTATATTTTAATATTTTTATCTATAAAATTGTTTGATTGCTGTAATTTTTTGCTAGAAATGAGCTGTACAAATGTAGCATTCATTTTTTTCATCATTTATCACACATTTGATGAAGTTTGCAAGATTATTTTAAGAAAGAACTGAAAACGATGCATGAATTTTTGTCAAAGCTGTAAAACACCTCTTTTTTTTAAAATTATAAATGTGTTAATATTTCCTAAAATATTAGTTACAGCTTTCATAAATTTGTATGTTGTCCCTCGATTATACCGGATTCGTTTTACTGCCTCTGATAATGATAACCAGATCAAAAAATGGTCTGCGTGCCTGACTACGGATAAGAAGGTCCTGGATTCGAATCCTGGTTCAGGCATGGATGTACTCTCTCTCTCTCTCTCTCTCTCTCTCTCTCTCTCTCTCTCTCTCTCTCTCTCTCTCTCTCTCTCTCTCTCTCTCTCTCTCTCTCTCTCTCTCTCTCTCTCTCTCTCTCTCTCTCTCTCTCTCTCTCTCTCTCTCTCTCTCTCTCTCTCTCTCTCTCTCTCTCTCTCTCTCTCTCTCTCTCTCTCTCTCTCTCTCTCTCTCTCTCTCTCTCTCTCTCTCTCTCTCTCTCTCTCTCTCTCTCTCTCTCTCTCTCTCTCTCTCTCTCTCTCTCTCTCTCTCTCTCTCTCTCTCTCTCTCTCTCTCTCTCTCTCTCTCTCTCTCTCTCTCTCTCTCTCTATCCTGTCTTTGTCTTTTCCTTGTGTGTGAATGAGGTATGAATGGTGCCTACCCTATGAACGGGTTCCTATGGCATGTGTGAGGGAGCGATGGTGGCCCACTCGCTGTGGTGCACCCAGGGCAACGCCTTGGCGGCAAAGAGGTCGCTGTTTCTGGCCGGTTCCTTGGGTATAAAGGGACAATACATCCCGATATACCCCGACCACTGGGAAAAAATATATTTATATAATGTTCATAGAGTAAAAATATAAAACTTGATCAGATGATAAAGTAATAGGAGTTTTTGTTGGAGTAATGTAGTGCACTACAGAAAGCTCATATATTAGAAATAGGTACTATGTTTGAACTAAATTTTTAAGCCGAATATGTTGAGAAAGGAGAATTAAAATCTTGAAAACGCTATTATGCACATTATTTCATTCATCTTCCTTCTAGAATAAATTTCTATAATTCCTAGTGGGTCCCGAATTTCTATACTTTCTCCACCATCTTTTGACCTCTTGAATTATAAAAGGTTTAATTTCAATTCATAGTGTGTGAATTCAGTTCTTACTTTAGATGGGTAGCTACTTAGCGATTAGAAAAATTGCAATTATCATTTCTTCTTGATTTTCGTGTTTTGGTAAAGATATAAATGGGAATAAAATGTCATGCTTAAGAAAGTCATGGAAAAATTTCATCAATTTTTTATTAAATTTTTACGAAACAAAATATTAATAAAAGCTTGATTAAAAAACAATTCATAATTTTTAAAAAATTACTTGAGTTAACTCCTAATCTGAAAAAAAGTAAAAAAGCTATTAAAATTTTTGTCAATTCTAATTAAAGTGTTTAAAAATGTTTGCATGTATAAATTGTTTTAATAAGCTTTGGATGTATAACAAATTTAATTATAAAACCAAAACTGCAGAATTAAAATACTTTGTTATTTAAAATGTACATTTTCTATTCTTTAAATTAAGCTCTTCACAGAAGCTACATTATTAAATATTTGTTGTTTGATTCAAAAGTATCTATCATTTATTCGAAAAAATAAGCTAGCCAGATAGATCTATCTCATACCTTACATCACCTAGTCAATGAATCTTAGCCAAAATCTTATCTTATGCGCATGCATTAAAATTCCCATTTGGAGCAGACTTTCGGGGCTCTAGCTCGAAACACTACGTGTGTAAGCGATGATATATAAGAACCTGTGTGACTAAGAAAACCTGTTCACTCATAATATATTCAGTTATTCCATAAGGTGCTCATTACCACAATCGCATAAATATGACGCAGAGGACGCACGTGGAAGATATTTTACGTGGTAGAATAATCGGCCTTGTAGAAATGCGAGTGTACGTAAATGGCCGAGGAACTCAAAATCGCGCATAGTGTAATCTCTAGGTTGTAGCAGCAATTCCAAGATAATGGGAATGCCAGTAGACGTTACAGTATAGGTCAACACTGAGTGATAGCGTTGAATGACAACCAGTATTTGGCAGTAACCGCCAAAAGAAATGGACGGGGCACAGCAGAAAACACGTAGCATCATATGTCGTCAGGCACGGACACGACGGGTTCAAAGCAAACAGTGTAGATACTTTGGGACAGAATGGTCTATATACTCGCAGGCCTGTCAGATGTGTTCTACACACGACAAATTGCTGATGCCAATGGTTAACCTGAAGTAGAGAACATGCAATGCGAGCACAGTAAGTGAGCTTGTGTTAAGTTTTCCGACAAGTCAAAATTTAGTTTGCAGTAAAATCTACCTAGTACCACCAAGACAACATTGAACCCCAACGTTACTGTGGCACAAGTGTGTTTTTTGGGGGAGATATTATACTAGGCCTCGAAAAAGATCCGCGTGTTCATATCAGAACCATGACAGGTGAAATTTATTAGGACATCCTGAAACATGACCATTTGCTTGGGGATGTAGTGGGCATTGAATTTGTATTAACGGTTGACAACAACCATCTTCACAGTTCGAACATCATCAATAACTGCCTTCAATCGGAGGACATCACGCATATAGAATAATCAACGTTTTCACCAGACTTCAATTCAATACAGCATGTGTGGCATATGCTTGGTCAACGAATCATAGCCTGTCAACCACCTTCTACATGTGTAGTGGACCTTCGAAGATCATATTTTGCTAAGTGGAATTCTCTTACATAAGTGTAGCTCAATAATTTGATCCTCAGCATATCTTGGCGTTGTACGGACTGTATTTCCTCATGTAGGAGACATTATATGTATTAACAATCATACCAACAACGTACTGATCCGTTGTACGGGTGATTTGTGATGTAAGTGATCCAGAGAGCTATAAAATAGTATTAATGTATGCCTGGTTTCATGTGTATTTATGAAGATACAATCTTTTATTTTCCCACTTTGTTAAACATATGGGGCTTATGATTAAATCACGTTTGCTTTGTTTCTGCACTTTTAGTTGCCAGTTCCGGCATTATCCTTAATTTATGAGTGTATTTTTAGGACTAGTTCTAATTTCAAAATTAGTCTGATTCTTATATTAATTAAATTCCTTTCTTTAAGAAAGGAATTTAGCACAAGGACTACACAATAATTTGAACAGATTAAATTTGCAATACACAATATATTTTCTTTTTATACCTTCAATAAATTGTTTTTAAAGAAAGCTTTAGCGTTTCGCACTTCAGTTACAATAACCTCATAAATATTTCTTGAAATTTTGTTAATTCAAAGTAAGAATTTTAAATTTTACTTCAATACATAACTAAGAATAAAATACTTGTGACATTCATTATATGAAAAATAGATTCATGATTGTGGATAAGTATAAAGAAATAACTTAGTCAAATTTCTCATTATTTACAATTGCACATTTAAGTATTTCATTTATTTTCTTGAAATAACATATTTAATGAGAGGAAACATTTCAATAATAGTTCTATAAGAGTATATAATGTGATTAATGCAATTAATATATTCAAAATGATTAAAGAAATTTTTATAATTTAGTTTTCCAAATAATTTACACCAGCTGGTATTTAAATCTTATAGCCTAAACTCATAGTTCTGTGAAACTCACTAAAAATTCTCATAAATCTGTAACGAAGATAAAATTTTACTCAGAAGCAAGACAAATAAACAGACAAAAAACAGAACACCAAAAAAGGGAATTTCCAACTCTTCAGCTTCATCATAAGAAGCTAAAACAAAACCTTCCATCAAAAAAAGGCACAATGGTATCCCCTCCACTGTCAACTTTGCCATCTAAATCTACTATATATATAGTAAATATATATACTACTATATATATAATAGTGTGTGTGGGGGGGGGGGAGAGAACAAAAAACTTAAATAATTTCTAATAAATCTAAAACTGAATATCCAAAAATTAAAAAGCCAAAATCTCGGTTAAAAAAAACTGTGAAAGAACAATTGACATATCCTCTTTCTGAAATAGAATGGAAATGGATATATCTTCTACTTTAACAATTTCAAAAGGAAAAACAGAAACAATTAAATAAAATGTGTTCTTCACGACATTTTCATGGAACTGCTGTGGATCATGCAGCAAAATTTGCCCTTAAGACTAGAGTCAAGAAATGCATCCGATTTGCATTTCACTTCAAGAGACTTATTTGAAAGCTAGTGATGCATTATAATTCAAATGCTATAGACTTGTTAGAAAAGACAATGAAAATGGATCGAACAACTTGAGATGTTGCTTCCTTGCTTTCCCATTATCTTCCCTCATCTGTAAACTGACTGAATACAAATTTGCAAAGAGTAACAACTAGAATAATGTCGTCAAATTTATAAATTATTTTTATACAATAGTTGCCACTAAATACTAATATAGATGAGAAACCTTGTCAAAGTTGTACAAGAACTACCTGTTCGTTTTCAAATCATTGAAGATTTTAATGGTCGTAGTCAGAGCAGGCAGCCGAATGATTAGCACTCTTGTCTTCGGTTCAACAGTTCGTGGGTTTGAATCCCACCTTGGGCATGGATGATTGTAGTGGTTCGGAATCTACCTTAAACCGTAGGTTCCAGTCTAATTAATCCTCGTGTGCAAAAAATGACCGTTGAGTGACAAGCAAACCAAACCAATGGTCGTAGTCCACTTTCGCGTAATAAGAATGTATATCCTCGAGGCCGACAAATTGAAAAGTCCAATCATATTCGCAAACTTTGTCTGCTAAAATACTGAGATTTACCAATTTTTATGCGGGCAAAGAAATATTATCCTGGCTCTTCTTCGCTATCAATTGTTACAGAGCCTCTAGAACCGCAATTTCCAGACTAGCAAGTGGCCGCACTATGAGTCTCGCATATTTCGAAGGCAGAAAAATCTTTGAGCTCTGCTCTAAATGTAAAACTGAGCAGGCTTCTCCTAATCACATCCTGGACTGTTTGGGTCTTTCCAAAGAGGATATATACTCATCCCCTCTCTTCTGGTCCTCCAGGGTCAACGGTCTGATGGACCTTGACTGACTTCGTCAAACACTTGGAGGATAAGCCACAACAACTAATTTTTATAGAACTATTTTTAAAGGAAAGTCTTTTTTAGAGTATGTTTGAGAAACATATATTCAAATAACTTTTGTCAGGAAAGAGTTCCCCAGGGATGGGTTTTAAGTGAGACACTTTTCATTTTAGCCATAAGTCAAATTTTTTACGAATTATCTCTAACTCTACAAAAGAAACTTTATGTTGAGGATTTACAAATTTCATGTTATGCTAGAAATATGAATCTGGTTAAAAGTCAACTCCAGGCAGCTATTAACTATATTTTCGAATGTTCAAATAAAAGTAATTTTACTTTGTCTGCACAAACATTTACGTACACTTTTGCAAATAACTTTCATTGGTGACCCAGAATTAGTTTTGAATGGTACTTCTATCCACTTTCAGAATAATATAAATTTTTATGTTCATAGTATATGATATAAATTTCTGAAATACATCCGGTATATAATATTTGATAAGCGTTTCACTTTCCTACTGCACATTATCAGTTTGCGGAAAAGATATTAGAGCTTAAATATTTTGAGAACTCTATTCAATACATCTTGGGAGCAGACTGTTCATCTTTGCTTGGTGTCTACCAAAGCATCAACCGATCTATGGTCGATTATGTAAGTGTGGCATATGACCCTGCTCGACCCTCTTATCGGAAATTCTGTATTTATGTTAATTAGTCTGTAATATTTTGCTTTGGAACCTTCTGGACATTCCATATTACAAGTCTATATGCGTATGTTTTTGAACCAAATCATTATGTTGAAAAGAAATTGTCACAAATCCTTCTAGCTTTCATAAGTTATTTGTTTTAATATCCATAATCTTCTGGGTCATCTAAACATTTTTATTTAGATCAAACATTTACTCAAACACTTAATTTATCAAATATTACTTGGTTTTCAGCACAGCCATTCCCATCTGAGGATCTTGCGCTATTAAAATCAAGATAAATCAAAAATATAAAGACGAAAGGAACTGCCAAAACTTGCAAGAATTTAAAACTCCATTTTTTCTCCAAATTTATGTTAAGAACACTTACTTTTTATTATTAATCTACATTTGTTAAAATTTTCTAAGTTACGTAGTCTAGAATTTCATATATTTGTGTGTCAATAATACACTTCAGTAGAAAATTCTTTTCAAAATTTATATAAGAAGACAGGAAATATTTTAACACATTTTTAATTCTCAGTAGTGATCAGAAATATTGGGGTCTATAAATTATAGAGTTTTAACGCTTTATATTGATTAATCTTGAAATGAAACTTAGAGAAAATAACTGTCATACTAACTTTATAATTTTGATTCTTCATAAACACAGACACATGAACGTAATTTTAAAGGGACCATTATTACTAGATTAACAACATAATATCCCCTATTTTTGATGTTTTATTATATAAATCTACACAAGCAGAACTTTTTATAATTATTTGGTGAGGTATGCAGTTACCAATTCTATATTACACAAATGTGAAAGAAAAGATTAAATAATACGAAAACAAATGTAGATACCATAATTTAATAACTCTGAAAATTATTTTATATTTTAAAACAATATTTGAAATAAATAAGATTATTGATACAAATAAATAAAAATTGGAGTCGGAATTTCAGTTGGGGTCAATTTTTCCTCTTACAGAAAATTCTGATATAAGCAAAATATCTTTAAGCCTCTAAAATTTTATAGCTAATACTTTCCATGTAAAAGAGTACGAATTTGTGATCTAAAATATTCTAATCATTGAAAAATAATTTGATTTCTTTGAGCTGCCACATTAAAAAAAGAGACGTCAAGTTTGAATTTTAAGAAACATTTTTTGCTTAGCAAATTTTGGGAAATATGAATTTTATCTTTGTTGTGTTTCGCTTAATTTGGTTCATTGTTTTAAAAATGGAATGTGTGGATAAACTTACATAAATTTCAATTTAAAAAAAAGTGAAAAAATTAGCCACTATAATAGGAATGATCGTAAAATTATAAATTACAGAATTAAAATCTCAATTAAAAAGGAAAAGTATACCAAATCTATGATATTTTTATTGTGAATTTTTCGTGAGCTGCCGTGGATTCACCCCTCAGGGGTTTACCTTCTTTAGGTAAATATGGGTGTCGCAATCCCAAGGTACCCTAGTGATCTGTCCTCTTCTTTCTTTTCTTCTCCTTTCCATCCCTCAGGGATTTACCTTCTTTAGGTAAATATGGGTGTCGCTATCCTAAGGTACCCTTGCGATCTTTATCCTTTTTTTCCCTCTTCACCTCTACTTTTCTTTCTTTTCCTATTCTTTGTCGTCGTCGAGATCAAGGCTTCCTGCTTATGTTGCATCTTGCTTTTCAATGGGTTTTACGTCCATTTTTTCCCTTTGGTCTTCCACCCCATATGTTGGCCGTGTATGGCGTTCCGTAAGGAGAAAATTGGTGTCCTGGGGTCCCTTAGCGTTCAATTTGGCCCAGGCTTCTCTGTAGACGGGTGGCTGGCGTGAGCCCGCTCTCAGTCAATCGGCTGGTGCTATGTTAGGACTTTATTTTACTCCTTGCTTGGTGCTGTAGGGCTAGTCCTGCATTCTGGGTTGTGCAGACATGTTTGCTAGATCCTCAGCCCAACATGTAGTACTATATCCTGGTGATACCCCTAAGGTAAGTGCCGAGGCTGGCTTTTGCCAGAGCCGGTAACTGCCTTCCCTTGTTGGGCTCTGTGATGGGCGGGGGCCCACTGGGATGAACGTATCTCTTTCTCATGGGTGCAAAAAAATCTGGCCACGGTGAGGGCATTAACTCGTCACAAATTGATAATAAGTTTGATAGACTTGGAAATAGTTACCCAAAATTCATATTAATACAGAACAACGAGGGCATGCTTAAGCAAATGTCAACTTTCAAAATTCTCAAACAGATTAAGGCAGTTGCAGAAGAACCTAATAATGTTAAAAAGCTAAGATCAGGAGATTTACAAATCGAGAGTTCATCTGCTCTACAATCAAAGTCTCTTATCTCTGAAAGTTTTTGGAGAAATTCCAATCATAGCCTCGAGTCATAAATCACTCAATCAAAGCCGTGGTGTAATTTCAGAGGTAGACCTTTTATCAGTATCTGAAACTGAGATCCTGGAAGAATTAAAAGATCAAAAAGTCTGCAATGTCCGTCGAATCATCATCCATCGAGGTGAAGAAATTTTCCCCACAAAAAATTTGATACTAACTTTTGACTGTCCCAATCTTCCCAAATCAATAAAAGCAGGTTACCTGAACTGTCCCGTAAAACCTTATATCCCAAACCCCATACGATGCTTTAATTGTAACAGATTTGGACACTCTAAAATGTTTTGCAGATCAAAAGCTACATGTACTTGATGCTCAAGTCTGGAACACCAAGAATCTGACTGTAAATCTGAACCATTTTGTATAAACTGTAAAGAAAACCATAGCGCATCTTCTAAGACCTGCTCACACTGGCAACATGAAAAAGAAGTTCAACGGATTAAAACGACGCAAAAGATCTCATCAAGAAGCTAAAAAACAACTGCAAAATACAGCAATTAATTTCAAGAAACCATATGCCCATGTACTGAAAAAAACAGTATCAACTGCTGTACAAACAGACATTTCATCAATTATCTTTTTTAAACCTGAAACACAAAGCAAACCTATTACAGAAAAGTCCATATTTATAAAGCCACAAAAAACGAGTGACTCTGATAACAGAAAAAAACTTAAGATTAAAGATCAATCAAATGTAACTGCTTTCAAAGCCAGCCTTCCTACAGACAGCCATAGCGATATGGATACTGATATTGATAACTTTGAGTTGATTACGAAGAACAGATCACGTCACCGTAAAAAGAACACTTCATAATGGTGGTTCTTATTTCTTGGAATTGCCATGGACTCCGCAAGCATACATCTGACATTAAAGACATAATACTCTCCTGCTTGTCTAACACTCCAAGAAACCAACTTGAAATCTCGTACTACTTGGAATATAAAAGGCTACACGCCTTATCGAATGGACATACCTGATAATTCTATATCAGGTGGGGTGTGCATTCTTGCTTCGAATAATTACCCCCACACAATATTCAAATTACGTACTTCGCTGCAAGCTGTGGCAGTTGACATACATATTAATTTTCGAATCACTGTCTGTAACATTTACCTACCACCACGTAATGTCATTTCCCAAAGCAACTTAAATACACTATTGCAACAACTTCCCGTTCCTTATGTATTAATAGGTGATTTTAATGGACATAGTGCTCTATGGGAAGTACTAATACAAATTCTCGAGGACGACAGATCGAGCAACTGATCACTGCCTCTGTCTGCTAAATAACGATGAAAAAACTCACTTTCATGCTCCTACGAAAACATTTCATTCCATAGATTTGGCTATTTGCTCTCCTATTTTATTTCCTCATCTGGACCTGACCACTGAGAATGATTTGTATAACAGTGACCATTTTCCTGTAAACCTTACTTTTGCTGACCCACCTTCTAATGGCTTACAACCTGCCACCTTTAAGTATCATAAGGCAGACTGGCATTCTTTTGCAGAACTGGCAATTATTACAGAAGAAATGATTGCAAACACTGATATAAATGATGCTGTTATTAAAGCCACAAATACTATTATGAAAGCTGCTGAAATATCCATTCCAAAATATTCCTCTCATCCTCGAAAGTTGCGGAAACCCTGGTGGAATGAAACCTGTGCCGTGAACAAAAAAAGTTTTGGAACATTTTTCGAAGACATCCTACTACCAATAATTTAATTATCTTTAAGAAAGCAAAGGCTGTAGCCCGCAAGATTCGCCGTCAAAGTCAAAGGGACTCTTGGATGCGATATACATCAAATATTACATCTAGCACTCCTAGCAAACTTGTTTAGAAAAAAGTGAAAGCAGCTAATGGCTTGTACCAAGAATTCTCTTTCCCGATATTGAATACTAACACTGCAGTTTATTCTTCTCCCGAAGAAGTAGTTAATAAAATTGGCGAAACATTCTCTGGTGTGTCCAAATCTGACTCTTACACACCTTTTTTTCAAGAGTATAAGAGTCATACTGAGCAGGTCAGCATAAATTTTAATAATTCTGAACAATTGCCCTACAACTACGAATTTCACATGTATGAGCAACAAAAGACTCTATCCAAGACCCGTAATAGCAGCCCAGGTCCAGATGGAATTACTTATCAAATGCTCCGCCATCTAAGCCCAGTCCCTCTTACCAATATCCTGTTCCTGTTCAACAGAATCTGGCAGTAAAATATTTTCCCTTCTATGTGGCAAGAAGCAATAGTTATCCCCATCCTAAAACCAGGAAAAGATCCTAAAGACCCTTTAAGTTATCGTCCTATAGCCTTAACTAGCTGCTTTTGTAAAACAATGGAACGCATGGTAAATAACCGTCTTGTTTTTTATTTAGAAAACAATAGGTGTATACCTCAGCAGCAAAGTGGTTTCCGTCAGGGTAGATCTACGTTAGACAATATTATTAATCTGGAAAATGACGTTAGGACCGCTTTCGTTCGTAGGAACCATCTTGTATCAATAATCTTAGATATTGAGAAGGCCTACGATAGAACCTGGCGCTATGGAATTATTCGGACCTTACATAGCTTTAATCTCCGTGGTAACCTACCACTTTTTATTCAAAACTTCTTACAAAAAAGAAGTTTTAAAGTGCGCATTAGGTCTGTTTTATCTAGATCATTTGTTCAAACTGAGGGCGTTCCTCAGGGTAGTGTACTTAGTGTAACATTATTTATTGTTTATATTTCCAAGATTTTATCTGTATTACCTTCTTGTATTAAAAGTACACTTTACGTGGATGACTTGCAGATTTCCTGTCAAGGTTCAGATATACATTCAATTGAACGACAGCTACAGATGGCTATAAATCAAATTACTGACTGGTGTGACAAAAATGGCTATACCATTTCACCAAGTAAGAGCAGATGCATCCATTTTTGTAGGAAACGTGGCCTTCACCCTGGTCCCAATATCCAACTTCAGGAGGTATCCATTCCTGTTGTTAAAGAGTTACGATACCTTGGGGTAATTTTTGATAACAGACTTACCTTCTTGCCCCATATATTACATTTGCGCAAGAAGAGCGAAAGATCTCTTAACATACTAAAAGTTCTTTCCAATACTTCTTGGGGTGCAGACCGAACCTCATTGTGCAGAATATACCAGTCTGTTATATTATCCCGTATCAATTATGGGAGTGTGGCTTATGGCTCAGCTTCAAAGTCTGCCCTAAAATGGTTAGACCCGATTCATCACGCTGCACTTCGTATCTGTAGTGGAGCGTTTCGCACCTCACCTGTCGACAGTCTCTATATTAACTGCAACATACCTCCTTTAAAACTTCAACGCATCAAGCTTTCCCTTAATTATTATTTCAAGAGTTTTTCTACTCTAAACCATCCACTAAGGTCTGCTAGAGTTTACGTTAAAGAGACTTTTTAACGCTCGCCCTTCTTGCACTCCTCCCTTTTATGCTAGGATTCAACCTCTTATAGAGGAAGCTGATCTTTTAACTCCAGTTGAGATTGCTGACTACAATAGTATTCCCCCATGGGCTTTTCCACAAATACGCTGTTTAAGCAACTTTGATCTGTTTAACAAAGAACATACTGATCCCATAATTTTCAAACAAATTTATGCTATTCATCGGAATCAATTTCAGGATTACTTTCCAATCTTTACTGATGGATCAAAAACAGAAAGACACGTCGGCTGTGGCATAGTTTATGACACTAATATCTATAGTTATTGTCTTCCGTCAATCTCTTCTATTTATATTGCTGAAATTGTTGCCATTTTGAAAGCTCTTAACATAATCAAGTGCTCTCGCAACCGCAAATTCTGCATTTATACTGACAGTATGAGCATTATGAAACAGCTCAAATTTCCTCAACACTTTCATCCCCTGATTTATAAAATCTTAGCTTTGTTAAATGAAATGTCTCATAATGGTTTCGAAATATTGTTTTGCTGGATACCTAGTCATGTCGGTATTATTGGCAATGAATTAGCAGACTTAGCTGCTAAAGAAAGTAAAGACCCTTTAAGACCAAGCAATCCCTTACGCTGATATCAAGCATTCAATCTTTGTATATACGCATTCTATTTGGCAGAATTCTTGGAATACGCAAGTAACAAACAAATTTTTCTGTGTTAAACCACTCATTCGGAACTGGAGTAATATCTCATACAGACGTGCTGACGTTATTTTATCCAGACTTCGAATCGGTCACATTCGTTTGACACATAGTTATATTTTATTTAAGGAACCTGCACCTCTATGTTCGAGCTGTAAAATAGTTTTAACTGTATATCATATCTTAATTGAATGTCCTAATTTTAACCATCTTCATCTTACGTTTTTCCACAACACTGTCTTAAATTTATTGGACTTGATTGGGGAAATACCTCATTCAAATCTCTTTGCTTTCTTAAGGACTATCAGAATTTTGTATTGCTTATAACGCATTCTCTTTACTCCAAATTAAATTTTAAGTAAGATTCAAATTTACAATTTTTTACTGCAAGAAACTTTTTTCACCAATTTTATAATGGATATTTTATTCTGATCTGATAGAATTTTAAACTTTCGTTCGGCGCAGTATGTCCTTTTTGGATTTTGCGCCAGAAAAAAGACATTCACTCACTCACTGCCATGGATTCACTCTTGGTGACAATTCTAAAATAGTCAGACTTAAGAAATGCTATTATCCTACAATGCTGGTTCTAGGTTTAACTAAATTTTATCGCAATCAAATAGGACAAGTGTATAAATCCCTTGATTAAATATTCTAATCAAAGTATTAATATAATGATAAAGGAAAATAAATTGGCTTCAAAAATGTAATGTCAATTAAAAATACAAAAAAAGAATTATTCTCTACATAATATCAGTACAAATGATTTTTTTTCAATTAAGAGTCTTTTAATTCTTTATGAAAATAATTTCCCTAATCCCCTTCCATATTTTAAAATTATCTACAGAAAAATTAATTCGAAAGGAAAATTTCTTGTGTCAATCGTGCTAATTTTTTTCGAAACGTTTCCGAAGAATGTTTGAAATATCTCCTAACCAAGCATTAGAACTGTGTTTGTAAAAGGTTCTTTTTTGATTCCATCCTATTCTTATAGTTGGTTATATACCTATATAGTTGGTTATACCTATATAGTTGGTTGCTGATTGTTTAGTACTCTGGCTTTCAATTAAGTTTGTGGGTTTGAACTTTAAGCGATAGGTATCGATCTAATTACCCCTCTTGCGAAGAAAAGAACATTTGAACGAAAAACCTGACGAAACTAGTCAATATTTAGTAACAGTGCCTTAAAGCTATACTTCTGATTTTCCTGCAGACACATCAATCGAGTGGATATTTGTAGTCTTTTCTAGTTTCATCCTCTGCAATAAGTGAATACAGTTCATTACTTGTAGAGTGTTTTTGATAGGCGACGTATATCGGATGTTTAGATATTTTACTAAAACCTTCGACTCTTAAAATATTTGACTGCATGGTGTCAAAGACTTTGTAATACATTTCAGATTTAAAAACTAATATTTCATTTAACTATTTTTCCTTGTAAGTTCTAAAGTAATTTTTCTTCAGAAAGTAGTTTTAAAATGCTATATTAATCTATAATATTTTTAAATTTAGAACTGATGATAATCGCAAACTCAAACTAAGCGTATTTGAAGAGAAAATTACGACAAATCAGGAAGAGCCACAAAAAGAGTTAGAGCTGCACAAATTTCAGGAACCAATAAATAGAAAAATTAGCTTTAGCTCTAGTTCCAATGAAACTAGTCTTTCTATGAAATCTGATTTCAAGCAAGATGATTTTCAGTTACCAGAGATCGAGTGCGATTTTCACAAATTACCAATAGAGAATGGAAGCAATGTACAAATGGCTAATGAATCTGTCAGTTCTCAGCTTTGCGCACCATCTTCATTAGATTTGCAAGATAACCAAAAAGAAATTAAAACTTCACGAATGACTGATGTATCCAAACATGAAATTCAAAATAAAAAGCAACTATATAAAAGTATGAACTCAAATCCAGTTAATATGAGAAGAAATAAATCAAAAGGGTCTCTGAAGACTTGTTCACATATACAGAAATCAACATGTAATATAAAATGTGATAAAAATAAAACAACTATAAGTGAAATAAATTCATTTGAGAATAACCCAAATGAAATACATTTTTCAATAGATCCAGATGATTCCGTTGGATTTAGTCATAAACTTAACTCAGAATTAGCTCAGGAAAATCGTTATTCGTTGAAACAACGTTCTCCCATTAGCTTAGGAAAAAATGATCATTCTGCATCCAAACCAAAACAGGTCGATAGTAATTCTACTGAAATATCAGTGCCTCAAAGTGTCGATTTATCTTTCAGTTTCCTATTGCAGAACTTTTGTTTGTCCCCTCCAAGTGATTCAAAAGAAATAAAACTAAGCATCGGAATTACTTCAGACAAAAATAATCCAGAGCTAAAAGTAAACATTTCTCAAAGAGAGGTTAGTCCAAACCAAATGAAAGTACGTGGAATATCATGCAAGGTATCTGAAAATCCATCACATGGAAAGTCGCGTAAGCGACTATCAAGCAACTCAGACAGTCGCATTCCAAGACTTAAGCGACATTCTTTCCACAGACCAAAATCATTTTCTGGAAATCGCCAACTCAGCATTCAAAAAGTTAGTTTTACTGATAATACCACTCCACATTCTTTCGTTTCAAAAATACCAGTTGTGTGTGTAAGAAGTGAGCCTATGAGAACACCAATACAGAGAAAAAGCACAAGTGATAGCTGTTTCATGACGCCTGATAGCAGTTTGAGTTCTGAGGTTTCTCTTACGAACGAAAGTAATTATTTGACTGTTCTCTGCTCCCCAGAAGAAACTCACAATTCTGAAGCTTCTCATACGAACGAAAGTCATTTGACTGTTTTCTGTTCCCCAGAAGAAACTAGCAATAAGAGGGAGAGCATAGCAAGAATTTTAAAGGAAAACACAGGTCATGTCAAGGAGAAAGTAAATTTGTACGACAATAAAGTACAGACTCAAAGTAATTGTTCTAGTTCTGCAAAAAAAAATTGCAGTGAAAATGGTAAGCTGTTGAGAACTGCATCCGAAAAATATCACCTACGGAACAAGGATATAACAAGCTTATATAGTTTCAAAAATTGTGATTTATCCAGAAGGGGTGGATCTTTGCGTAATAAATCCTTTAAATCAACTCTTACCACACCACCAAAATTTACACTGACAGATATCGATTCACCACTGTCAATTTTAAAACAAAAATAAATAGCGAAAATAATTTCTTACTATGAGCTAAGAAGTTACTTTTTTTAAGAAAATAAATCTTGAGATTTTTGTAAAAAAAATTTTAAAAAGTATTCAGCTGAATGTTAAATAAGTTATTTTATAACTGCTAAGAATTACTTTACAATTAAAATTGCGTTCATTTTTACTTTTTAAAGTTATTTCATTATAATGCAGTTTTGATATTTTTAATTCTTTATAAACTACCTTTTTTTTTTAACAATTAGTGTAATGTGACTGATAAAGACATTCTGCCAAAATAAAAGGCATGCAAATTGAGAAAATTTCGAAAAATAAATTATGTTAATATTTTAGTTAAAATTTTATTTTCATATTGTGTATTTCATTGCATATTACTGTTTTTTTTTTAATTTCTGTATTTTTTCGATTTTAATAACATTGTAAAATTTTGGTTTTAGAATTTTGTTTGTATTAATTTAAATTTTCAAAATAGTTTTTAATGTACCTTGTCAGCTTTGAATTAATATTTTATCTCTTATCATTTCAAACTTCAATATTCTCAAAACGAAGAAAAGAATATTATTTAAAACATGAATGTTTTTATATTGGAAGTTTTATAATTTTATGCTTGTATATTTTTGAATAAACCAGTAATTTCAAATGAACTATTTTGCCAATAATTACTCTAGGCTGCTTATTTCATTAGTTTCGTGAAATTTTACTTTTGTACCTACTTTTTGTATAAAATATGGATATTTATCGCTTTTTTTTCCCTCAAATTTCAAAATTCCATAAAAACATTAAGTTTTATCAACACCCCTTAAAATTAGCGCGTTATTATGAGTCATCCAGGGAAGACCCGCTGAAATCTTTGCTGTAATTAATATATTGCCAAAAGTTAAACAAAATTTGCATGCGTGAAACTGAAATATCTAGCTTTTTTCTTCGATTAAAGTAAAATATTACATTAAAATTAACTAACTCAAAACTATTTTCATTTGTATGAAAGAATTTCATTTGTTAAATTATTTAGCTTGACGAATTAGTTCGCTATTTAAACATATATATCGACTATAGTAAAATTCTATTTTATTCGAAATATAGTAAAACTTATAAAAAATGAGACTTTGAAATTGTTTACCCTGCTTATGTTACTGAAATAGTAACATGAAATTTAATATCACTTCATATTTATTTGAGTATATATATATACATTATAGATATTTTTATATTGAAATCCACAGTAATATAGTTGTACACAATTTACGAACAATCATGGGAAAGTATAAATATAGTTTAATAAAAATGCAAAGCAAAATATATCGAAAATAGAAAAATGTTTGAAAAATAAAACAATATTTTAATATTAATAATGATTTAGATGTTCATGATTATTTTATGCTGTGTATCAATTTGTAAGGAAACTTTATATTATAGTAATCTTATATAATAGAAGGAAAATATTAGAATTAATTAGACGCACATTAGAATTAATAAATTAATATTGTAATACATCACATTAAAAATTTTATTTTTTAAAAATGATTTTAGATTTCTTCAAGTAATCTTTAATAAACTTAATGAGTTAGTTCAATAACTAAAAACAGAAAAATTTTCCTTACTTCATATTTATTTTTTAAAATTCAAAAATAAGACTTAGAAAAATGAGATTTCAAAGAGTTACCTACCCTGTCATATATTACTCAAATCGTTCTATGAAATTTAACTTGAATTTTAATATGAATATTAGATCAAACAGCATATTTTAAGTTTTAAAACAATGATTACACTGAAAACAAAGCTTTAGGTAGAAAGTATTTTAATCGTAAATATACTTGAAAATATATATATATATATATATTTATACAGGTATATTTTTACATATGTTTCTGTCGCAATATCATCTTAATTAAAATGCAATTTGTATACCAAAAATAAAATTTAATATTTTGATTAAAAATAAGGATGTTTCTTCCTTTTATTTTTGCAAATTATTCATTTCACTAAATGGGCCTAAATTTTCTTTCAAATAAATATTAATTTTATGTTTAGACTCATTTCTACACCAGTTTATTTAACACATGCTCATAAAATCTCACACAAGAAAAAATTAAATAATTAATCTTTATTCTTTAAAGAAATTTATATGTTTAAGTAAACTACTTAAAGAATATTCATTTTCAAGCAATGATAAAAAATACATAAAAGTATTTTTTTCTTCATGAAAAATAAAGCTGTTAAATGATTAAAAACTATGAATATACTGAAATAAATATATTGATTCAAATTTATTATTTTCTATTGACATTTTTTGAATTATTAAAATGCTAATGACTTGCAATTCCAAAGAATTTAATTTCAGTACATAAACCAATTAATTTTTTTTTTAATTTTTTGCTGTAAATAAAAAATCCGTTTATAAACTAAATAGAATTTTAAACTTTTCGAATTCACAAATTGAAATTTTTTTCAAATATTAGATTTATAAATTCACAAAACTTAATTGCATCATATGAGAGAATGGATATGATAAAATTACATTATTTCTTGAGACTTATGACAAAAGACTGTTTTGGAGCTTTTTATGCTCATAGGCTTACGCCAGCATTGAGTAAGAATAAGATAGAGTTTTTATTTGAAACCTAAACAAAGTAAGATTTGGTTTTTATTTATATTTTTAATAAAAATTTCTTAAAAACAATTTTTTTAAACTTAAATTTGAATAAGTTTTTTTAATGGAAGAATCATAACAGAACTAGTATGCATTATATACAGTTATATCAAATACACTACCCGACATTGAAAATGTAACACCAAAAAGGAGTGGCCAGAAAAATATGTAAATTTCGGGGTAGACGCACTTTACCGAGTTATGCAAATGATGTGAAAGGTGCAGCTCTCCAAACCACGTAGTGTAGGATAAAAGGTGAGGAATCGGCAGAGTGAGTGATGTTCGCGACGTTATTGCTGCTTGGAAAATAATCGTTGAAAATTTGTTCTTGTCAATAAGAAAGCCTGTAATTGCAGAGAATACCAGGCCATCATCGACGGAGTCAGTTCCAGCAGACACACGAGTTTACGACTGACTTGATGATCAGACTGAGAAGAACAGACACCTAGACGCGTTCACAGTGAACCGGCTGTTGCAAAGTTGGAACAAGGAACTGTGGAATGTTTGCGGGGTGCCAATGCAGCCCCAGTTACGCTTGCACGCGTGGATTGGCGGGTCAAGCGAAGTGCTGGCAGCTCCGCAAAGTACATCTAGCTAAATTCTGCAGCATGTGCAAGACACCTGAAAGATCCCATATCGAGCCGAACCATTTGCCGTCGATCGGTTACTAGACGCCTGCGCTCATGGGCATCAATAAACAGACAGCTATTGACCAAACAGCATAGACGCCAACGTCTGGAATGGTGCCGGATTAGAGCAACGGAGTGGCACAGGCTAATCTTAGATGAGTTACGCTTCTGTATTTCCAGTGATAGTCACCCCTAACGAGTGTGGCGTTGACGTGGAGACAGGTCCAGTCACGCAGCAATTGGGAAAGCCCCAACACGCGACAACATGGCATCATGGTTTGAGGCACCATTACGTACGATTCCATGTCACCTCTAGTTAGTATTCACAGCTCCATAACCTCAACGTTACGTGGATGATGTGCTGCGGCCGGTGACACTCTCTTATCTTCAGGGGTATGCCTAGTGTGATCTTTATCAGCAGTATAACTCCCGACCGCACATTGCTCGCGCATTCGTCAACATGCCCTGCAAGGTGTATAGCTGCTTCACTAGCCACCATGCTTGCCGTATCTCTCACCAATCGAAAATATTTGGAATATGATTGGACGCAATTTGCAGACTCTACCACTGCCTCCTTCAGAAGATGAACTTTGGCAGATGGTTAACAGGGAATGGGGATCCATTCCTCTGGCCGCCATCTATGCTCTCATTGACTGTGCCTAGCAGGTGTTGCTTCTTGTATCACCACCCACGATGGTCTTACAGCCTTCTGGCTTGACCCAGTTTTCGCTCTGTATTATGAATATCATTTCGAAATACAGATCATTCACTGTGCATAGCTGTCTCTCTATTTGCCGAGTTTCGTTACTTCCTGGCAACTACTTAGCGTTGCATTTTCAATGTCGAGCAGTATATAACAATGCAATTAGATTAAAAATTATAAGTATACAAAAATTATAAAAACAAAAAAGAATAGGGTTTAATTATAAAATTTTGATTGTAGGTTTTTCACTACAAATATATTTCTTTTGATAATATCTGACTTTCCATTAATTAGATATTCATATGTATTAATATTCATTCATTTATATTTAAACATTTGACATACTTATAAGAGATTACACACTTATGTTTTATAAACTAATTTTTTTTAAACTTCACGTTACGCATTTATACAAAAAATATTTTTATTTATAAACTAACTTTATAATAGTCGTTCTTTCTCTTAAAATATTCCTAAAACTCTTAACATTAAATTATTTCCTATATATTACACGAGTAAACTCAAACAATATAAATAAGAATCAATTAAATACACGAAGCTCACCCTTGAATACTTCGTTTTTTCTAGGCATAAAAAACATTTGCTCCATTTATGTAATAGCTCTGGAATCCATGAAAATTTAAATGCACTGATTCACTTATCAGAAATCAAAAATTTATTTTCAATAAGGAACTCAGCCCAGAGATGGCATTATTCAGCTCAATCATGGGGAAAATATATTATCCAATAAATAAAAATTTAATGAAATCAATGTAAATATCAGAAATATTAGCTAAATAAGAAAATATTTAATAAAAGATGAAAAAAAAAAGAAAACGGGTCACCACGTTTTACGTTTAAAATGTTTCGTCTTCCCTTTCATGGCGTCAAAACTACTTCTCTTTTAAGCCTACTTGCCTTGTTATCTCAGGGATAAAGGTATTACCGACGAAATCACTCTAGTTTCTACCTACCTAAGAATATGACAGTCACCAAAGTCTTCAATTATTTCTCACGAAATTTTATGTACGACAAACTAAGCGTCGCCAGCGAAAAATATGACGTAGCAATGCAAAAAGAATGCTATTAATTACATTGCTACGTCAGGAAATGAATGGAGATTACTAAAATTTTGGATTTCAAGCACTTTTCGACGAAAAATTTAAATTGTTGTATACCTTATGTGTTAAAAATTTTTATTTCTTAAAAAATTAATATAATAATTTTTTAAATAAATTACTTTTATAAATCTATTTATAATAAATTCTTCGACTGAAAATCTGAAATTTAATGAACTCTTGCTTAATGAGTAATATTACTTGTTATTTTTTAATAATTATCATTTTTTAAAACAAATATTAAAAAATAAAAAAATTATATTTTCTTTCCTTAATCATTCACTAATTTAATTTATACAGATAACTGATACCTTTGGGACCCTAAAGACAGTATTCGTTTTGAAAAAAACAAAAGCCAAAAGTTATTAAAGAAATTTCTTAGATGTTCGCGAAAAATTTTCAAAAGACTACTACAGACAATATAAAAAAATTATATATAATTAAAACATTCTAATTTTCACATAATTAAATATTCCCTTTAAATACATATTTCTCCTGAGCTGAAATTAGGAAAAATTCCAATGATTTAATTCAAAATATACAGTGTTATAAATAATTGTGTGTGAAAATTTAAATATATATTTTTTTCTCTTTAATACTGATGTAACGATTAACAGAAAAAAATTGTTCTATATTCATATTTATATTGTTAAATATGATAATGCGTTTCTTTAAATTAAAACATTTTTAAATATTAAAAATCAAATCAGTATCACTTATTCTATACTATTTTTAAAAGTATTTAAAATACCCATTAAGCGAGAGAAATCAATTTTTCTTATCTTCTTCACTTACCTGATCTATAAATTGCTTATAGAAGCTGCACATTGCTTATAACATAATTCATTGAAATTATTGATTATTGCATTTAATGTTCAAATGTAAATGTTGTTTTTCATTGATTATAATTATGTGTGCACTTACTTTTAATATATATGTCGTCACCTATTTACTTGGATGTCACTAATTTTTACTTATTTGTGAAACTATTATAATACTTGTTATGTGAACTAAAATCCTATGATCACATATAAATCACTCTTAATTTTGTACTAAAATCATTTCTTGCACTTTTAATACATTATAATTGAATATATTAAATATAGATGTATTTCAACATGTTAATGTCGATATCAATTTTAACGTTCTTTCAGGTGAAATGGCACGAAAAAGTGTAATCAATTTCCACCATATCACACAGTTTTTTCGTACTGATTTAAAGATGATACAGAAGGGTGAGAATGCTGTGGAATCGAACCACATAAAAGCATTAAATTATGGTGATGAAAAAAAGTGCTTGAAGGTTTGATAGAAACCAGCATGAAAGACAAAGTTTATAAAGTAGAGGTTTGTTCCATGCTTATCTTTTGATTTATAATGTATATAAATAATTGCAAAGGTATATTTAAATAAATACCCTGATGGAAAAAAAATCCCAACACCAAGAAAGAGTTGTGCTAGTGAAACGAAATTCGGCAGGCGTATTCATATATCTGAAAGATAACGTCGATTCAAATTTTGCGCTCGGCGCATCAGTGTGACGCTAGTAGCGACACACGAAAGGTTCAAATCAGGTTTGCTTTAAATACGAGCTGTAACGTTCCTGAGCTTTGCTTAGCGTCAAGATTTTATGTAGTGAGTTGATACTAGTCCACAATGCTTTTAAGATAACGAAGCCATTATCAACATCTCACACTGAGTTAGAATGAGGTCGTATAATAGGCCTAAGAGAAGGTGGATTTTCTTTCCGCGAGATTGCAGAAAGGCTTGGCAGGAATGCATCCACTGTGCATGAATGTTGGCAGCAGTGGTCAAGGGAAGGCACTGCCTCAAGAAGATCGGGTTCTGGACAGCTACATCGCACTACTGAGAGGGAAGACCACCATGTTTGGCATATGGCAGTAGTAAGTCGTACTGCGTCTGCAGCAGTTGGCACCACAGTGACAGAAGGGGATCGAGTTTGCGAGGCTTAGTGCCAGAAGCTGAGGCTTCTATAACTAATTTTGATACCTTGCAACTCGAAGATTTTTGAACTCAAATCTACCGTCCAACAGCCGCCACTCGCCTCGGTAGATGAGCGCTAGAACCATACCTTGATGAGGCAAGAAGTATCGCCGGCATCCATTCTCTAATATTGGCACACAGTATATCTCGCGGAAGACTTGTGCTACCTCACCTGAACGAAATGTCAAATCCTATACTATTCCTCTTATGTCCCAGCTCTCAATCGTACCATCCTCGGTGACACGCTGGTATTCCATCATTGAAATGTCATCCGACGCAATGGACATTATCCTTTTCAAGATAGACCAGTTGCGCCGGTCCAGGATGGTACTCAAGCTATCGCTCTTGTACACCAGCTTGCTCCTTTCATCCGAGGTCCTGGTACAAGACAACACGAAGTGGAGGTCATCCCCCACCACATTGCACGAGATGAAAGTGAGCCGTATTCTAAATTCTCTAAACTATCTGAATACAGTAGCACGAGCTGAAGATTCATCACCAAATGCTAATTGCAACCGTTGAACGCATTCTTCTTGGTTTAATCCTGCTTTAAAATCGTAGAAAATCATAACGCGAAAATGTTCTCGCGTCAACTCTATTTTCTCTTCTGTTTAAAATTTATTCTACACTAAACAAGTTGAAATAAGTCAGTAAAAAATCATCTTTTGTGATAAAATACTTTGTATTTTAAAATTAAATCGTTATTTTTATTTTTTAAATTCTCGTCTGCGCATATCTCAAAAATTTCAGAGTAACCCTCGTAAGATTTGAAATTATAACAAAATTATATTACTGACCTGGTGTTCAAGTGGTTAGCACTTCTGCCTCTGATTTAGCAATTTATGAGCTTGGATGTTTGCAACGGTTCATAATCCACTTTAAATCATAGGTCTCAGTCTAGCACTCGTGAGCAGAATATGACCATTGAAGAGCAAGCAAACCAAACCTAAACATCCAACTAATTTTTAAATTGTAATTCTTAATTATTTATAAATTGTTAATGTAAACTTTTAAGTTGTAATGTTAAATTTTCGCACACAACTTTTCAAACATAAATTTAGAAAAAATAAAACACAGCATAAGCTTCAAGGGCCACTAAAACTCCAGACATATTGCACACATTTGAATACGTGATATAATTGACGAATAAATGTGTTCTGACTCGGTGATTAACAGTTTTTGCTAATTTGGCACCAGCTTGTGAAATCTAGACAAATTACTTGTCCAAGAATTTTGACTAAGAAATATACTACTAAAATTTCATATAAATAGTTTCTGAATAGGGACTTATAGATGCAATTTGTATGTAAAAACTATCAGATGGCTAAATGATAAAGAAAATTATGAAAGAGAACTTCAAATATCAAACAAAAAAATGATAAAGAGTAGCAGTTGTCTTTGAAAGAATGAGATAAATGGCTGATAAGATTACTGTATTTTTTTGTTAAAAATAACTACTTTCCCATATAAAAAAGGGGGGAATGTTTTAAAAAAGTGGTTTTGAAACTGAAAAAAAATTTATTACTTTGCCTGAATTTTCATTAAATAAGATGAAAGTAACAATTTTTAAATATGAATATTTTATTTTGCATGTTTCTCATACAGTGCTTATTAAATTATTTTTAATATGAGAAGTAATTTTCATAGTAAAAAAGAGCAAATAAATTAGTTTTAAAATCTAACACATATTTTAATATTATGCAAACCTTTTCATCAGTCCCTATGAGTTTATGAAAACAAACATGTACTCTTTAATAATATAAATGTGTGTATATATATATATATACATACGTATATAGATATATATATAGAGAGAAGATATCTATCTATATATATACATATATATATATATAGAGAGAGAGAGAGAGAGAAGATATCTATATCTATCTATCTATCTATCTATCTATATATATATATATATATATATATATATATATATATATATATATATATATATATATATATATATATCAGAATTTTATTCTGTTTATACTTATTTAGTTATATTTTCAAAATTATGGATCCACCCATAATTTTATATAACTTTAATAAATTCATATGAATAGCATATTTAAATGTATGCTTTATAATTAGAATCTTACTTTTATAAATCCTTTCATAAGGCAAATGATCATTTTATTAAATCCCCCAAGCTATTTCTCGCCAAATCTATCGTCCTCTGTTAAAGTGTTACCAATGTTTATAGTGTTTCCAATTTGAGTTTTTGTTACTTTTTAGATTTTTTTTTTGTTGCCAGGCTTGTTCTTTCTCGTGTTTTACATCATTTTTATGTTATATATCTGATTCTTTTCCGTGGATACTGTATTTGAAGTTTTTGTTCTAAGTTTCAATTTAAAGCCATTTGTCTGCTGCTGTCTTTTGTTCTCGCCAACGTCCAAACATTGCAAACTCTTTTTTTTCCGGTACCTTTTCGTTTATTTATTCACCAACCATATTCGACATATGAGCTTGCTGTCATCAAGAAAGTCCATTATTGTTATTTACTTAATTCTTTTGCTTTTTTCTTTATTTTGAAGAAAAGCAAACCCTACAAAAAACGTTGCAATTCAATTCAACTTCCAGTAAAAAATTTTTAGATTTTTTTATACTATTATGTGATTGAAAATTTTGTAAAATCCGTATTTTTGGAACTTTGCGAAAATTTCCGTGTTATAAAATATGCGCTTAATTTGGTGACAAGAAAGTCACAGTGGTCGCCTATTGGGGGATATCCGACTAGTTCCTTTTAAATCAGATCAAAACATAAATTTCAACTTTTAAGTATTCACTATATAATGTATACAAGAAAAAATTGGTAGAATAATATGTTACTGCCAATCTTAAAAAATGATTCATTTGGCTGATACATTATTTAATAAACAGTAAATAAAACAATGTACTAAAAATGTATTTTACTCATAAAGGAGCTCAACAAAGCATTCACAGTAACCAAAAAATATGGTCTATTTAAAATAGTTAACTAAGATATTACATAATTAAAATAATAATTAAAATAATAATATTACATAATTAAAATAATAATAAATTATAAGTTAAAACAAAATATTTAATAACAAATATAAAATATGATTGTTTCTTTAATTATCATTAATATTACTCATTTGCCTTACTATATATTAATAGAAACTATTTAGTAATATAGTAAAATTGTTCTATGTATTATTTTTGCCAAGGTTGAATTTGTAGAGAACAATAAAAAGTAAGAACAGCAGATTTTTAAATCATTTCTTTAGAAATTAAATGTATGTAGGACCTAAAAATGGCTTATTTCACATCTAGACTCTTTTGCGTGTATATTTATTTTAATATTATCATTTGAAACTAGGCTAATTATATGAACTGTATTATAATTAAGTATATCATATTATAAGGGAGAGAAATAGTTTAAATGAGTTAACTAATCATTATAGTTGAAATTCATAGTATTCTAAAACAGATTATAAAAAATAGTGTTGGTGTAAGCAATTCATTAGTCTTAAGATTTAAAAAAGATTGTTTACAAATATTGCAATTATTAATTTAAAATTTTATAAATTTTAATAACTTTCTTTGATGAATTTACTTTTTATTAGAAAGTATAATTTTTTGAGATTTTTGTTTTAAAATTTTCAATGAAACTGATTGAAAACCAAACTGAGTATTAGCTCTTAAGGTTATTACTAGAGGCGGCACGATCGATTTTAGATTGTATTCATAACTTTTGACTAAAATAGAAATCTAGTTCAGAGAGACACAATAGTTTTATAATTATCCAGTTCAATCAGGATGTAGTATTTATAGATTTATGTGTGTGGAATGAAAAGTAAAATCTCCAATAAGATCATGTGCTGCGATTTTAATTGATTCTTTTTCTATTTGTTTCTGTCTTTTATATTGTATGAATTTCACTGAATTTTAATATTTAAATATAAAATTTTATTTAAAATATACTTTCCATGTCTTCTTTGGTGAAATTTGCTTATAATTTCAGGAAAAAGGGATGAAATTTTGTTATTTTATTAATAAAATAAATTATTTAATATCCCTAGTGGAAAGTGTCGTTTCAATGACCAGTGGGCTCTGGAAAAGCCATACGAAAATAGTCCTTTGCATAGTTAAAAAAAAAAAGTTCTGTTTTTTTTTATTTATTTCATTTATTATTTTTTTGAAGAGTTTTAATTATTACAACTGACTGTAAGATTTCCAGATTGTTTTGATGAGAACCTTGATCTCTTATTACAGAATAGATACTTTTTTTTATTTTAACTTACTCTTAAATAGGTGAACAAAAAAAAGGCAGCCGATTACAAAAGGAAAAAAAAAATCACTTCTTGAAAAAATTCTTAAACTGGAAATCAAAATGTAGTCGTTGAAAGATGACACATATGAACTTGAAAAATCTGTTATAGGAATTGCTGACGAAGATGAAAGAACTGTTAAATTAATATTAATTGCAAAATCAAACACATGTCGTTAGGGTGCTTCAGAGAAGCAACATTTATTACTCAGTGTAAATAATGCATTAAAAGCGGAAGCTTAGAAATGGTAAGTTGGCATTTTTTAATATTAATTTTGCGTATTTTTAAAAATACGAAGAATTTCAAAGTCTATTAAATGTTTAAAAAATAGAAAAGTCTCGAATATGGGTATGAAATTCTATAGCTTTAAAAGAGTTTGAAAGTAAACAGAATAACACAATTTACAATTTCTTTTATTAAATAATAATTGAAAAAAAGTAACACATACTGGAAACTTTATCTAATAGTTGTATTTATTTTGTTTTAAATAAGTATATTTGGAAAGAAATTGTTATACACATCTTGAAATACTCAATACTGTAACTATATAACAACTATATACTGTAACTATATAAAAGAATCCAAAACATGCTAGGCATATAAGATAGTGTAGGTAACCATTATTTTATTTTGGGTTGCTTTCATTTTTTAATGTTGGTCAGTTTAAATCTAAAGGTGAAAATGCTACTAAGTTTTAAGGGTCTTTGAGAAATGCAGGTCAAAAAGAAAAACATTACATTTTATAGAAGTAATTTTGGCCTTTTTAAGATATATATTACACTCATCATAAATGTACAGACAGAGAGAGGGTATTAACACATTTTTAGAACGATTTCGTGGCCGTTTAATTAATGTTTAAAATGTAAAGATTATTTTTTTTAAATGTTCGATCTGATAGCCTTTTTTTTCTGGACTATAAGTCTGCATCGTGATTTCCATGATAGATGAGCTTTTTGCAATATTTCCAGGGGCATTGCTTTCCATTCCTCTTCCACTGCTTTCCAGAGTCCATCTATCGTGGTAGGTTTGCGTTTAGAAAGAGCATTTTATAACAGACTAAAGGCACAATAGTCCATAGATGAAACGTCAGGAGACTTCGCAGGGTTATGTTGAAAATGTATGCATGCAATACCTGTATTAGTCATCATTTTTTCAAGGAACGCAGTGGTAGTTTTCGAAGTATGACTTATAGCTTTGTTTTAATGAAGTTTCTCTCTTTGAAAGTCATTGGGATAAAGAAGTGGAATTTCTTTTGTAAATATGGACGTAAAACCTTCTCCTGATAATACGATGAGTTGATTTTAACATTTCTTAACACTCTTCTTATTTTTAATTTCCCATTGTAGGAGAAACCTGCGACAATCATAAACCCCTTACTGAAACTTTCTTTACATTGACGGAAACGGGTTGGTACATTTTTCTCCTCATTTTCTATAGTAAAAAGACCTTTTTTTGTTACAGTCATTTAGGTAAACTCATGTTTCATCTAGAGTCACACTGTTTTTCCATTTATCTCTTGCTAAGTGATTTTCTTACAAGATTCTACAAAATGCTTTGCGTTGAGCCACATGTCTCGGCGAAAGCTGGTGAACATTATGTTTTTTAGCATTTTTAAGTTGCAAATACCGGTTTATTATTTTATTTATTGTTGCTACAGATGTATTTAAAGATTTTGCAATTGATTTCTGTGTTGGCGATTTTCTCTTGTTACCAGCGATTTCACACTTTAGAAACATTTGAAACACTACGTCCCTTTTTCTGATACTCGTTTGGAGTCTTTTTTCCAAGTACAAATAAATATTGACAGTTCTTACCTGCCCGATTAATAATGTTGCTTATTTTGCTCTTAGAAATTTTAATACCATGCATTTCACAACGTTTTTGAATTCTGGAATAAGAACATTTATCTTCGGAAAGCGCAAAAACATATCCTTCAGTTCACATCATGTTTATATGTGACATTTTGAAAAAAGAATAAATTTAAAAATAGCAGAGACGATATTTCTCATTTCAAATAATAAGCTGTTGCCAAAAATTTTTATTCTGAAACATTTACTTTTTTTTTAATTCGTTATCGAAATCATTCGAAAAATGTGTTAATACATAATACATACGAAAAATGTGTGTATTTTAAAAAATTAGCAAAAACATGGTATATTTTAAAACTGCTTCAAAATTTAAATAACATTTCTTATTTCATAATTTTTTAGTCTAATGCTCAAAGAAATTAAGAATCCCTGTGTACATATAAGGATTGACGATATTCAGTATATGGGAGAGATAACTAAAGTTTATATCTTCATATATATATATATATATATATATATATATATATATATATATATATATATATATATATATATATATATATATATATATATAATTTTTTTTTCAAAGTAACACCTTACAAAGAAAAATTTAATGAAATAAACTTTTAAATTGAAATTAGAGTTACTATATATATATATATATATATATATATATATATATATATATATATATATATATATATATATATATATATATATTCTATCTTTTAACTTACATTTTTTATGATAAAAGGAAGAACCACAATTAATGAAATACTGTTCACTGATAATAGTAAGTGTGAGTTACTGCAAAATTCATTAGCAATTTTTAAAATTTTTTTCATTTAAAAAATAGTAAACATATTACTTTGTTAAATTCAAAAGTTTTCCCATTTCCTACAAGGTATACACACTGCTGGCCACCCAAATTGCAACACCAAGAGATATCACAGCAAAATTTATTTTCTATATAACATGTTGAGACCAAGTATCAAATGATTAAATTTATACATTTCTGTGAAGTGTGGTTCCTGCCAAAATCAGTACCCACCATTGTTGGAGAACATCACTGCCACACGCATCGGCATTGATTCAAGAGACTTGTGCGTTTTTGGTGGTACAGCAGACCAAGCAGCTTCCACACGTTGCCATAGCTGATTTGTTGTGGGAGCTAGGGATGTAATCTGGATCAATCGTTGAGCAACCATGGACCACATGTTTTTTATCAGTGAAAGATCCGGAGAGCGAGCAGACCAGGGAAGCAATTAAATCTGGCGATTGACGAAGAACACTTGGAATGCGTGCCACGTGTAGTCGTGCATTGTCCTGTTGAAATTTGACTGTGGGCAAGCCCTGAATGTAAAAAACAACTAACTCCAACACTTCAGAGATGTAGCGCTGGCTGAAGTATCGGCAATGCGTACTAGAGGAGTGCGAGTGTGATATCTCATACCGTAAGACAAGTGTGGCGGTGCATAACGCATCTGTTCAGCATCCTCTCCACGTTGTCTCCAGACTCGAATGCGACCATCGTGGTATTGCAGATAGAAGCATGACTCGTCAGTAACGCAATTTCATTTCATTCTGCCGTCTACATTCTTCTTTCATCACACCCTTGCCTGTGAAGATGTCTGTGGTTCTGCGTCAAGAGTAGACGAAGCACAGGACGTCTTGTGGACAGACCACTCTACTTCAAACGGTGTCCGATGGACACTGGATGATGATTTACAGACTGGTGTGCTATGCTATGGTTCGTGATGTGATTGAGCGATCTGTCTCTGCCATGCGCACAATTTGCCTGTCATCACGTGAAGTGGTGCACTGAGGTGGATGTGATAGAACGCGCCGTACCCTCTAGCATCCAAATATCACTTATTCGCATTGCTGTTGTTTGCTTTTGTCCAACTCTACTACCGATTTCCCTGAAAGATAATCCACAGTTCGGGTAGGCCACTATCCTTCCTCTGTCGAACTTAGATACTTGATCAAAAAATTATCGCTGTTTTCTATAAGACATAATTATAATCATTTTTTTAACCACAAGAAAAACACAATTGTTAGACTTGAAATCGTCTAAATCTCCGAGCATGAAGTGGCACCAGAGCCACGCGTGATGTGCATTTGCGCTGAAATTCTAATCATTTGCATATCTTACCTCCGCTAATGCATGTTGTAAATTTCATGTTATATGCATGCTTCCTTCAGGATGTTGCATTTACGATGGCCAGCAGTGTAGATTAAAATTATTACTAAAATAAAACAATTCAATACCTTTATTATAGCCCTTGGTATTATCAAATACCAGCTCTTAGAATTCTTTGTACTTTGACATTTCTAAAATAAAGAGAAAAAATTTAAAATTCAAAAAAACTAGGAAAAGCAAATGTAATTGGAGTGAGTTGGTATGAAGTACTTTTCACAAATTTTGGCAAAATTCACATTGCTGGATTAAAATGGACAAGCATTAAATACGAAAAGTAATACCTACAATTTGTAGAAAAAAAAATTAACATTTTAAAAACGTAAATATGTTGTTAAAATTAATGTTAAAAAGAAACGATAAAATCATTTAAAAATAAATATTAAGAACTTTTAACATATTTACAAATATAATTTAGGAAATTATTAACATATTTACAAAATTAAAAATATGTCAAAATAGCGAAACTAAAATAAATTTTTATTTGTCACAAAAAATACATCGATCAAAAGCTGAAAATAATTAACTGAAGTTAATGATTAATTATAGAAGATTCTTTATTTCTAAAATATAGAGAATTCGATGTTTTGTCAAAAGTAAATATTGGCATAACAATCATAAGAATTAATATTTTCAGAAGACCTATTTTTTACTAATTTCATGTGATTATTTGCAAAAATAATTTTTAACAATATGTTGCTAAAAATTTTTAATATTTTAATCACAAAAGCATAAAAAATCAAAGATTGTGAAAAACATCGTAAAAATTTTAAATATTGAAAATGCTGATTCACATTTTATAAATTTGGTGGATTCGTGTCCGACTTCCCAAATTGAGCGAATGTATTCATTATAGATTAATACCAAGATGGAATTGAAAGTAAATCCGTTTTGACGATACGGATATTACATAGACCTGTCAAATAAGATTAGATTTAGTTAGAGTGAGAAAAGATATGATGCTGTAAAAACGAGCATTAAATAATCTCTTCGGGGACGGTTAATTGGTTGGGTTTTGTAGGGCAAAGACCAAAGAAATGGACAAATTGCGCCAAAACTGAGATTTTCTGTAATAATTATTTTCCAAAACTCGAGGATCATTGAAATTTTAAAAACATAATTTTTCTTTGTATAATATATAATTAAAATCAAAATTTAAAGAAATTAATATCGAACACACATATATAATTAAAAAAAAATTGAACCATAAATAAAAATGTTAGAAAATTACTACCCTTAAAAAGTAAAAAGGTTTCTGTAGCGTGGTTTCCCCAACAAGTGAAACAATATTAAAATAATCAGCTTTAAAAAAGAATAAACGTTAGTGATTTAAACAACGACATGAAAATAAAATACAATAAACGATATAAGGTTCAGGACAAATGTTTCACGCGCCATAGATTCATTTCACATAGAAACAAATGTCTGTGTGTGAAATGTGTGTTTAATACAAAGGTTAGTCAAACGAACATTGTCACTTCGTAACTGTAAAATTGACAATGAAATGAGGTATGAAAACAGGTATGTAGTTTTGTTGCCTACTTTCATGTTCCAAGACTTCTCTCTTTCTCTCTGCCAAAAAAGAATATATTAAAGGTTTATTCGCACTTCATCCCATTCGAGAGCGGAACCGATAGTAAAATTGGATTTAAGAGTTAGTATCTGCTCTCTCATTTCGGTTAAGACAAACGTGACTTCGTATCCAACAAAATATAATTTCTTATCTCTTGCCAGCAAGGAAATCAAATGTCTGAAAATTCTTCACGCGACAAAATGACATATAAAATGTTTGTTTCTCAAAGTTTCCAAAACTCTCATGCTGTCATACCAATAAAATAGATTATAATCATCTTTATTCCCGTGCCGTAGAACGTGGTATGAAAATGTTGCATCAATAGTAAAGGTGGAGCAGGACGAATGTAACTAAAAGATGTATTGTTATTAAAAATTTCACAACCAACAAGTTCTGCTGTTTTAGATCCATCTGTGAATACTGTTTTATATGACTGATATTGACAATATGACGAGGAATAGACCAGGTTTATTCACGGAAAGAAACCTGGTTTTTTCCCCTCCTTTACAACATTAGCTTTGGTAAGTTATTTCCGGGTCAACTACATACATTGTGCCATGAATAGAAAGTGTGGGACATGATAAAGGATACTATTAAAATGCTCAAGTTATAAAAATTTTTGCATTTAAGCCTTGAAGGACACCCACAGACTGGATAAAAGTATTGGATGTAAATCATCGAATGCGTAAAACGTTTAGGGAGAATACCGGAACATTACTTCAAAACCAAAATTATGTAACAAACGGAGAATTCCATAACGCCATGTAGGGTCACATGATTTCGGTATGTCAAATAAAATGGGAGTTAAGAAATTTCCCCGTATGAGTGATGAAGGGGTAATGTTACTAAGAGTGGATCTCCTTTAAGGAAGCTATACTCTGATTAATACAATACGTTTATTTTAATTCTAGGAAACATACGAGACAAGAATTGAACATACGTTCGATAATCTTAAATGATCAGATCTTGCGAATGAAAGGCTCTTGTAAGTGGATGGAAATAGGTTTTGTCGTCGATATAAAGGAGAGGCAGTTATTAGAAACAAACTGTCCTGTCTGCTGTGTGTGTGACAGCCAGAACTAATATCACTCACTTCCCCAGAAGAATTACGGCCGTTCAGGTCTTCGAGTAACAAAAATGATTTCAGCAACTAATGATTCATGCCTCTCTTGGCAGAATGTGAATGCAAATATAAACTACAAACTGTAATCAAGAATGTCATGTGAATTTTTACATCTAAGTCCTTTCAAGTATGGACAAAGCAGGGATAATTATTGGATGTTTATATGGAAACTGCTCCAGACACTGAACATCATCACCAATCTTTTCTAAAGCATATGAACACACACAAATTAACATTATTTTTAGACTTCAAGAAAGTTTCCAGGAGTGCTACATATGCGGGGTTTATAGTCTGCCATTATAGACTTTATAGACTTTGTAATCAAGATGAGAACACAAACAATGGCAGTTCCACGAAACAAAGGAAGTTATTGTTTAAAAGTTCCTTTCCCGGAGTTAGAAGAAGTCCTCTGTCAACTTTTCGAATGGCATACAGTCGTTGGGGTAATAAAGAGAAATAACGTCAGCTTCCAAGAAAAAGGCTTCACGGGTGGGTATTGAGGGCCTATGAGAGCCTGCTATCGTGGCCGGCAACAGCGCAATGGGCACTGGTTAAGTTTACCTCTGGAAGCTTTTCTTGAATGTCAAAAACATTGGCACTGTAAACAAAGATGTAGATTTCGGATATATGGCCTGACTGTTAAATTCAAATAAGCTGTTTTAATATTCTGCGGAAGGTCTGGGAACGCAAAAAAGTCAGATTAAGATGCTTAGCTTCTGAACTAACCATCTCATGTGGCTGTAATTAGTTCACCAGACCTTATGATTCAGATTTTTCTGAAACTCATCCGCGTCAGAGAATTTACTAAATGATTTTCGGAAATGACACCAGGTGAAAAATTCCAGATACCATAAAGCGAAACTTATTTCTATATTTGCCAGCAAGTGCTTATAATAATATTACACTGATTGTGGTAGCTGTCAACGATCAAGTATCTAGATAGTTGAATTGAATTGCCAGTCTCCACCATCAAGTCGCCAGAACGTAATTTCTTAATGAGTCTTACTTCCTCTATTGTTCCTTTCTGAATTAGAAAGGAGGATACATTCAGTTTCCTTATTTTATCTTAATAATAAAATAACTTAGTATCCATGTCTAATAAAAACTGCTCCATTGGGAGATTCTAATTTTTCTTATAATTCATGCATATTTAAGAGAAAATTTCGGGACCTGACCGCACCACAAAGCCCAACAAGAGGATGCAGATTAATTGCACCAGTGCTAGCCTAGTCCAATACGATCACAATATATCCCAGAGATGGCCTCTACCCTTAACAAATCATACAGTAGATGCACCGATTGCTCGATTTATAAAACTGATTGATGTGCAGAGGACCACACAGCAAAACTTCAGGTTCACATGAAGCAAAGGTAGAAGTAATGTGTTGGTCTCTGGGGACATTAATTACCCAAGATCCTCCTTTCCAAGGACACAGATCTGCACACACAGTGAATACGTGGGTAATTTAGTCCGCAGGAGAAGCTAATAACAAGTAGAACAGCAATTGTTATTCAAGAAGGGCTCTCAATTGGCGTTGTAAAGGAGGGAAAAAACTAAATTGATTTTACTGAATAAATCCGGTTTATTCCCTTGGAAATTTTGAAAGACCTCAAGAGTTTTGAAAATTTGAGATCATTTAGAAAATTTTGAAGTTTTTCTATCAAACACTTTTTAAAATAAATAAAAGTACACTTACTTTATGATTTCTGCTTATAATTACGGTAATAAAAATATTTCATGGATAAGAAAATAACTCTACGTTAACAACCAGTTTAGCATAACATCAAAAATTATTGTTGATTAAATATTTTTTCCTTTCTTTCTCTGTAAGAAATTATGAATTTATTAAGACAAAAACATGGAAATGTCAATATTTATTCTGACAGTCCTGAGAAATAAATCATTATATTTCTTTATTAAATGTCAATTCTTTATATTTATTATTTTAGCAATAATTTTTGTTCTTATCAGTACGAAACTAATTAATTCTCATTCTAGAAGATAGAAGACATTTTTTTTTGCATATTTACATAGTTTATTTCACTTCTCTTCATATATATATATATATATATATATAAGGCAACAATCCATTAAACGAAAGATTACTGGTTGAGTTTATTCTGTCAAAATTTCCAATATTTCCGGTTTATTCCCAAAATACCAGTGGTTCAAAATTTCTGGGAACATCTCTATCCTCAATCTCTTACAATATTTCCCAAAATATTGTAAGGCAATATTACAAGGCAATTACATTGAGGGAGAATATAAAAAAGAAAGAAGAAAAGAGAAAAAAAAAGGAGGGGACAGATCACTGGGATATCATGGGATGGTGACTCCCGTGTTTCCTTAAAGAAAGCAAGCATCCTGTGGCACTTCAGTATAAAAGTAGGAGGCAAAAACTCAATGGATGGTATGGTCAGACTTGATTTTAGCATAATAAATGAGAGACAGTGGCATTCGCTGCAGGTCTAATGACTTCTGTTAACAGATTGCATATAGACGCTGGACGGTTAATGTGTGGAATGCGATAGATCATATCCGTAAGACAAAATGATGGAATATTTCCAATCTGCACAAAGCGGATCTAGCGGATCCGTATAATAAGTGAAATGAAATGAGTGACTGACTGGTAAAATTGAAAGAGTAATTTCCGATCTTCTACCAAGGTGTATTTGAAAGCGCATTGAGGATATTATGCGATCATTGGCACTTCTTCAAAGGATAGAGTATGAGGGAAAAAACTTTAATATGCGGTCGAAAATCACTTCAAAGGATTTCATCTCACTGATCCCAGATATAGGGGTATTAAATGATTGGACCATTATAAATTCTAGTCCACTTACAGAAATGGACAAACTCTTGCTACGAGATAAAGTCTTCATTCTCTGTATACAAC
Source organism: Latrodectus elegans (assembly GCA_030067965.1). Lineage (NCBI taxonomy): Eukaryota > Metazoa > Arthropoda > Arachnida > Araneae > Theridiidae > Latrodectus > Latrodectus elegans. The sequence continues at coordinate 70,024,396 of CM057817.1, read as the reverse complement.
GAAGCAAGTTTATTAACACATGTGTGTGTCATCTCTTAATTAGACGCAATTTTGTCCTTGGCAATATATTTGCAGTTTGTCAACAACCATATTACCACGAACATAAGGTGAGAATTGATGTAGAATGTTGCTGAGATGTACAAGTTAAAAGATATAACACCTAAAATATTACCCGGAGTCCCTCCGGTTGGATAAAAGTATTGGGTGTATAATTTCTAATATGTACTTTAAAAATAGGGGGGAGCGTAAACAATTACGTATAAATATTAGACCATTAGCTAAAATTATACAATGTATGGAGAACGATGTATCGCTATGATTTCTATTCACAAAGGCGTTGCGTATTTGGGTTTCCAAAGATGTGATGTTATCAAGAGTGAATTTGCATTTATGGAAGCCACTCGGGTTTACACGAATACATTTATTTTTTCTAGCACATATACGAGATTAGCATTGATCATACATTCGAGAGTCATACAAAAGCAACTCTCCTGAGCAATTCGTTGATAATGTAAATGATCTGAAGGATCTTTACCAGGCCGTATGATCTAAGTCACTATTGCTTCTATTTAAAGAGATGGAAACTTAATTTATTTGTCCAAAAAAAATTGGACTCAAAATAAGTTCGATAAAGAGTTAAGATTTAAATATTAAAGAGTAAAACAGCCGATTCCGTCAGGTCCTGGACTGGTATTTTTGGGCACTTTAATACTTTCTTCAATTACAATATCTCAAATTCGTAGCTGCATACAAGACAAAATTTGGCTATTGTAAAAATTAATAAATTGATTGGTGATTATTAAATAAATTGGTGAATGGTCAGCACGATTCTAAGTCCTTAAAACATAGGACTAAGAGTCAAGACTTGAAACACAAGCAAAAGTTTCACAGAGAACATTAGCGATGTCCTTAGAAGAGTATACAGCAGCTCTGGCTTCCACAAGAAAAAATTCCTTATGAATTCCATTGCCTGCTTTCACTCATCTCCACATCTGGTACTGGATATAGAAGACAGTGATACCTTCTAAATTCCAAGACGCACCCTGCGATCTAGAGCTCGCTTGAATGCGATGAGATTTTCTATTCTAGGGTATCTCCGAAATAACAGGCATAACTTCCTGTTTCTTATAAGTGTTTTATATTCATCATTCCATCAAGGTTTGCAACACTATTTTGGTAATGCCATTCCGAAAAGTTCCTCAACACCAACTGCTTTTGAAATTGTTTCCGTGATTTTACCAACTGTTTCATCAATGCTCTCAAAGAAAACCATTTCATTATTAACAACGGACAATTTTGTAAATTAAGTACAATATGCCCGATTGCACATGTTAGTAGGAAAAAGCATTGTCTTATACTACTTGTAATCTGGGAATTGACGAGAGGGAAGTGATAACTCTAGTGAAGATTTCCCTACAAAGGATTATATCCATTAACATCACTGACAAACAAAAATGGAATAGGAGCAGATTCAAGTAACAGAAGAAATTTTTTAAACTGAAAATTTCTTTGCCAGCAGATGAAAGGCTTGTGGTTCTGTCAAATCTCTGAATGTTATATCATCCGATGGATATAATGAAACCGCATCAGTCTCCAGACACAAGAAAGCATTGCGGGTGGAAGTTGAAGATTTGAATATTTTACAATTTTTAAGCTTTCTTGGATGTTTCTTTTACAAAAATAAATTATAGAAAATATAGTTTTTTAATTTTGGCTTTTTAGACACTTGGAGTGCGAGAGGAAACTCCTCTCGTTCTTACGGGAGAAAGAGGAGTTCAGTTCAAATGATTCTTGGTGACTTTTTTGGCAGAAAAGTGGGATAATTAACACCTACCTGAGGAGTAAGAGATGTAAGCAATCTTCTCTCCTCAGGATGTAAACATATTGGACAATTTCGAGAATAGGAAGTGTGGTTCCCATTAACTGACACTTCTCACTCGCTGTACAGTTCAAAATATAGTAGTCATTTATTGCGCAACGAGTACTAGTCAAAAGCAGTCTTCGAGTGTCCGAAACGCAGGCACTGGAAACACCGCAAGGGATTTGGGATGAAAGGCCGGACGGGGAAAATTCATATGCTTGCAGCTTTGATATTCTTTGAAAGGTCTGGGGTGACGAAACAATATGCTTCATATCAATAAATTGATCATTCTGTCAGATTTTAATACAACTTACTCCACAGATATTGACTTTCTAGAAATTCGTTCGTCGGCACCTTCAACAAATCCCCGGCTGATTGGTTTGTCAGTCACTCAACGGTCGTTTTAGCACACGTGGGCTTATTAGACTGGGATCTACGGTTTAAAGTGGATTTCGAATCACTACAGATTCATGCCCAAGGTGGGATTCGAACTGTTGAACCGAAGGCAAAATCTACACCCAATTTTACACCTTGAGAAAAGTTGATGTTACTATGATGCACGACAGTTATTTCTAAGTTAGCCATCACCCGCATATTACAGAGGATCGATACCCGTGTTTCAATTTTCACATCTACACGCAAGTCACCAGAGGGTACTTTTTGAATGCCTCTCACTTCCCAACCATCCCAGATATGCTTTTTTGATGCTCAAGACATTGGTGCTTCAATATGAATTTATAAAGAATATTTTTAAAAAAAATCTTGGAACCTCACCCATCACCCGCCAACGAGACCAGCAAAAGAATGCAGATCAGTTTCACCAGTTATTCAGGTCCTATACGCTTACAGTACATCAATAAGGTGGCCTCCACCCATAATGAGTCAGCCAGTAGATGTACCTATCGCTTGATTTATAAAATTGATATGTAGAGTACCACAGCACACTTCCCGTTTATCTGAAGCAGAGACTAAATTAATGTGTTCGTCTCAGTTACAATGACTTCTCTCATCCAGGTACACGCATCTCCACACAGTGGAAAATATCTCTTGTCAGGAAACACCTCTTATGTTATGTGAAAAATTAATCATATTTACGTTTCAGCTGATCATTTGAAGGAAGATAATGAAAAAAGAGCGACTGAAATTGGTCTTGTGTGTATGGCAATGTTTCTTCAGTTAAATCCAAAATTTTATATAGATTGAGGCTTGTAAAATAATGCAGTAATTCACAATGAGCATGAATATATGATTTATAAATGTGGTCCCATAAAAATAATTTACACACTCTAATATCTCGGATTTATACAAAGACTACACACAGCATAAGCGAATTACAAATACCTATGCTAAGTTTATTAATAAAGTATCACAAAGATAAAATAATTAAAATATTTCTTTATTTGATGAGTTTTATATGAAATAAATATCAAAAAAATGCAGTGCCTGCGATAAATTGCTTCAATCGTGAGTTTTGAAACCAACACAATCGTAAAATAAAGCATTAAAGGACAAAATTTATAGATGATCAAACTTTTGAATTTGCTTTGTGTATATAGCAATATTGTAGCTCCAGATTTTAAGTAACATATAAGCACCTCTTTTAAGAGTTGTTTGAATGAAAGAGGTAGATAGCGAAATCATTAGTCAATATTATAATAGATCTCAGTATTTACTTGTGATACGACAATCATAATCATCTTATACTTTAAAAGTCTTCAATACATAAATATTTTGTAAGTAAATTATTTTAATTTATTTGGTAGTTTTCTTTTACTGCTGTACAAATTACAAAAAGTTAACTCAAATATTTTTCAAAATAATAAAATATAATTTAGCAATATGAAGGCATTAATGGAACATTGAGAGGAGCATCAACATTTTTTGGGAAAAAAAAATTTCAAAGCAAAAGCATATATTTCTTAAATATCTTATGATAAAGTTTATTAATATGATATTGAATACCAATTTTATATCAATACATGAGGAAACATCAAACATAAAATAGTTTTCAAAGCAGTCTAAAAACAAATTTTTAGATTTATGTACAATATTTCAACTGAAGAAACAAATACCTATCAAATTCGTTGACAAATATTAGTACAAATTTTAAATTACAATTCACAGCAAAAACAAAACAAAATATAAACTATTTTGCAATTTAAAATAATAACCACAATGATTTATAAATGTGGTCCCATGAAAATAATTTACACAATCTAATACCTCGGATTTATACAAAGACTATAAACAGCATAAGCGAATTACAATTACATATGTTAAGTTTATTAATAAAATATCACAAAGATAAAACATTGATATTAAAAACAATAACAAAATGAATAAAATATATTTTACAAGATTAATTGCACTGATAACTTTTTAGACTGTCAAAATAATATTTAAGTAGGACATTTTTAACGTAAAATTATACCTCGGAAACAATAAGGAAGCAAAGGACAGACATAATTATTTTTATCAATAAAAAATTAACATAATAATTAAATGTTTTTACCAATGAAATGAGTTGACTGTTATGAATTATAAAAAAAATTAAAATATCATCCTTTTAGAGACAAAGGACATTAAATTCGTACATATGATGCAACATTGAATAGAAATACTGACATGATACATACAAAACATTGTCTAATTTTCCTAATTAAAGAAAATCAGTTTCACAATTAGCTCAAGAATTTATACAGAGCAAAATATGCAAAAAGTTCTTTATAAAATATTATCAAAAATGTAATAACTCTGCAGAAAGAACAATTTAAATATCACAGCAGCCAAATATATGCATACAAAAGAATTTTTTAAATATCTATTGAAATTATATATAAAAAATAAGCGATTAAATACTCTGAAAACGTTACCGTTATAAATTTTATTACATGACATTTTAGCTGACATTTAAAATAATGATACAATACAGGAAATAATTTTGTTATTTAGTTTCGTTTATTTTTAATAAGTCAAAAAATATTTGTAATGTTTATAGAACTTTTAATATTATAAATAATAATAATAAACACTCGACAATTATTTTGGATCATGTGACAAATGTCAAGCTATGAACATATATAAATTGCACAAAATAAACAAGTTATATAACAGCATATTTTAATAAATTTTAGAAATTAGCAAGTTTGTATCATTACCAGTGGACTAATGAAATTAATGGCATATATAAATATATTTGTGAGAAATGACATACTCAAAGACAATGAATGCAATATTCCAGAAATTTTTAATACTTAAACTTAACTAATATATTTACAAAGAATAAACAAAATAAAGCAATTAGTATGATAAAATACTTTGATACAACCATACTGAACATTGTCAACATAATTTTTAATAAATATTGAGCAAATTTACAGTGAAAATTTTAAATTACATAATAAAAAATAAGTAGATATGATAATTAGTAAAAATATGAAATAATAACAAATGCTCTCATAAGAATTTTAAAAATTTATATAATTCAATTTATCAAGTCAGTCAATGTACAATTTTTAAAATTATAGAATTGGACAACTCTACAAAAACAGTAAGACTAATTTAACATTATTTACAATTCATTAAAATATTTGAATAAATGAAAAATCTAAAAAACATTTGATGTCATGAGAATAAAAGTATCCATGAAAATTCATTTGAGTGAAGAAAATAAATATTCAAATGATCTTCAGTCTGAGAAAAACAAACAAAATAAAAATAAAAATTTAAATACTCTTATCTACACACATGTTAAACTATATATATTCATTAAACACAAACTTCTGGTACATTCTCTGATGGAATACACGCGTGATCTAAATGCATTTCTTTATTTATGGTTTTACATATGTTACATACTATTTTATTAAATTCATCTGCTTTGTCTGCATATACATGGTGTCCAGCGCCTTGAATCAGCTGAAATATTCAAGATACATATACATTTTAAACACAGAAGTGATTTATTTCATTTAAATATTTGAATAAATAAAAATTAAAATTTTTTAGATCTATATTTAATAAATCATTGAAAAATGAAATGTAACTGTATATTAAATTATGAAAAAAGATAATATAATCTCAGATATATTAGTCTTCACATGAAAACTAAATTCAACAAAAACTATGGATTTACACAGCTATGTTTAAAAAGTGTTTAATAAAATAAATGATTATTTAACAAAGATCTAAATAGCATCATTAAAAATAAATTATTCTCTAGTTAACACATTAAATACCATTTAATAAGTTGACTCTGGTTGACTCTTTCCGATATCAATTTTTAAAATTTTGAGGTTAATATTGGTTAAAATTTTAAATGTTTTACATTGTTACAGTGACTTCTATGTTAATAAAATCTATAATAGATACAAACACTCATGTACTAGAACATAATGCAGAAATAAAAAAATTTGTAAGAAAAGTCTTAAATTAGAGGCACCTGACACAGATTTGTATAAACAATCAAAAGTCAATTAAGTGCTTAAGTCCAAAATTTCTATCAGAAATTTGAAGCTTCAAACTTATAGTTTCAAATGAAAATTTGTAACTTTTAAAACCAATTTAACAAATTACTGCACTTTAACTTTTACAAAATGCTATTAGATAACGATTTTTACAAAGTATAAGCAATTGGAGCATTCATAAGCTTTTAATTTTAACAGAAAAAAATAAGTAAATGTTTTCATTATAAATATATCAATATTCTTGCTGACATGTTTATTTAAATAAATACTAAAAAATTGCCACTTGACATTTAAAGTAGTAAAAATGTTCTAGCCTGTTAGAAATGTTAATGGCTAAGAAAATTTAGATTCCATTGATAAATAACTTTTGTGGAGTACAAAACAACATATACACAAATAAAATATATTTTAAGACCTAAAATCGAAATAATTTGGTGAAACATGTATTCATTTAGTAAATGGTATGAAAGATTCAAAATTGTAAATAAGGCTGAATTTCAGCTTTGGGTTAAAAAAAATGTTCAAGATTTGCAACATTGATAACAAATTAATATATAGTTTTATCAAATCATAGAATTTCAGACATCAAGTACTACTAATATGATGAAAGGTAAAGAAATTATAAAATTTGATTGCAGCATAAAAGTTAAATTCATTGGTAAAATGATTTGTCACACAACAAAATACTAACATAAAGAATGCTAACACAATTCGCAATTTTGCACTTCAGTAAGAGCAATGCTTTTTTTCCCCTCAAGTTTTCTGTCACTACTCAATGATTGAAAAGACTGAACTATTCAAGGATATGAAAGACTTTCAAGTAACTAAGCTAAAGTAAGGTAATATGATATGGAGTAGAAGCAATTTTGACATCTTCAATAAACTCATAACTTTCAGCAATTCAACAAAGTAGATTTGATCAAATTAACAACTAATATGATTGCTTTTACTAATTCCAACATGTCTAGACACTTACATTAAGTACAGTTGATGAATAATGTAGTGCAAGACTAATGGATGCATCCTTTTCTACAGCCTTTGAAACAAGAGCAACAACTAGATTTTACCATATTTATATATCTGTAAAAAGATTTCACATTTTTCTATCGAAGGATATTTTTATTTATGACATTTACAACTACTCTGAAATATGTTCCTCAATAGCCATACTAGGAATATTAAGTTCTCGAGTCTTTGAATAAAAATAAACACTTGAGCAATATCTAAAATATCCATTGACTCATCCATGGCCAGATAAAACCAGTCAAGATGTACATTTTTGTCACAGTCGAGAGGTGAGATATTTCATTTGATATCTTTTACCCTTCAAGATAATATGTTAGATGACAGTCTTGAAAACGTTTACTTTATGAAGATGCATTTCTTTATCAAGTGCAATTAAGCATTCTTTGGACATTTCTCCATTGGCTAATGGTTTTCCCCATTTAACAATTTTAAGAGCTACATCAAAGCTAGCACATTCGGCAGCCTTTTGTTCAGTATTGACTTTCACAAATACTGTAGCAATTAGATTATGCTTTTCACATTTTTCTGTCTGAAAATTTTGTGCATGCTTGGAATACTTTGAATGTCACCATGAAACAAACTAATGTAATATACCTTCTAATTTTATTTGTTTTGATAGTGGCTATAATTTTATTGTAATTCAAACAGTGCCTAATTACTGAATTAAATTGCAAAATATTGAAAGCTTCTTTGATATATAAATGTTCAGCATTCATTTTTTCACTTCTCTTCCATATTAATAAATTATGAGAAAAACAAGCCTAATCAAAACTGTTACATATTATCACTGATGAGTGGTTTGAAGAAGGCCTTTGAAACTGGATTATACATCACTTTATTCCACAACACAACTGTTTCCTTTACCAGAATTTTTAATTGTTATACCGAGTGTCAAAAGGACTACTACGGACATATGTTGGCAGTTTGAGTACAGAGAATATCAATTTTTATTTTGATCACTGGATGTTCAATTAATTAAAATACTTTTGGGCCTTGGAGCTTACTCGAGTAATCAGAGTGGCTCTATGGCCAAAAAGTTTGAAGACCCTTGAACTATACAATCAAAAAATACACTTCTATAAAATAGCATTTAAACAAACCAAACAAAATTCTTATATAAGACAAATGATAAAATATTTGCTTACACTAACTTACAGTAAAATAACTTCATATTTGGAGGAATTAAAAATAGATAAAATGATTTTTTTTTGCCTAAGTAATCAGATATATTACTTTAAAAGATTTCTAACTGAACATAATAAAATCTTACATTCAGTATAGTAGTCTCTTAAAACTTTATATAAAAAGTTTACATCTCAAATGTATATATATCAATATACACACACACATATATACAGAGAGAGAACAGAATATTAATTTTAAAAGAAAAATCTTAGAAAAAAAAAAGTAGAATACTTATATTGATAAAAATGAAATTCTTACTTTAATTTCAACAAAGGAGTCTTTACGAATCGAGCTAACTTGAATTCCAGAAGAACTATCAATCCATGAACGTGAGCCATATATAAATGTAATAGGGATGTCTTTTTTAAGTTCAGATATTCTCTCCATCATTGGTCGCTTTGCCCATCCAAACTTTGCTGTCATAGCTTTAAATGCAGCCTCTCCACTAAATCAAAAATTTGAAAGAATGGAAATAAATTTTGAAAGAGAAAAAATTATTCTAAACGTCATCTACATCCAAGACAAAAAATTCAATTTCTTTTCTCCCTTTTTGTAAGCAAATTTGTTTTATGAAGGGAAAAAAAACAGAAGTTCTTTTTTAGAATTAATGAAATCCTTATAACACAGTTGACAATGTATGTTTAATAAGTCTGGTCACATATTCATAATTTTATTAACAAAAGTATCTAATAATCAAGATTTAAATTGTCTCAATAGGAAACTTAAATTTGATTTGATGTTACTTGTGCAACATGTTCAGATGGGATGAGCTGTGCTGAAAGTCAAATAATCTTTCATAAAGTTAAGTGTTTGAGTAAATCACTGGTTAAGAATTAAGAATATTGATAACTGCTTAGAAGAATAAAGATATTTAAACAAATATACAAAAGCTGGAAAAATGACACAGCTAATTATTAAAAGCTGAACATCTTTTAAATATATGAAATGATTTGAATGGAAGAATTTTGCACGGTAAATATTTCAAATTAATGTTACTTGAGTTAAACCACTTTATCTGATATCATTTAGCCAATTTGCTACAAGAACTACATTTTCTTGAAATTAATAATTTCATATCGGACAGTTTTTATTTGATTGCTTTCTTCTATTTTGTTTTTATTTTTTTACATTTTGAAACAGTCTGAACAAGAGAGGATGAATCCATTACAACATCTGATTCAGAAGAGGAATCATGCATTGTTCTTTTTTTTAAACACAATTTTGGTTTTTTAACTTTTGCATCATTAGTCTCAGATTTATTAGAAGCTGATGTAGATTTTTTTTGTGTTATTGATAGTTGAAGATATTGTAGGGGATTTAGATAACAAATTTGAAAGAGCACAGGATACAAGTAAGCTACATTTCTTTGCATGAAGGTTGTTCATTTTAAGTTCTGTTTGGTAAGTAAAGGTGTAGGGGATGCCAATTTTTGTTACTATGTTTTTAACTATTTGTCTCTAGGGGCAAATAATGTAATATTTTGTCTGCAATTACTTCTTTGTCTAGGATCCGTATAAGACATGATTTGGAAAAGGCAGCAGGTGAACCCGAACAATACCATTAGAAAATTTCTGCAGTAAAAACATTAGTTTCAGGTTCAGATGGTGCACATTTTCAAAATATAGGATCAGTATTCCAACATGAATATTGAAAATGACAAAATCTCTGACATTTAAAACATACAAGAAGGTTAAGATATATGGACAAAGTTTGTAACTTATTTAACTTGCTTTTATGGATTTTTGGTAATATTGGTGCCTAAAAAGTTATGATAACATGCTGGGTATGAATATGTCTACCCCCACATCAAATATTTATACAATGTGCAGCATAAGCTCCTTGATTGCAAAATTTTTTCCAAAAATCTGCCTCCACAACACCTAGGATATATACATTAAAAATAATATCATACAATTTATTTAAAATTTTATAAAATAAAGTTTCAACTGAAAATGAACTTATATTTTTTTAAATTATTGATTACTAAGGTATGTTTCAAGTCAGTTTGAACAAGATCTTCTGACTAATTTTTTACATTTTGTATATAACTAATAGATGATGAGCAGTTTTTATACTAGAAGAGAATGCTAAACAAGAAGTGTTAGGAGTGCTTATCAACATGTAAATGAATTAGCTTCAGCCATGAAATACTACAACCAATAAGATAATTGTAAATATTCATACTCAATGGCACAGCCCTACAAGGGATGGTAGTCACCAGGCCTGGACATTTCTAGCCTTAGCGCTAACCATGATAGTGAACACATATGCTGTGATTCAGCCCCAGAGACAGTGACCACTATTAATGCTAAGCCCAAGGATGCAACCTCTTTGGTTGATCCTTAGCAAACTAACCAAAAGTTTAACTTGGGTGCTAGCTGATTGATACACTAGAGACTACAATGTACCATCCACCAAAAATATCACCCCATGTGACCAAAATATGGATATTTAGAATGTCTATTAGAAACAAGAAGCAAACAAGCAGCTGCAGCTACAAATAGAGCCCCTTTGCTTGTCTACATCACTATACCAAGGGATGGAAGGATAAAGAGAAAATCAGAATATAGACCCCATAGGTAGATCAGGATTGGGACAGCTGTAGTCACCTAAAGGCAAACTCAATAAGGGAGAGGAAACTTAAAATAACCTTTAGTAACAAATATACTTATATGTAATAGCAATTATACACTATTTTGGAATATGGAGTACTTTTCTTATAATTATATGCAAGTGGAGAGAGAGAAGTCAAATGAATCTTCAATCAGAAAAAAAAGCTTTGAATGTTTAGTATTGTAATTCTGTTATGGCCATGATTAAAGTTAGATTACTTCATTAGGAGAATTAAATTGGAAATAAATTAATAAATTTGTTAATTAACTTATAGATGAGACAGAAATTAAAATCATAAAACCTTCAATATAAAATGTGTGTGAAATTGAGATTAAAAAATGATATTTAATAGAAAAAATCCACATGTTTCAGTACCACTCAATAATCAGGACTGTCAAGCTATGAATGAACTATTTTAAGTGTTTAAAGACTATTCTGAGAAAAATTGAACCATTTAGAAAAATATTTTCAATAAATACAGATGACATTAGTAAAGATTCAATATTCATGCATTCAAAAAACAGGAGAATTCCTGTTTTTTGTTTAAATATCAAGCATAAGAATATTAAACAGGAAAAAATTTGCTTAAATATAAAACATTTAAAAAAAAATACAATGTTATGAAATATCCAAATGAAAGTTACATTTTATAAAATACTCAGAAATTATGCAAGCTGTCGAAATATATCAAATTTTAACTTCAATAGTAAAATCTGAAAAAATATTTAAACACATTAAATTTTTGAATTTCAAAAATTACCTAGGAGTTTGAGCATTGCAATGATAAATATAGTTGCCAACATCATTTGGTTCAACAGCACTCTCAAATTTATGCAGAATATCAGAACGCAAACGCCCAATTAATTGTGGACCTACAAAAAAATAATTTAACATTTTACAATATTGTATTTTTTTGCATAAAAATTTTGCAGATATTTAATTAGAATTTTTTGTGCATGTTTGAAAGAATACAAGTTTGTCTTTTCTAATATATTTACAATGATTTTAATAAAAAAAAGTATTGGAAAACACATACTAACCCACATTAGAATGTCATTGTTAAAAAATTTCAATATTAAACATCAGTATTTATGACCATGCTATTTATAAGTTCCCAACAATAGGAAAGCAAAATAAACTATGATTAATCCTATAAGTACTATATCACTGCAACAGAAACCATAATTTCATATTTTATGGTTTGATTATGAGGTATAAAATCAACTTGGATAATTATTGAAAAATAAGAAATTTAAGACAATTTAAAAATTCCTACTCTACAAAAACATATTTTTTTAGACTGTAGAGAGAGTATAACTGTATGCGTGCTCAAATCTAAACAGTAGCTTTTATATAAATGATGAAAAAATGCATGGATGTAAAGTAATTTACTATCTAAAAATTATGTTATTTTGTACTGTATAATTTATACATACAATAATAACAAATCTATAGAAGCATCAATTAAATATAACAGCACTGCATTAATAAGAAAAAAGCCTTAACTGTAAAGTTATTTAGGATTTAATTTATAAGCAACTTTAGACATACAAAAAACAATTTTCTTAAATCAAGAACATTTATTAAAGAAAAAAGAATAATTGATAGAAATATGTGGTATATACAATTTTAAGAGTCAAAAATATTATAATTTTACTTTGATTTTTTTGTATAATACCAATAGTAATTAATAGCAAGAGAATGAAATTGAATATAAACAACTTTCATGTTTTACTCCCTTATACGAATACTGATCTAATGCTTCTAATGAGAATATTAGTGAACACAAACCAATTTATACAAACATTAGGTTTTTAAAATGAATAAGCAATAAAAATATTTGAAAAAGAAAGTGAAAAAAATAGCTCACCCCAGGGACCAGCAACTCTTAATGCAGCTAATGGATTGAAAGGACGCAACATTGCAGCAATTGCTTTAGCCCACATGGGAATTTCAATTTTCCTTGTAGTAAAATCAGGTGCAGGAAATCCCCATGGATCTGCTAAAATTAAGTGTTTTACTCTGTCTGGGTATTTAATTGCATATGATGCAGCAAGGAATCCTCCCATACTGTGGCCAAGTAAGATAAATTGATTTAAACCAACACTTTTCCTCCATTCTTCAACACCTGTTAAATAATTCTCTTTTATAATAAACATATATAGGTGAAATAATTAAAAAAAAAATCCTTTATTAGTATCTTAGGAATAACTTTATTCAATTTTATGATTTAATTAGAATAACTAAAGTTATCAGTTCAACAGAATAATAAAAAAGGCCCTTTATTATTCTGTTAAAGTAAGTCTCATTTAATAAATGGAAGAAATTTTATTTAGAGTTATGAAAAGTTATATGTTGAATCAACCAAGTGCTTAATCAACTTGGTTCTTGAATAAACTAAGTGCTTACAATAGATAAAATGTTACATTTTTTTGATTAAAATTTAAAAAAAAATCAGAAAACTTTAAAAAGTAATGTGCTTATATAATATGCATGTAGTTTATATTCTTTCTAATAATCTTTCACTCTACAAAGATTAGCAGATTAAAATAACATACCCAAAAGAAATGATTTTCTATTTGCATAAAAATTTTTTATAGTGGTAAATAAAATTATCCTTATCATAAGAGCTTAAAAGACATTAAGGAATATTTTATAATTAATGTCCGAATGTTTACAGATATGAATTTAATAATGAACATACATCACCTACCTGATATTTATAAATCATAAATAATACTATAAGAAACTTTTTAAATACAGTAAAAATAGCTCCAATTAAAAACACGAATCAAATTTAGCAGAAATTAGTTCTTGACTCACTTCATTTTAATTTTTTATTAAATATTAGAGTATTCCTTAAAAATAATAGAAATCTAAATGAATATTTACGATTATCATTCACTTCTCTTTTGATAGTAAAATTTAATAATTCGTATTTTTTTTAAAACAAAGTAGTGAGAATGAAAAAGAACAATTTAATTCAATAAAAGAGTGTTTTCCCCTGAAAATTAACTGGGTTTATTTATGCTAATTGAAGAACTTCGAAATATGATCTACAAGACTTAAATACTAAAAACATTTTCCAATTTTATAAAAAAAATTTTGGATAATATAAATTTTTAAAAAAATGCCATTAAAAATTAGAAAACTAAAAGAAACCTATTAAATTCATACAAATAAAAACAAAATTTTCATATGATAACAAACTTATAAATTTGCTAAAGTGAAGCATGCAATATAATAACTAATTAAAAAGTCTAAGCAAAAATTTAAAAAAGAATCAAGACACAAGCTTCCAAAAGCATAAAACAAAAATCCCAAAAGTAAATAGAAATTCATTACAACAAACAGAAAATGTCAGATAAATGTAATATTTCCAGACATTCAATTATTCTTAAAACAAGATATTAAATAGGAAAAAAAAACAAGTTAATAAGGTGATCAAACCTTTGAAGCATTAAAAACAAGCTTACATAAAATTGCCATATAAACTACAGAAATTTCAATGTAAAGTTTAAAGGTAAAGGATTGAAAGGAAAGTTGCAACAAAATACATTAAAGAATGTTTAGTACAGTTTTGTTAGGATTTTTTATGAAACTTTTTAAAACAGAAAATCTTGAGGACATGTTTACTTATGTAATATTTGCTCAAAGATGATAATTTAAACTGACAATGAAGCATACCAAAAGTAGAGAAAATAAAATAACTTGACATAAATTAAGAATAAAGCTAGTGAGATTAATTTGACGAGAAAAATGGAATAGTTTAAAAATATTACTAAAATGACTACTACAAAAGGAATTGTGAACTTTAAAAATGAATAAAAATAGGCTTAAGGATGAAAGATAATAAAGTTAGGGAAAAAAATGTATAGGATTGAAACCAAAATGCTTATCTTACAATGACATCAAATGTTTAACTTATATTTAAAGATATAGTATTTTATATATAATGCTCACTTTTACTTACCTTTCAAAATTGTCATATTTTCTTAACAATATATTAAACTTTAAGAAAACACACTCCACAAGCTTTAAAACACATTAAAACTTAAAGCTTTCATGAGTAAAATTTTGATATTGGACCATACCAACCTAAACTGTAAACCATGACAGCCCATTGAGGTGCCAAAGACTACAGTACACATCTGTTTTCTTGATCAAGGGCTCTGGGGTGTGAAGAGCATCTCCTGGTTTGTTGGTCAGTCTAACACGAAACTCCTAGTATTTAGTTCCCAAGAAATGCTTGGTATTCAATTTCATTAACCCTATGAAGTAATAAGAGGATACGTCGACTTTATCTAACCCAAGGATAGAACCTAGGACCTGTGCGTTGGGAGAAGGAAACTTACCACTATACAACGGCTGTAACCAAATCAACTACTTGAATGCAATATCATAAGGAAATCTGAAGTAAATTAACTGAAGTAAAAATTACAATTTCAGTATCACAGATAGAAATGACCTCTAATCCATCTATATCTGGAGTACAGCAGGAAACTTAGTAATATGACTGCCTATCTATACAGGATAAATATGAAGAAAAAGCTGTCTGGGAAACAGAAAACAAAGCTGACCTGGTAGTTTGACAAAAATTAAAAATTTAATCAAAAAACCCAGTGGAAAAGCCAAGAAAAGAAAATTTCAATCAATAAAGCAGAGTATGCGCTCTAAGACTGGTAGGAGAAAGAGACCTGAATGTAAAATTTACAGGAAGGTTCTCATAGGAGTTAAAATGGATGTGCATTTAGATGGACATTCTCTGAACAGCAATTAATGGAGAAACAGGTTTAGACATGGAGCTCCTCACAACCAAAAATATTAGTAATGACAAGGGTTAGGAATAAACCTTTGTCTTGTAATCTAGAGAGCTTTTATCAATTGTGCAAATCTAAGGAGCTCTAAATGGTTGGAATACACTATGAGATTTTAACTCATGGCAGACATGTTAAGAAATACTTGTGAAAAAAATTATCCTTTGTATAACTTATATCTCAGCTACCAACCTGGTAAATTCACAAAAACAGCTTTACATCAGCTTGTTTAAGACTGAAGATACTCTGAGTAGGAAAGACATTGGTTTGCTTACTTTTAATGATATTGAGGATGCTTTTGATAACACTTCACATCTGCCAGTACTTGAGGAACACAGGGCTAAATCATTTTTTGTATATGGATTGAGAACATGCTTTCTGATACAATTACTTAAATGAAATTCTTTAGAGAATCATTAGAGAAAAGAGTACAAAGAATTGCCTTCAAGGAGCTGTTTTATCACCATTATTTTGGTGCCTGGTAGTAAATAGCCTTACTTCTTCTTTGAATAATATAGACTACTATACTCAAGGCTATAAAAATCACATTACCATAGTCATCCTTGGTACAGACTTCAACATAACATGTCAATGCAAAATGCATAAAGTTACATTAAAAACTGCTGCAAAAAAGAAGGATCTGAAGGTTAGACCTCAGAAGTTCAACCTGGTATTTTTTATTTGTAAAAGAAAATAGAATGGACTTCTGATCCCAAAACTTTTGCATATCCTAATCAATATGGTCACTGAAGTGGAGTATTAGGACTTATTTCTTGATCGAAAGTTTTTTGAGGCTTTGGATGTGCACTGCAATTATCAGATGTATCAGAGCTTAGACCTGTTATCTGGTAATCCAATGGAGGACCTAAAACTGTGAGGGATAGGTTGGGAGCCTACAAAGATTGGCCTGTTTGTGTAACATTGGTGCTTTAACTACTGTACCAACTGGAGCACAAGTATTTATTTTAGAACTGATTCCTCAGATCTTTATTACAGCACTTTACAATGATTGCTTATTGAATGAGGTTGCAGAAGCAATAGTATGATGAGTGCACTGCTACAGTATAAAAAGAAAAAGCCGAACTTATTCTATTGATACTTTCAAAAGAAATGGAAAGAACTTTTATATTTACAAGCCATTTGTGATACTTTTCTCTACTAGGAAAGAGTGGAAGGACAGCATGTTTAAATTATAATATCAGTGATCTTCTATCCATAGCTGGATCAAAGAAATACTATCTCCTGAGGACTAGGAGAACATAATATACTACAAAGAATTAATTTCTAAAAAGGATTTGTAAAGCATGCTACTGTATTTCAGGCTCAGATGTTTACTATAATTAATTTTCTCTTGGTAAATTTTAAAAAAAAGCTATCAGGGTAAGTAAATTTGCATTTTTAATCCATCAAGTACAGCTTTATTGGGTATTAATTCCTTCCTAATGATTTCTAAAATTTGTTTTGCAATATAAGAACCTTCTAAATGACATGCAAATTAGGCACAAGTTAATACTTATCTGGATGCCAGGGTACATAGATGTTGAAAGTAATGAAAAAGGTGATGAGCTTGAGAAAAAGATCATCTAATACAATTAGTGTAGCCTATTGGTGGCATCAGTTTAAAAACTATTAAAGAAGATCTTAAATAGGAAAAACAAAAGTTGAATAAAATCTGCCTTTAGTTTTCTGGATGACACTAAAAGCAGCAGTTATAAACCACCTGGAAATTTTACTTCTGAAACTCTTAGGTCCTCAAGACAAATATAATAATTTGTGGAATTCCTTACTGATCAATATTTAAAAAAAAAAAAAATTCAATGTGATAGGACTTTTTTAACAAGACTTTAGTGTAGAAAATGCCAAAACAGTGAAAAAACAGCACATCATACCACATATAAATGTGATGCCCTTGTCTTTACTAAATTAACTGCTTTAAGTACACATGATACTAAAGTGAGTTACACCTCAGCTCCGAATAAAGGATCTTTCTGACTTCATAAGCAAACTGGGAGACCCTAACAGATGGAACTAGGTCATTTTGGATTTGGAGTTTGGTACAAAATGCTTTTAGCACAGCTAACTTAATGTCAAATCTAATTTGGAAGAACATAAACTAGTTAATAAATATTAATACAATATTTGCCACAAAATAAAAGCGCTGGTATACAGTATTAAAGATTTTTTTTTTACTTAAAACATTATAATAAAAATACTGCTGTATTTTTTGCAGAGTAATAAAGAAATTTTTTTTAAAAAAGTATTAAAGCTTAAAGAATTCCATTTATTGTTGAATAAATGAATTCAAGGCATCCACATTTTTAAGTTGTATAAGAAAAAGCAAATTCTAGGAAAAAAAAACAATTGAAAAGGAATTTTAAAAAGCAGAGCTAAAGTAATTCATTAACATAGTAATTAATAAAAAATCTTACTTTCAACAAGTTGATTTTCAGCTATTTCCGCATCATTACTAAACTTAGGACGAGAGCTGAGTCCAAAACCAAGAATATCTATAGCATAAAGTGGCCGATCCTCAGAAAGAGCATCAAGGTTCAAGATCCATAATCCAATACCAGAAGCAAATCCATGAAGTAAAACTAGTGGAGTTTCCTTTTCATTACCCTTAATAAGCAAAGATCTTACAACACAATCTTTCTCATCTCCATGTTTAACAGACACGAAAGAGGCTTCATAAGGCTTTTTTAAGTCTAAAGACAAAAGTTTAATATTAAGATCACAAACAAAATAAAATTGATACAAAAGTATAATCAAGACTTTTAGCCAACAAATTTTATATCAATGCGAAGCAAAATCAAAATATATATTTTAGCATTATACATAATATGTGTTTATCAAGATTACCAAAACGAATAAAATATATTTGTTTATGTTGATAATCCAAAGTTTATAGAAATATCACTTTAATATGACATAAAGAATATATTAAATATTTAAAGAATTCGACCAGGTCTACCCCAGCTAATTTAACTGGAATCTAGTATAAAGTGGACTTAAAACCAATGTAAACACATATGCCTAAGATGAGATTCAAACACATATTGTTGAACTGAAGTTTAGAGTAATAATCATTTATCAATGAGCTATGCACAACTTTACATTATTAATTTATAAGTAAACTGTCATTATTTATTCTAAGTATAGAAAAAGTTCCTCATAAAATGTCACAATTACATACGTTAAAATTACACATTAAAATAATGCACATGTATATATAAATGGGAGTTTTTAAAATGTAATTGGAATGATGGAATTTAAAACAGAATGGCGTTTCTAAATATATTTGATTTACTCTTAATTCTTACAGAAAATAGTCACAATTTCCATTTCTAAGAACTTAAATGAACTAATATTTGCATTTTAATCTATATTTACATAAATTAAAAGCTTAAGTTCATGACTATCTTATTTTCATATGCTGATTCACTAAGGAGATGCAATTTAAAATGAATTTTGAAGCACTATACTCACATCTAAAGGGAAAGTTAAAGCCATAAACTAATGAACTAAAGATCAGATTATTTGTAATTCAGTAACTAGTTCTGTATATGCCTTTTTCAATGTAGATATTTCAATATGCACAACATTACACCAAGATGTGGGATGTATATGGTTTAATTCTTGAGTAAAAAGTGTTTTATAATACATAAGTGTTTCAAAAAGTAAAGTAACAAGAACTCTGATGGGTGTGCAAATTATCCATATAAATAAAACCCATCTTAAGATAACAAAGACATTCACAGTATTTGATTGATGGCGATAGAGGGAGCTGGTTGTCCAGTAAAGAGACAAAATCTCAGTTAGAAAATGGGTCCGTTAATGGAAACATGGTCTCCAATTGAAATAAGTAGTATAATAAGAATTTTGCATTTAACAAAAACCTCTCCATCTGAAATTCACCCGCAATTGGAAGAAATTTATGGTAAATATGTTATGTCCATGTTGGTGCACGGAATTCGACAATGGCAGAACAGATTTGTGAGATGAATAAAGAGCAGGACGACCAAGCACATCCACTATAGATGACAACACTTACCATGCCAAAGCGTTGATTCAAAATGATCATCACATTAGTCTGACTGCACTGTATTGAGCATGAATAGTTTGGCTAAAGGAAGATGTGCTTGTCGAGTACTGAGACAACTCACAGATGACCATAAAGCTACATGAATGGGGTTTTCTCTCAAACACCTCTTGCATTATCACTGGGAAGGTATTACATCCTTACACTGAATTGTTATTGTTGATGAAACATAGGTGCATCATGTGACACCCGAGTCAAATCAAACTTCTATGTCGTGGAAACATCCCTCAACCTCCTCATAAGAAATGCAAAGTAACACATTCTGGAAAGAAAGATATGGCCAGTTTTTTGGTACGTTAGAGGCAAATAGGATTTGTTAGTCTTAACCTCAAACCAAGCAATTATCTTCTCTTTGATCTTCTGAAGAAACACTCACGAATTAAGCATTTCAGAACCGATGCTGAAGTTCAACAAGCCATTTTAACACTGTTTCACAACTGTGACGCAGATTTATTTGATGCTGATTTCGATGGTTTGGTGCACCAACGAAATAAATTCCTAGATAGTGACTATGAAGAAGAGTAATATGTGCACATTTTATCCTGATTAAAAGCTTTCTCTAAATGCACTTGTTATCTTAATTTTTTAATTCCCTAGTATTCTCAAGCCAACTGATGGCTGAGTGGTTAGCATTTATAACTCCTGGGCTGTGGGTCCTGGAATCGAGTCCAGGTCAGCACATGGATTTTACTTTCTCTCTGTTTCTCTGTCCTTTCTTCTGAGATGATTTATGAATGAATCTTATCCTATAAACAGGTTTGTGTTGGCATGGATTGGGTAATTCTATTAACTGCATAGGTGTTCACAGGTGCCCACTTGGTAACGACAAATGAGTAGCAGTTTCTGGACTTGTTATGGCGAAAGGTTAGACACCTAAATGTTGGCTACTCTTAAAAAATATTTTCAAGAATACTAAAAATTTAAGTCACTTATTAAAAGAATTTAATCAATGATATCAAATATTGTTATCTGTATTCAAAGATAAAGGGTTAAATACAGAAACTTTAATATTTAAAACTAAAATATCTAACAAAAATTTATCATTTACCTTTATACATAACATTTTTTTTATATAATATACTATGCATAATAATTGCATTTGAAAACTTTTATTCAGCTGTCTTGCTTTGAAATGCTAAATGAATATTCAAGAAGAATAAAAAGTGATATCAAAAATGTTTGCTATACTTCAGATTTGTTGAAATTATTTCTAATATTAGTCACATACCACCTTGTAACATCAGTTTTGAGAGGTAATAATTATGACACATTAATAGCAACATTTCAGAACTTAAATTTACAACATTAAATTTATAAAAATATTTCACATCAAAAACGAAAAAGTATTGACAGTTACTTTTTCTCACAAGAATATTGCCAGGTATAAATTAGTATGTAAAAAATAAAACATCTGATGTAAAAAATAAAACATCTGATGTAAAAAATTTAGTATTTTATAATATTAAAATTGTTTTACATTTTATAACATACAAATAATGTGGATTTCAGAGGAAGAACTATTTTGTAGATTTAAAATAAATATTTTTAAATCTCATACAATCAAAAATATTCTAAAATAGCTCAAATTGTCAGCCTTAAATTGTTCTTGCAAATGAGATTTCAAGAATGAATAAAATAAAAAAGTCAGTAAAAATAAAAGCTTATTTATGAAAAATTCTTTAAAAACTTTTTAATACTAATTGATATTAAATTGAGATATAATTTAAAACTATTTATGCATAAATATTAATATTTTTTAAACTGGTCAGTTTACTTGTGCTATTACCAATTGCATGAGAAGCAAATTTTTAATTCCATAAAGATAAATTTTAGATTTGTATCCAATCACATAAATAAAATCATTGTTTTTTCATGAAATAAAAACTAGATTACATTCTTTTAGTAAATATTAATATACCAAAATTTGGGTTAAACTTTTAGTATATTTAATATTTACTAAACGAAACAGTTAAGATAAATGAAAAAATAAGATTTAATATTTAATTGAAATGTAAAAGAAACATATAAAGTGATAGATTAATCAAAAATACAAAAAGTTTATTTTTAAGTTTTTTTCTCTTAAATTTCTGATTTATTTTTTAATTAATACTTCATAAAACACTTTTATTAATTTTTATAATAAAACATTTTTATAATCATGTATATAAATAATATAAAGCACTTCAGGCAAATTGCATAATAATTACAACATACTGAAAAAAATGAAAATGACAAGATATAAAATCAAATGTTACAAAGAATTCTAACTTTATTCACATCAAATTACTAATGATTGTATTACTTCCAAATGATAATTTCTCATAAGAGTAATTTTCTATAAAATTGATTACTTCCTAATATGTACATAACAAATGTCCAGTTTATGACTTATTTTCTCAAAGCAACAAGGTGCTTTTAAAGTTGGGAAATTATATAAAGATTGTGTGTAAGACATAACTAATATTTCAGACATTGAAATATAAATGCATATAAAAATAGGCCTTTGACTTAAATCTTTGCCTCATGGCATCATGACAAGAAAAGAGAACTAACCTTTAAATTATTAAACTCTATATTTTGAATGTGAAACATTTCTCACTGCTGGCATCTTACAGAAAACAATTCCTACATGTTTAATCTTTATAGAATCAGATTGTTAAGTAATCAAATATTTTGAGGGAAGAGTGATAAATTGCATTTGTATTCATAAATAGAGTCATTTTGAGAGTTGTAACACTACATTAAAAAACAGTTTACTTATTAACTTGATACAATAAGTTGCTATTATACAACTATGCATATTAAAAATAAAAACATTTGAATAAAATACATGTTAATTTAAAGAAATAATTTATCAAAAAGTAAGCATAACATTAATAATAATATAATAAAAAATGAATTATGAAACGATTGAATGTTTTCTCCATAGGTAAGCAAGATAGCAAAATAATTCAAAAAGACAAATTATCCATTGTTACACCTTGCATTGTTACAATTTGGATCAAAACTGATTGCAGTATGGGAGAGAAAATGAATATTTTTCAGGTATATGCAATTTTTAATGGTTCCAAGTTAACTAAGTGAATTGAAGATGATAATTTTTAGAATTCCCATTAATTAGAATAGAATGATCATTAGTAATTTTAAAAATTAACTGAAGGAAGGTTTGATTCTGAACAATCTAATCCTGTTATAAGACATTTCATTAACCACTAAATTTCTTACTTGGAAGACTTTATATAAATAATGAACCATATTCATATGCAACAAAAGAAAACCTAGAAAACTCCCAAATATTCACCATGACAGATATATGCCAGCAGATATGCAACATTTATTTCTTGTTGTTTAATAGTAGCTGGATAAGCACCCAGGATTTTCACTCTGACATGAGGTATTCTACCACAAGGCTATGGTAAGAAAATCTTACTCAAACTTGTCATTTTCTTTTTAACTATAACCTTTTAGTTTCACTGTTTCTTCTTACCTTTAGGAAAATTTTTATTGCCCAAGATTCTTACAAATGTAATTTCAATGAAAACAAATTAACTCACAGATTATAAAACAATGTATCTAATGCATTTAAGAAGAATTAAATATACAAAATATTTTTTGTTACAAATACTGTTAATTTCAATTTTTTAAAAAATTAAAGAACATTACAAGAAGTAACTGCAAGTATATCTCTAGTACAGAGTACACACCACTCAAAAAAGAAATTTTAAGAAAGAAATTTAAAAAAACACTGTAGGAAGATTTAAAAAATAATATATAATTATAAATATTCAAATTAAGGAATTGCTTTTCTAATATATTTTCAAAATATAGTTATGTTATTGTGAAATAATAATATAATTTAAGTGAAATAAAAGACTGATTTAAATATGTTTAATTTCTTAGATGTGTTTTCATGTGGGCAGTTTGATAAGCCTATGACTTTGAAATGAAAAAACCAATATCAAAATGCATTTTTTAGCATAATTTCCTTTATTAATAAAGCATTTTCAAAAAATGATCTAACTTTATAATCCTTTGAAAAAATAAAATCAAAATAGTCAATTGCCACTAATTATGGTATTAATGATTTCAGAATTTAAAGGAAATTTTAGGAAAACCAAACTAATTTTTAAATTTGGAAAAAGAAAAAAAAATAATCACTCGGTCCGAGTCAGGAGGGTGATGTGGCTAAAAGAGCAATTTCTAGCATTATTCAACCATTGAATCGATAGTTGCTCAATCAATTATGATTGCAGACAAATGAGCAGGTGCATTGTGTTAAAAAACACTACTTTTAAGACAAACGTGTCTGCTTTTCAACATTTCAATAAAATGGGATAATAAATCAGTAGTGTTTAGTGAATGTATTTTCCTTTTTGAAACAGTGAATGACAGTTATATCCTTTGAGTTCCAGAAAATACCAGTAATCCTTGCTGCCAATGGAACCATTCTGCCTTTATCAATGCAGATTCAATAAAAGTACCTTATTTACACCATTCTTTAATTTCTGATGTGTAGTAATCTATACAAGATTCATCAACTATAATACAATGGTATGAAAGTTCACTTGAACAGTGCTTGAATTTGCTTAAACACTGGTTTGAAATTGTTAATAGTCAACTCGTGATCATTTGTCATGCAAAACATTGAATACAAACCAATATTTTTTAACCCTCTTGGCTATATCACATACTTTCACAAAATGGTTTTTTAAAATATGATGTTGTGAATTTTGATGACAATTTCTTTAGTCATAATCGTTATTGGACATCCAGAACACCACATCTTTTGTGCTAGTGATATCCACAATGAAATTCAGTAAACCTTTACTGAAACATATCATGTGATGGAATAGAGTTCCAATATTTTTAATTTTCTTCAATTCAGGTAATTTTTTTGAGCAAAAATATTTTATCACAGTAAGGAATTTTTTTTTTTATCACAAAAATCAAAACAAACATGTTGTTTGCTTTTGAACCCAATAGAATGAAAATTTTTTTAAATGATCAGCAAACTTAACAAATGTTGCAGATCATAACAAATTTAACACATAAGAGAGCAATAAGAGAGTCATATTTTTTAAGTCATGGACTTATCACAAACTATAGTTGTATTTAATTATTGCTATTAAGTAGAAAATCTACCAAATATCTTTATTTTAATGTAATTTCTTTTAGTTTTGCTATAGAAAGTTAGAAATGGCAACAGTTTAGTTTTTATGCTTAAATATTTAAGATGTTCTTTTTTGGTAAAAAAGAGCGAAATGACTTAGTTGCTTTGTCTAAAATGTAAATTAGTATTATTAAAAATAAATTATGTTTTAAGTGTTAATTGAAAAGTTCAAGTTTTCATTTTATAGATTTTAAAATAAATTTTTTGTGTAGTCACTAGATATTTTCATTTGATAATTGAATTACACTGATTTCTACAACTAAAATTCTGATTTTTAAAAAGCAAAACATAATACTCATTATTATTTAAAAAATCCAATTTATCCCAAAGTCTCAACCCCTTTCTTACATACATAGAATAAATGTAACATATAAAGTCACATTTTTCAAACAATAATATATGTTTTCACTAATAATGAGAATTAATTTACTAAATTGTGTTTTTAATTTAATAATTCTGTATATCATTTCTAAACTAATATGCAATTAAACAAAGTAGTGTCAGTTTTACACAGATAGAGACTGCGTTTCTAACACTGATGGTTCTGTACTTTTAAAGGAATACTTTTCTTTAAATGCTTATTTTAAAATTTGAGATTTCCTTTAAATAAGTTTTTTAATTTTCAAAAACCTAAAACGATTACTCAAGTTACTGTAAATAAAAATCAAGTAAAATTAAATGCAGACTGAAATAGATTGATACTATTTAGGACTTGAAGGTATTTTTTTAAAGAAATATATTAATTCATAGTCCATAAGTAATTCTTCCACAACTCATTATATATACACAGCATCTATCTTGCAAGCTGCAATAAAATGAGACTTAAATCATATGTATACAGTTAAATTTTGTGACAGGAATGTTTTAATAAATGACCCCCCATGGTCACTGGTCACTATGGTTTCACTTATGACATTCAGCAGTTATGAAATTTAAAACTAAATTATGGCAATTGTTGGCAAGAAATAGCAAAAACACAGTTTTCATGTCAACCAACAGTTTATTTTCAAAGAAAAAAACTTGTTTTAGAAGTTTTAAAGTGGAATTTAAGGCACACAATGAAAAATAAGGAAATTTAGGAGTCTGTAGTGCTTACACGTAATAATTTATCATGCATGTTTCTAAATGAATACATTTATTTCCTTTTTATTAAGTAATAAACTAATTATGTTTACTGTTCTGTATAAAAAGAGGTAGGAGGAAAGTCTGGCTTTTGACTTTGATGGATAATGGCACGACATCATAGAATTTAATAATGTTATTAAGACTTCTGATATCTTAAAAGGAAAACTATATTTTATTAGAATATTTAGAATTATTATTACATATATCAGTAATTATAAAAATATATGTAATACAACTTTTAAAACTGCTTATTGCTAAATTTAGCAGGAAAATGTTATATCCTTTTATTATAGTCATGAAAAGTATAATGTAAAACTTAAAAATAAACTTCATGTTTATACCCACAAAATCTTCAATGCATTCTCAAAAATCAAGTTGAGTTTCTAATAAGTTTTGCAAGATGGCAACATGCAAGTCATGATAGCCTCCCATACACATGGAATGTTATTTCTGAACGCAGTATATATATGTTTATATGAAAGAATATTCACAGACTTAGAATGAAATTTACAGCAATTTTACAAAGTTCATAAAATTATATTAATGTTTATGAAGAATTATATTTAATCTTATATATATCATTGACAAATTAAATAAACTGAATTAATTTTTTTATTATAAGTGATGCAACAAATCAAATACATCTATAAATAGAGAAAAAGTAAAAAATATCATTAAAAGATTACAAAATAAAAAGAACAAAAATGAAATAAAATTTACTTACTTGATAGCATTTTCATTTCTGCATCTTTCAAACTATCGGCCGATGTTGGGCACCAGTGAAACCAACCACTGATCCAACTGACAACTGATTTATTAACCATGAGTAAATAAGAAATGCCAGTAATACTTGATGCTGTTACAATTAAACCATGAAATCTGTAAATGTAAATAATTTATATAATCAGTCGATTAATTATAACTATACAGTTGAATGATATACTTTCAAAACTGGAAACTTAAGATATTCATTCCTTATAACCTACTAATTTATTTTCTAAAATGTTTTTCCAATATTACAATAAAATTATATACAATTGACACTTGTTTTTAATTTTTATTAATTTATTTTCTCACAAACATTTAATTTACGTACACTGAACACTCACATTTTTATGAGCTTGTGGTTAGTCTCTATCCAGACACCATAGTCACAATAATTTTAACTCCTATCTACAAATTTAACTTATGAAAAAATCTTTTTTGTGAACTTATTTTCCAACAAACGGTTTTCAATTTTTAAAAATTTTTATTCATTTGATTGTTATACTGTAACAATAAGAATGGACACATGGTCTTCTTCAAAGTCTAAACTTCAAGGTCAACAATCAATGTTTACTAAAGCTAATAGCTAGACAGAAGATCCCCTGAAATCAAGTTTTATTATTGCATTAGAAATCGTGAAG
Source organism: Latrodectus elegans (assembly GCA_030067965.1). Taxonomy (NCBI): domain Eukaryota; kingdom Metazoa; phylum Arthropoda; class Arachnida; order Araneae; family Theridiidae; genus Latrodectus; species Latrodectus elegans. The sequence goes on along the minus strand of CM057817.1, from coordinate 69,996,628 downwards.
AGATCAAAACCTTTCACTGATGGTGGTTTTATTAAAGACTGTAAGTTGAAGATAAATCATTTCCATTTCAAAAGTCAATAATTCAAAATATTTCACTGTCAAGAAACACTGTTGCTTCAAGAATAAATGATTTATTTCAAAATTAGATTTTTCAACTGAAGGAGAAAAATTAAGGAATTTACATACTTTTCACTGGCTGCTGACAACATCACCAATACTGTTGATACAACTCAACTTGCTATTTTTATACGAGGTATTAACAGTAGCTTTGAAATAACTGAAGAACTATTGAAGTGCATTCCATTGACAGGTACTACAACTGCAAATGATATTTATTTTGCAATTGAGCATTTGATAGCAGAATATGAACTCAACTGGAATATACTTAGCAGCACAACTACGGATGGCACCCCTACTATGGCTGGCAAACATTCAAGCATTGTAACTATATTAAAACAGAAAAACATCAGGGAATTTTGTGGGGTTTCACTGTTTAATTCATAAGGAATCATTGACATCCACACATTTAAAAAATGGACCATGTGATGCAACCTATAATTAAAACAGTAAATTTTATAAGGAACAGAGGACTAAATCACTGACAGTTCAGGCAGTTTCTACAAGATTTGAATGAAAAGCTTTCTGATATCCCTTACTTCACCAAAGTTTGTTGGCTCAATCAAGGAGCAGTTTTAGAAAGATTTTTTTTTTTTTTTTTTTTTTTTTTGCATTGCGTGACTCAATTCAAGCTAGAAAAAGGCAACTTAACTGATTTTGAAAATGACTGGTGGGTTGATTGTGTAACTTTGGTAGATATGAATAAATACTTAACTGATCAGAATATAAAGTTACAGAATAAAAATCTGACTGTAACTCTGACTATCTATTCAAGCCTTTGAAACAAAATTGAGGCTCTTGAGAAAAAAAATCAGTTAGTAAAAAAAAAAAAAAGACCATTTCCATCATTTAAAATCACTTGGCACAGTAAAAAATTGAATCAATATTCTCAACTTTTGCAAAATTTTGAATTCAACAATCTTTTTGAAAACTTCCATAAAATGAATGAAATACAATTTCCAAATTTCAGTAATGCTTCCAATTGTGAAGCTTCACAGGCACCAGTTTCTCTGCAAATGGATCTTCAACCAGAAAGTATTTTGAAAAAAATTTAAAGAAATTAATGTTCTTACATTTTATGCATCATATTTCAAGAGTCAAGATAAATACCTGTAATTAAAAATGGATGCAGTACGCAATCTGTGCATGTTTGGTAGCAGTTATAGATGTAAGCAGATATTTTCTGTCAATAATAAAATAAGAACAAACATCCATCTATAATAATAAGAACAAACAGCACGCAAGACTTACAAATGAACATCTCCAATCAATTCTTAAAATAACTACAAAAATATAATACCTGACATCATTGAGGGTGTCAAAAACAAGAGAAGTCGGGATCCTTGAGCTCAAAATATTTAACCTCTTAAAACTTTGATACAATTTTTAACTGTAGAATATATACTATATAATTAAATAAAATGTTATAATAATTCAGCACATTATTTGTTTCAATCTGGCCTGCCTACATATTCAAAATTTAATATACAGCTATCTGCAAAATTGAGTTTCACACCTCTGTGTGATTTTTCTTATTATTTTTATTTTGGGGAGTTTCTTTTTAATCAACTGCTTTACCTGTTCCAAACAAGTTTATAAAAATGAGCAACTATTGCAGTAACCAGTTGAGTAATTATTTTTATTAGTTAAAAACAGCAGTTAAGCAAATGCAAAGAATAATTTTTTTATACTGTATTGAATTTAATGTCTTCTTTTTTTGTTATTACTTATTTAACCAGTTGCAAAAAATTTGCAGATTTTCCCTCCAAGGCAAAATACCATAGCTCTAACTGTAACACACTGATTAAATACTTCAATCTTATAAAATTATTAGTAGACTTAACCAGATAATTTTTGTAAAGCATGAAAACTAATTAAAAAATTAAAGCAAATGTAAAGTATTTGAAAACATATAAATAATTGAATCAATGAAAATATATATTTTATATAAGTTATATTGAAAAATCGTTTAAAAATTTTCTTGTCCTTAAAAAAAATAATAAAAAAATAAATAAATAAATAAAAAATTAGTTTGTATATAAAAATCTAACTTATATGTTTCATTATTATATACATATTTTATTTAGTCAAAATAAACTAACAACATAATTAAGAAAAAGATTTGAATATACCACAACACTGAGCAAAACAAAAGCTTTAGAATACTACAATAGCACAAATCATTCATGGAGATAATTCAATAAAAAATTAACAAAAATAAAATAAGAGTTTAACTACATTTAACAATATAATAGATTAAAACCCTAGGAATAAACAATAAAGAGCTTAATATAAATTTGAACATCAAATAATATACTTATAAAGATAAATTGCTTTGTAGTGTGCACACAGATATGGTAAAATATATTTAAAATAATTTCTCCAATCACAATTAAGGTTTAGATTGGTTTATCACTTAATTGTTATTTTTACACAAGAGCTAATCAGACCAGGCCCTGGTTTAAATCAGATTCTGAAATTTTACAATCAATCACAACCCAAGTTTGAAATCAAAACTACAAACTGTTCAAACAATGGTCAGAGCACTAGTCATTTAGCTAGTTTGATCACAATTTAGGGGATTTAATATATATCAAAATATTTAGTATATAAGAATTTTTACAATGTGGATCATTGTTCAATATGAATGATGAACTTTAAATTTCATACTATTATAACTTTGCAAATCCATTTTATAATATCCTTAACAATAAAATAAATATTTCATTAAATTTTTTAAGTCAAATTTATTTAATTGTATGTTATTATGCAATTTAATAATACACTGAAATGCTTTGATTTACATATGATATTTCTTAAATTTATTTTTCTCTACAGCATAGTTGCTTGAGGTTCTGTCTAAATACAATTGCTCAGCTGTTTTCCGTGTAATGGAACTTCACATTAGCAAATTTAATTTATATGCAATTTCTTTTAGTTTTCTTTAATGGAAATTAACCTTTTACAAATTATCCCTACATGTAAGGCTCAATTTTTGCGCTCTTTAGTCCTGAAATACAAGGTGATTTTTTTTATACATTTTCTTTATCTACATATATTACAATTCCCATCTTTATTTTAATAGCTTTTACATTTTCAAAAAATACATAATACGGCGTCCAATATTTCAGTGGGCAGGATTTATAAATTAAACAATTCATGCAATATTTTTATTTTCAAATGAATATAAATTTTAAATATTTTGTCTAAAAATGTCACAAAAATTTTCCCATATAAAGCTACTGATACTTGGCAGATTCATTTCTATCATAAATGATTATTGTGTGAAAGAAAGGGCGAAAAAAGCCATACTAACTTACAAATGCGCAGGAAAAAAATTAAGAAAGAAAAACTCTTGAATCCTCTTACACCATCTAGCAGCAAAAATAAGTATCAAATGATTTTTTTAAAACCTATACAGATGAATAGCAAGATCATTATTGAAATAAATGGAAAAAATTTCACCCATGATTTTCACACAACCAGGAACGGCGAAAAACTGACACCCTGCTCAAATCATAGAAGACATACGTGGAGGGTTAAGATAAAAATTAGAATTTTTAAAGAGGACAAATGTTATTAACTATATATATATATATATATAATTTTTCAACAAACAATATCCTAGTGAAAAGCAATATTTGCATTTTTAGGTTAGGTAAACTATGAATTAGAAACAATTTAACATTTTAATTTAGAAATAGAGTACAGTATTTATATATTTAAGCATTATATAACATGAATCAGGAAAGTGAGTAAGGCTTTTATTTGAAAAGATGCATATTAAACAAAAGATAAAACAGGTGATTTGTTTTGCATACTTAGTATTTCTTTTATTTTAATGTTTTTTTTAAATAAGTAAGAGAAATTAAGTGAGTCTCTAGTACTAACAGGAAAATTTTTTACTTTGAATTTTATTGAACTATTTTTCGATAAATATAATTCAATTATTTACTCTGATGTAAAAATTAGCTGGATTATGAGTAAAACACAGTGAGTTATAATTTAATAAACAAATACATTTGCAAAAGAAATGCAAAAAAAAATTTAAAAAAGTTTTTAAATTTTTCTTAAAAAATTAGAAAAACAAAAAATTTAAAACATGTGTTTAAATTTTAACTTTAGAAAAACATGTAAATTTTATTTAATTGAAAGCATTAGTTAAATACTTAATCGAAAACATTTCATTTATTTGATAACATAAACTAGCCGTGGAATATTTGTTTTGTATCAATTAAAATTATTCCTATTAAATCAAGGGGTTATAAAGAGCATGAGAAGTAGAAACATGCCTATTGACATATCATTGACAATGCACACAATCATAAACCAGCAGATTAGTATAGTATATTAGATAATGCCAAACAATTAGTCAGCATCAAATCTATTTTTCGACTCAGTCACAAATTTTTATAATTTGTGTGAAACTAATAGTCATTTCTTACTTATTAAACATTAAATTTTTAAAATAACTTTTTCATTTTAAAAATTACTATATAATATTAACTCTTTATATATAATAAACTACATATATGATTATAATTATATAAAATGTATTGGATATATAAACAGGAAAATAAGATAACTAAAAATTTACAATCAAATTTTTAATTATTTTATGCAGTTGTATTAATCATAACAGGACTATATTTATTTACTTTCAGGAGATACTTACCTTTATTTATAGGTTTATTGATCATACATATAATTCTCTTATTTTAACTATGCAGCAAAGCTGTCAAGCATTTTAACATTGTAATTGAGAGTAAGTCCACTTAGAGACAAAAGAAAAAGTCCACAGTTAAAATTGTTTAATAAATTAATTTGTAAAGTTTTAAACTTCATATATCAATCAAAAGGAACTTTGAGGCTTTTTATCATACAATATGTTTGTTAAAATACCTAAACTTGTATTATTAAGAGCTCTCGTGCACAAAACTCAGACTATTTAGAAACTACAGACAAATACTACAATAAAAATACATTTTTAACAATGATAACTTTTATTTAAAAAAAATCAATATTCACAATTCTTATATAACTATATAGTTGTAAATTCTCATTCTTATCTTTCACATTTGCAATGATAAATTCACAATTAAACAGTAACTATACTTATAGCACAAAACTTTAATATTTAAACACATACTCATCTGTGTTAATGTCTGAAGTTATAATATGTAACTGCAGATATTTAATAGCTGCATTTTATTTAACATAATACATCTATTTTAGAGAAATGTATTGGATATTGTATACTTCATACAATATACACATGTTAGTACTATTAAGAACCAATTTATATATTAAAATAACACTTTTATCAGATTTAAACTTACTATGAATAAATAAGAAATTCAAAGTAGATACATTAAAATATCATTGTAAATTTTAAATAATTAACAGCAATTAAAGTAAAATGAGCGTATGTTTCTTACACAACGATAAGTTTCGATAGGTTCTTTTACTGCAAAATGTGAGAATGCACTTAAAATACTTCAGTTTCATTGGCCAGCAGGTTGAAAATATGAAATTAAAAAACATGAAAAAAAAACCTCTAATTTAGCAGCAGTAAAGTAAACATTTATTAAATATCAGTATATGTATCATGCGTTATTAAAAATTAATTTAGCTCAGTATGGTAACAATATAAATTAAGAGACCTAAAAATAAGCAAAAGATTTTATTAATTTAAAAAGGTTAAATTTTTACGGGACTAAATCATAAAACATTTTTCATATTCTCAAAAAACTAAATTCGCAGAACATTAAATATATAACAAAAAGTTACCTTCCTCGGGGCGATTTTTCCATTCCTTTATCATAATATTTTAATTTCGCAAATTTAACATTATTCTTTAATTCACGAAACAATAGGAAAAGTTGAGATTTCGCCAGGTTTATTAAATAAACTGAATACAAGTGACAAAGCAGAAAATTATTATCAATCGCAAGGAAGGTCGCTGTTTATGTAATATTATGTAATCTTCGTGACAACCAGTGACGCAATCAAGATGCGCATAGACAACAAAGTAAAATTTTTGCTACATTGCGCTTCTTAATAATTATTTTATCACATTTCTTCTTTAAGCAAAATTAATATAACTCGTGGTAAGCTAAATAAAATAAAATCGTCTGCTTACAAAATCAAATTTTTTGATTTCCAAATTACATTCATGTTGCCAATTTATATTTGCTAAATTTTTCTATATTTTCATTGTACCCTCTGACTTGTATGTTGATCAAACTTTAAATAATATTCTATTGTTGAAAGAAGTTCCAAAATAGTGTTCTAAATTTTTTGACGAGTTTTGTAAGAAAACTCAATCTTACTCAATGCGAGCTATAAGCCTACGAGCATAAAGCTCCAAAACTGCTTCCGTCACATTGCTACTAAATATTGTTGAAATTTCGGAAACATTTTTGATAGTGACTTTATCTTGAAACTATCATACCACACCAAGGGAGACATCAGCCTGTCATTAATGTGCAAGAGTTCTTCACCACCTGATATGTTCATATTTCTTTCGCCTGAAAAAGGTAATAAATTTTACATTGACTGTACCAATTTTAATTGAATGAAAATGTACACAGACTACATTTGGTGTAGTTAAACTTCTACAACATTAAAAATGCGATAATATTATTAGCATGAAATTCTTAGATTTAACATTACAGGACCTCAGACGCAATTGTAACAGCAACTTTTATTCATGTTTTCATCAAAATTTTTCCTGTTGCGAAAATTGCAGAAATTTCTGCATTATTTTGTTTTCCTCATTTATCACATCAAAATTTATATGGGGATTATATATTTAAAAACAGCAACTTTTCAGAGTATTCACTAAAATATCGGACATTTTATTTTTTCAAAAGTTTCTAATAGAACAGATTTTCTCTCTTTTTCGCAGGGAGGATATCATCATTGCATTTATTTGATATAAATAATGTTTAGGTTGCTGTTATACTTTTTTGGTCTACACTTATAAATTTTTTTAATTCATTTTGAATTTACATTAGCAGTCTATATTAGTCCTGTATTGAGCATCAATATTTCTCCAATCTCAGCTCCTTATACGTATATATATCCCAGTTTGTCTATAGACTCATCGTTACTTAGTGGTAAAACTTCAGACCAAAAGATTCAATACCAACCACTGTTGAACAATGGGAAATAGATGCTGTGATTCTGCTGACATACATAAATTATGTCGGGATGGGTGCTTGGTGGTTTTCTGGGTTTCTTTTCTCGCGAAACAGGAATGTGTCCTTATCGCTGTAACAGAAATGCATCCCTGTGATACAATTTACATGAAGATTATTAAAATACCTTACATCAGCAATGCAGTTTTAACATGTGGAGTTAAAACATAGCTGTCAACACAGGACAAGCTTGGGGGTCAATATTGGTCCAATCCTGGTGAATATTACATGTTTGTAATATATTATGTAGCTCATAGATTGATAGCAAAGAGTTTTAATTTCAGTTGTCAAATAAAAGACCAAGTTATTTCAATGTTTATTTATATAAACAATGTTCTCATATATAGCTTCAGTGCTGCACCTTAAATAAGTAAAATAATTTCAATGATTTATATTAACTATTTACCATCCTATTTTGCAAAAATAATATGACTAATAATTTTAATCGTATTTACAGTTACAATTACAAATTAATGTACTTGAAGTTTTACAAATTGTATTAAATGATAAAAGTCATATTATGCTAATTTACAAAAAAAGTAAAAATTAAATATTAACTACTTATTAATTTTTAATGTTCGAACTAAAAACTTTTCGACATACGGATTCAATTATTGAGTTGGTTTATTAATATTCTCGACTATTAAAACTATAATATCTGAGTTGCATAAGCAATTACTTTATTCTAGATTTAATAACATTAAATCTTACGTAAAAAGTAATATAAGCTATGCAAAAATTGCTTAAATGTAAGCGCAAATATTGTTTCTGCATTGATAAAGTATATTGTGAAAATTGCCTAAACTATCAATTTTTGTATAATAATCTATATTTACGTCTCTATTCAAACATTGCATTTATCATGAAAGTAAAGCAAATATATATTTTAATATGTAAAATAATTAAAAATAAGTTACTTACGATTATGCAGTTCACAATTATGTCCTTTAATAGTTGCTTTTTCGAGCTAAGAATTATTGTACTTCAGTACAAGTAAGAAATATCTTCAAGGGTGGAGAGTACTTTGAATTACACTGCTGGACAATTACTAAGGACAGATAACACTATCATCCATAGCAACCACAAAATGAAAGGAAGCAAAATGTGGAGAATTAGAATAAGTGCGGGATATAGTAAGAAGAAATATGCGTATGCATTTTTTTTTCCCACGTCTGTTCATCACGTGATAGCTTTAAAGGTTTTGACGCGTATGGATAGTTGTTGCGTCAAGTCAAAGTTTTACAGGAATGATTTAATAGACGAACTTGAAATTTTTGGCATGTCTTTCCGACATAATTTAGATGATTTTATGCATGGCCGAATTATTGGAAAGATCGAAGAAGGACGAAAAATAACAGCTGTTACCAGGTAGTTCGACATCGCTTATAGCGTTGTTTCATGGCTGTGGAAGTCATTTAAAACTACTGGAATATGTAGTAGGCGGCACGGGGGAGGTCGTGTTAGAAGTACGACGCTTGTAGAAAACAGATGTCTCGTCCTATCAGCAAACAGGAAAAGGCGCACCACAGCTCAGCAGGTGGCAAATCAGTTTCTTACTGCCTCAGGAAAGCAGATCTCCCGAAAAACTGTTGCCAGACGTTTGAGGGGAGGAGGAATATACGCCCGCAGACCTGTTGTGTGTGTCCAATTGACCAGACAGCACCGTACTGCCTGTTTGCAATGGTGTCGTGAGCATCGCAATTGGACTGATCCTATGATATAATGATTTAATATAAAACTCAGAACTGCTCTTCCATTCTTGTCACTCTAGAACATTTTAAAATGAAAACACTGTATAGTATAATAAAAATTATCGAGTTTAACGATTTATAAAAATTATAAAATATTTAACGAAAGCTTATAGTATTTAAGTAGATTTTAGTATGAGTACTTACATTTTAAACTTTTAAAGTTTGTTTTAGAAGATTTAAACTAAAAATACAACAGCTTAATGTAAAAACCAACCAAAAAAAAAAGTATTTTAGTTACTTGGATATTGTTAGCGTAATACACATGTTAAGAGTGAGAAAAAATCTGACGATGAATATTTTGGGAGTTTAATCTGTAGTTTCTGTAGAATCATTTCGCTTTCCAGACGACTGAGGTGTTACAATAGAACTCCAACTATCCGAATTAGTTGGGAACGGACTCTATTCGGATAATTGGATTTTTTCGAAAAAAGGATTTATTTTTCTTTATTATTGTATGTTGAAAATAGGAGAAAAAACTGCATATTTAAAAAAAAGATCTCTTAATCAATTAAATGAAAATATAACACTTTGACATGTTAAGGTACTAACAAGTGCTGTACATTAATACAGTATGTATACGGAGTGGTGTAAATGAAAGTCATTGCTTGCTGAACATCTCGGTCAGAGTGAGCTGTTTCACTACTTTCATTCGTTTTCGGGTACCCAAATCGCGCATCTGCTTGACAATAAGAATTTGCATGTAATCGCACTCGGGCTGATGCTCTATCTACTTCAAAGTCGGTAAATACTTCACTACGTGATGATCTCGTGTCTGCTTTAATTTGGACATTAAGGTAATCTTCTTAATCCATGTTTTACTTAAGTTTACCATCATCTGCAATTTGAAATCTAGAGTCTCACTCATAATACGTTTTCCAACATCTTCAGGGCTCTGACTTCTGAACATCCAGGAATTTTCTAAAGAGTGTTTTTGAATTCAAGTGACACGTCTCTCACTATCTCTTTCCAATTTTCTCTGTTCTCTTATCTTTCCTTTTCTTGAGTTTCTTCGTTTTCTTCATTTTCTTTTGCTTCTTAAATCTAACTTATCTTTCTGAAATTCTGAAATGGATAAACTGAGTCTGGATATTTGGAGTTCTACAATACTTTTTTTTATCAGCATAGAATTTTTTCAGAAATGTCAAGAAGATTTTAGAAATGTCATGTATAAGTATTTTATTCGTCATGATGCAAGATTATACCAAATCTTGATTTGTTAGTCACTGAGTAGTCAATTTTTATCCGAGAGTTAGCGATACATCTCTTCACTTGTTGTTATGAGACAAGAAATCTTTTACATTATTTAATATTCAAGTAATATTTTATCTATTCAATTATTCAAAAAAAAAAAAATGGAATTGGCTATAAACATTTTTTGTTAAATTTCTCATTCTATAGTATTTCTAAAAATTCACGATTAAGATCTTAAGTTTTTCACAAACTAAAACAAATAAATGTATTTAAATTATAAAAATTAATGTATGGTATATTAATATACAACATATAAAGCAAATAACATAAACTTGTTTACTTCGATTTTAAACATTTTATTGTGTAATCAATTATTAAATTTTTAAATAGAAATAAATATATTTATTATATAAGTGAAACAATCTATTCGGGTTTGTAACTTGAAGCATATAAACATTTCCAAAAATGCACCTTTATTTTATAAAATAAATTCATAATGAGCGTTCTTAGTAGTTCATATTCCACTTTTGGTAGTTCTGATTGTGCACAGTAAGAGCCAGCTGATTTGTTGCTTTCAAGTTTTTTTTTAATAGACAGGGTCACCTCACCTAAAGAAGATAAGACTTCTTTAGATGAGGGGATCCTGTCTCCAGATTTTGAAAGGCATTTAGTTTTTCAGAACTGTCCTTCGAGATGCAATGCTTATCTTTTGCTTCAAGTAAGTTGTGAAAGTAGCTTTTCCATGTTCTCAGTACTTGATGCAGTTCCCTCACAAGTTCTTTATCCTTATTTCTACAGGTGGTTTTTTCTGGTAGAATTCAATTCTCGTATATTGTTAACTATTTTGTAAGACCTTTTACATTCCTAATTGGTTATTCAGGTTTTCAAAGCTCATTGCGATACCTTCTGTAAAGGCTTTTCCCTTTGTTCATCTACTTTTTCACAACTTCTCTGAAATTCTTATAATTTCCTCTTAAATTCTAATACGATGATGCTGTATTATTAATCTTAGACCTTATTCATGTCATCTCTGACTTTTCAGCATTTATCATCAAATAGCTCGTTTCTGGTACGCCACTCTAAACTTAAAATGGATCACGTGGTGATTTTAGAATGATTTCTTTTACAAAATTCTATATATATATATATATATATATATATATATATATATATATATATATTCAAAGCCTTAATTGTAGTAACTAGAGTTTTAAAAACTGATATTTCCAGGATTTGTTTGAAATTTTATTCATTTTTGAAAGAGTATTCTTTCGTAAATAGCTATCGCTTGCAAAACACTATAATAAATTGATTTTAGTCCTATTTTAAAGTACCATTTTTTACTAACTTGAAATACATTTCATGTGAAATATTATTACACTTTTAAAATCAAATTAGTTATAAATTTTTAATAATGTTATTTTGCAAATAGACAAAAAATTAGTTTTGTAAACCAGGATATAAATCTAAACCATTCTATGGAATGTCGAGTAATAAAGAAGGTTATAGAAAAGGTTATGTAAAGCGTGAAATACCACAGCAACGATGGCCCTTATCTAATCGATTTTGAGTAGCGATGAGTGCAAATAATATTTATTGCACTTTTTTTCTTCTGAGTTCTAGAAAACTAACTTATGAAACATTTTTGAAAATCTGATTACAAAAAAAAAAAAAAAAAGCATAAATTTAAAAAGAAGAAAAATTCCTTAAAGTGCTAGAGCATTTTCTGCTCTTTATAATACTGAATAATTAGCTACAATCTCTGGAATATAAAAGAACTTTTTAACAATATTGTTACCAAATTCTACATTTGCCAATATTGCAAACAGGTTACTGATTGGAATTCATAAAATTTACGAAAATTTTCTCATTTTAAATGAGTTTAAAATTAACCATATTGATGTTCAACTTCATGGCAAACTTAGGATTGTGCTTGCAATATATTATAGAAATTGATTCCCATAGAAGGCAGGCCTTCTACTGAATTGTTTGAACACTATAACAAATTAAACAAAAAATTGCAAGGAAAGAACAAATTTATAGATGAGACTTGGGCATGTCTGAAATCATTTAAAACACAGCTTCTTCTATTTTATAACTGCCTGGCGAAAAACGATTTAACTCAATCTTCACATTGAAAATCCGTGTCACCTGCGAGTGAGAATGAACTTAAAGATTTCAGTCAGGCGTTGAAAAAACTTCACGCAGAATTTGAAACTAGGTTTCAAGATTTTAAGAACATTCAATCATCGTTAGATGTTTTCTCGATGCTGTTTAATGTAGACCCGGAAAATCTATCGACAGAATTGCAGTTGGAAATTATTGAAATGCAGAGTAGTACCCATTTAAATCAATTGTTCTTGAATTCCACAAAATTAGATTTTTATAGAGCACTGCCGAAAGATGAATTTCCAAACATCATTGCTTACTCCCAGAAAATTATGGTGATATTTGCGTCGTCTTATGTGTACGAACAGTCTTTTTCAACCATTTAATTGCGGAAAAATTCAATCAGAAACTGATGGACACCTTTTCGCACTGCTGAAAGTTGCTTCGTCACAGCTGGAACCTGCTTTCGAAAATATTATGGAAAATCAAAAACAATTCCATATGACTCACACATCTAACATGTCTGGGTCTTCGAATAAAAGTTAATATAAATATTATTTAAGGTAAAAAGTATTTTGTAACATTTGTGTGTAATGCTGTAATGTTTTTATAATATTAAGATTAAAAACTTTAACATAAAATGCATTTTTTCTGTAATTCTGGTCCTTCTTTAGAATTTCTTAAACTTTGTGGCCCCTCACTAAAAAAATTTGCCCACCACTGCACTAGAGTAATAGTATGCTAAGAAATAATGCTATATAAATGGCATTCCCTTACATATTACATTATTTGCTTATAAAATCTGTCGAATATTTACATATTACTTTTAATTTTTTCTAACAGGTTTTCCACACGCAGGTCGAATCATCAACGTAATTAATCCATCCAATTCTTTTACGTTTATTGCTATAATTGCCACAGTATTTTCAGAACTTTGCTTCATCTCGATCTATTCACTTATCCCAACAATCCTTTATAATTGTTTTCTATTAATTCAAGAATTTTACTTATTATTTTCCACTAATACGATTAGTCAGGTTCCCACTTATTTTCTTTTATTTTGTAAATTATTGTTTCATTTTTAAACTGAAGTGTATTTGTTGCATTTTATTGAAAGCTTCGGAAGTTTTGTTCATAGGATAAGATAAGTATACTATGACACCGTCCACAGTGAGGTGCATAGCCAGAATTACCAACTAACACAAATAGAAGGGAGACACATAAGGACAACTAAGGACTAAAAGCGTATAGCAGTTTGCTATATAACCAAGGAAAACACACTCTAAAACTGATGATTATGGAAACTATCCTTATGGGTTTTTTAAATTTTAATTTGTTTTTTACAATTATTTAAAAAAACAATTTAAAAATACATAGTGAATTATGAAAAAGATGAAGCATGTTGGACAACTATTTAACCAGAAAACATGACACTGTTTTCATTTGAAACCACACTACCGAACTATTTTATAATATTTGATCGAGGCACCGTATTTATTTATAACACTGAGACTTCAACTTCCACTAAGTTGTAAGGAAGATACTTAGGAAACCAGAAGATAATTATAAAATAATGCAAATTAACAGCCTCAAATTCTGTACAAAAGTTAGTGATCTATCAAGAAATCTCTTCTGAAGTAAATAGGAAATTATCTGACAAATTTTTCCTAATAATAACCCTAGGGTTCAAAGCGCTCGTGTAACTACCCAGTTCGACGGTTGCAGAATTCCATCGGGATTACCACACAGAACAACATGCCTCCTCAGGCTTCGTCGAATGTTATTGGAGGAACCAAATACCCTAAGCTAAACTGCTGGAAGCCTTACAGCCGCTTTCGCAGTGGAGTCCACCATCTCATTACCGGGAGAGCCCACGTGAGCTCTAGTCTAACACAATTGATAGGTGAGACTATATTTATCCCAAAACTTTAACAATAGCAATAACAATAACCGTATAAGGTAAGAGAAAGAAGATAGCATCACTGTTCTACGACTGTCAGGCTTATGTATTCGAATGAATAAAAGAAGATTTAAAAATGTGTGCTCACACGTATTTGCATGAAAAGTCGGCATTCCTTAAAATAAATAAAAGAGTTATGTCCAAAATCTTATATCATCCACATGGTATCTTACAAATACATTTGTTGCCGTCAGGCTGCTAACATTCTATCATTGGCTATTAGAGCAATGTATTTAAAAACATTATTCTAACTAATACAAATTTGAATAGATGATTTTCTTTTTACTCAGAAATCTTCGATATATTTTAACGATTGATATTATTATTATCAAGAAATTTACTTGATATGTATAATTCATTGTCCCAAGCGTACTTCAATTCATTAGTATTCGAAATTGATTGATTACTTCTTATAAGTTCAGAGGTATAAAAAATATTTTTGTTTCAAATTTCTGGAATATCCTCTGCCGGAATCACCTTATATGATTGATTTCTACCTTATTGATTTCTGGAATTCAAAAAGCAAAAGCAGTTTATAAATTCGATGAGGCTTCACATTCTAGAAATGCTTTTCAAGACTTCTGATAACGATGTACACAATAGAATTTTTGCATGGAGGAGTTTTTCTTGGCTACCTAAATCACCAGATCTAACTGTATAGGATTGATTTGCTTACAATTTCATGGGGACTTATAGAAATATCCTATTTGCAATATATACAGCAATTATGCTCTCGAAGGATGAGAGTTCTTTGAAATTTTAAGTAGTTCCAGTTCGTAATATTAACATATGAGGGCACGCGTATCAAGTACGGGAACAACGGTAGTAAAAAAAAATTTTTTTTCCCAAATCCCTTAATCAGTGATATGACGGATTTTTCCTTTTTTTATTCATTCCTTTAAAAATGTGGATCGATTTTATTGTTTTCATAAATTTAAAGCGTATTTTTTTTTTATCTTGGGCTTTAATATTTAAAGGAGAAAAAATCGAACAGCAGTATAATTGCTAACGTTAACAGTAATCATTTAAATTACATTCCCACACATATTTAAAAAGATGTAAGGAAAATAGAGACTATTTAAGTATATTAATATTGAAATTTTACGAAATAATTCACATATAAACTTTAAGTTGCGTAAACCTAGTTATTATTTTTATTTCAGTATGAATAGTGGTTTTTATTAATACTGAAAGATACCTATTTTCGTACATTTGCTATTGTTAGAGTTATTCTCTTGTGTATCAAAGAGTGTAATTGTTTAAAAGAGCATAAAATATAAGTTTTCTTGAAATTTACACTCTTAAAGCATTTAATATCATTAAATAAAAAACTTATTTACATTTATTCTTATTGAAACTTATTATTATTATACATAAGTTTCTGATAGAAATAACACCTTCTTATATGCATATATAGTGAAAAATAATGATAGTATTCAATATAAGTTGACCGGTTATCATATGCAAAATAATATTAAACATACTTGAGATAATTTTATGAAGTATCTTATATATATATATATATATATATATATATATATATATATATATATATATATATATATATATATATATATATATATATATATATATATATTCAGAAGATTAAAAAAATCTATCGTAATATACAAAATCAGAAATTACTTTTTTGAATATACATTTATAAAGAATTTGCACAAATTATATACTTTAAGATAAAGTAAACGCATAAATTTAACTTTGAATAAAATATTTTATGTTAGGAATTTTTATTCATAATGTAAAAAATAATTAAAAAAATAATTTACACAAATCTTGCATTGCAAGGGCAGCTAATTCTATTCGAAAACCTTATATTAAGCAATTTAAAAAAAATATTTAAAACGGTTACCATAAGTTTATATGGTTTTATTAATACCATATAAACTTATGGTTACATGGTTATATATATGGTTTTTATGGTAAACATAAATAATTCAATATAACAAAAATAAATAACAATTTTAAATAAACCATAATTTATGCATTCAATTTCATAAAAATAAATGTAAATTAATAAAAAAATAATGTCCGTTGTATGAGTCATTAAACTTTAAGGATTTTTGCAACAAATTCATTGTAATGCAATTCACGGGATATTTTGTTCACATAAACTCAAACTTTTTAATATTTAAATTTGAGAGTTATATTTCTAAAAGTGAGCTCGAAATAACTAATTCGTATCAAAAAGTTACATTGATTTAAAAAAGGGATATATATATATATATACACACATATATGCTTAAAATTTATAAAACTGTTTATAATATATAGATAATATATTGCAAAAAAATTTTAATTTATTTCTTTTTTATCTCAGAAACCACGAAAATAATTTGTTTGCAAATGTTCTTGAATGGAATAAATTTAAAAGAAAATCTAGAGAGTTAAAATAAAATTAAAAAGAAATATATTCACAGCGACTTAGAAACGCGTCTGTGTTTAAGGGAGACTGAAAAACGCACCTGTGACCAAAGCGACTGGAATAACAAATGCTCGTCGAAAAACTATTTATTTGGATATGTCAGTTTCCTAAAAACACATTAACCGACTCAAACAATAGAAGGAAAAAGTATAAGAAACTAAGGATGAATTACTAGGAACATCAATCTATTAGATGTGTGATGCAAAGCATTATTAATCAATTATGGGTTTTTACTTATTTCTTGAAAGCTGTAAAATATTTTTATTTAAAACATGATACATTTTAAGTCAAAATTATGTTTTTAGTGTATGAGATGCATGGATGGCTGAATGAATTTTATACGATTTATTAAAGAAAAAAGGAATATAATAATTGTGTTTTCATTTGATGATGGAAAATAAGGATTATATGTATTTTATTTATGAATAAATATAAGCTTTATTTAAAAATTAAACTATAATGTAATGCTTTCTTAATTGTTCTCACAATTGGAAAATTTTAGAGAGAGAATATTGAAATTAGATTTTTAAATTTTTATACTTTTCCTAATCATAATAAACTAAAAACATGAAAAGCGAGTAAAGTTAAATTCCTTTAAATACATAAATATGTTTCAGAAATATTTTGATCTATTTGAAACTGAATATTCTTTTATACATATACAAGGCAAATTATTTTATCATATATTAAGTAAAAATATTTTAAATTAATTTAAACACATTATTATACATTATTATTACATTTACACATTATTATTTGCTAATTAAATGAATATGTATTCATACATACATTGCAAAACCACTTTATAGGAAGAAAAAAAATTTTTGCTTGATACATACCTTCATTTAGTGGAAAAGTTTTCATAGGGTTTTGAGTTTTTGTGAGTACATTATTTTGTCTTTCCAAAGTAGTTAATCGTAAACAGGTGCTTAATACTAGTAAATGTAATGACGCTCCAGCTTCAAAGCAATTGATAATTCCTGTAGCTATATTTCTAAATCACAATGCTAAAAGTTATCTTCATACCTGAAATAGAACCGTGGAAATGATTCACTGTAAAGGCCTTTCTTGACTATAAACTTGAACCATAAAAGAATAATAGTCAAATAGTTGAAAAAAGAAAATATGTAGGAAAAAAAACTATTTCATATGAGTTTAACTATTTTTATAAAAAATTTTTTATTTTTGTAATAAAAATCTAAGGTTTGATTGCTCTTCACTTTGTTATAAAATCCACCTAAATTGAAATCATTGCATTTCGTTAAATTTTTCCTACATACTGCAATGTCTAATGTGTTTATTGTGCTTTGATTTGCTATATGGCTGAGTTATGACTTCATCAGAGGAATACATCTGTTTCTTGGAAAGAAAGTTCAACTTTCTTTCCATTGTTTTTCCTTTCCTTTAAGAAGCCTAAGTAATATGTTTGTTAAGTAAACAATTTTAAATAATGACAATGGCGTGTTCAAAGGAATAGGAACTTCATGTGAAATATTGGGGAAGAAGGAAAGTGTAAGTTTTGAGTTAATTCTATTGAAATATTTGATCTGAAAAATAAAGTTCAAGGAAAGGTATAATAAAGAAGAGGAAAATAAGCGCTTCACAATAGTTAGGAGAAGCCCAGATGGCAATATTTGACACTAGAGGAAAGTTCTCAACTCTCTAAAAGAATAATAATAAAGGAAAGTGACCTCTTTTAATATATTTTATCGCAAAAGTTTATTAGTTGGACTCATAAACGATATAATAACTGTAAAATTCAGAAATACTTAAGTTTTGTACTTATATTACATTTAAAATTTTATGTCATTACTTAAAAATGTTGATTCTTGGAATTTCTTATTTTTAATGGAATTAAATTTCTTTGCATGAAATCATTAATGTACAATATATTACATTTGTACACTTAGTATTGATTAGAAATTCCTTTTCAGCCACATGGCATATTAAATCCTTAATTTATAGGTTTAACCAATTACATTTGTGTTTTAAAATGCAGGAAAAATGCAAAAAATTAACAAAAAAAATCACTTCATTTTTTATTGATTGGTTATTTAATTTCCATGATCATGTGGTTGGAATCAGCGATATAAACAATTTGAATGGAATTTGTTTTGACGCAGAATGTCTCTGGAATTTGAATATTGCATTAAATCACTTGAATTATATTTGTGTATTATAATGCAGAAAAATATTTAGAAGTTAACGAGAAAAGTCACTTCATGTTTTTTTATAGATTAATTATTTAATTTACATGATCATGCGTTCAAACTCAGTGATATAAAGAATTTGAATGGAATTTGTTTTGATGCAGAATATCACTGGAATTTGAATATTGCATTAAATCATTTGACTGAATTATATTTGTGTATTATAATGCATAAAAGAAGTTAGCAAGAAGAGTCACTTCATTTTTATAGATTAATTATTTAATTTACATGATCATGCGTTCAAACTCAGTGATATAAAAAATTTGAATGGAATTTATTTTGACGCAAAATGTCACTGGAATTTGAATACTGAATTAAATCATTTGATTGAATACAGTTGAAGTTTATCCATAAATCTACAGTAAGAATGCTTGTTTAAAAATATAAATTTATAGACAAGCTACTGTTTTATAAAATACTAATTTTCATTTGTATTATAAATTTAATTTAATTTTCAAAGTTTTATTTCACTGATATGGAAAAGAAATTTTGTTTCATTGTCATAATTTTTCAAGCATTTCATTTCAAAACACGTATTTTAAAATCCATACTTTGAAGAGCTCAAAAGAGAATCTGTATAATTTAGGCATTCATTATAAGTAATGCATCAAAGAGGCTATACTCACCAATTAGTAAGCGGATTTTAATTTTCCATGGGTCATTGCAGAAAATGAATATATACAAGTACCACTTTTGAATTTACGAAATACACATAAGTATTCCATAAATGCCGCAATGTAATTTGATGTAAATTTAATAATTTTAACTTATACTCAACTAAAAGGGGAAAATATTTTGCTTCATTGTGGTCTGGTTTCCTAAGCATTGAATTTTAAAACATGCGCGTTAAAACCTATACCTTGAGAAGACCATAGAGAGAACTTATTTTGAATCCATTTGCTAAGTGCACAGATTCTTTCACACACTTTTACTGATTCTTGCTCATAAATATTTGATGAATTATTGTATATAAATGGTTTTTAATATTTCTCGTCATATGTAACCTGAAATATTTTTTTTGTAATGTCCGGCTGCCCTTAGGATTTAAGCCTATTCAGCGTTACTAAGAGTGAAGTTGATGGCATCTTATACAACAAGGCACCCAGTGGGTGTGCCATCTTCACCCTGAAAGTGAAAGGACAAAGAAACACAGAAAGGGAAAGGAGCCCGAACCAAAATTCGAACCCGGAATCAACTGCTTTGAAGTAAGGGAAGCTTATTATTCCGCCATCAGTCGGCAGTAATCTCAATTATATTGATAAAGTAACCTTTTTGTTAAAGCTTAAAATGGTCCAACAAATATTTCCTTATATCAGAGTCAAACATATCCTTCTATGTGTCAAATGCTATCTTTGTTCTAATGACTAACAGTAATCTTACTATTGCTAATATTTTCTTCCTTAAGCCATTCTTATTGAAAAAAATAGCTTAGCTGCTTGTTAAATATCATTAAAGTGCAAAATAGCTTGTGCACTTAAAAATTAAAGATATTTACGCAATTACTGATTATAAAACAAATGTTATACGAATATTTTTAGAAACGTAAAATATAATCTCTCCACTATAAAGCCACCAATTTATATATATATTTCACAAATTTTAAATGAAAAAAAAAATTTCCATTAGATATTATGCATTCCATAAAAACACTTTTGGATTTTCTATGTAAATAGTTTCTGTTTCAAAAGTTTTAATATTTATTAATTTTACATTATTATCTTGCACTTATTTATTTAATCAGCAAATTTATGTCAAATGAAGTGTATTGAAGAAATCAAGTGAAAGAACAAGCTTAAGGAAGTTAAAAATATATAAATTTTAGAAACTGAAAGCTTAGAGTTTAAGTAACTTCTGAATATTTTAATTATCTGATAATATTTAAATAGGCTGGTAATTAGGGAAGACTTATGATATTTATTCATTTGTTTCAAGAAATAGAGTTAATGTTAAATAACATTTTGTTGATATCTTTATCGAAATTGTTGTAAAAATTCTATTTAGAAAAAAAATGCTTTTTAAGGGAGGATGATTTGTATATTATTTAAATATTTTTGATACTTATTAATTTTATGAAATTAAATGTTTTTATATAAATTATGTTTATAAGCTACTTTTGTTATCAGAACATCATAAATGGAGAATTTTATAAAGAATTTAACTAATCCTGGCATAAAATTTTGCTAAATTTGTTGAAATTTAATCCAGTCTGATGAAAGGATGATATAAATAGTCTTTAATAATTGTAAATATCATCAAATGTATTTTAAATATGTAAATTATAATGTAAGATTTATAAAAATTTAAGTATGAAGTTTTAATTGCTTATTTATGATTAATAATCAAAATTATCTAGCTATAAAATTAATTTTGTGTAGCATTTATCCTGTTAAATAAAATAAGATTCTGTGGAATAAATTGATGCTTTCTTTTTTTTATTAAAATTCATATATAGAGAAAATTAAGAAATAATTTTTACTTATAAAAGAAAACACAAATAAAAAACAATTCATAACTTTTGATTTATTGAAATGAATGTTTTAATTTTGATCTCTCATAAATATACACGATACAGCATAAATACACGTTAAGAGTTAACTTATGAGAGAAAAGTATCATTTTTGAATAATCAGAAAAACAATACTAACAATTATTGAATCAAAAGACTTTTACCATGAAACAAGTAACTTTGAAAGTAGATTTACATGGGGTGCATTCTTACATAATTCATTTGTTAAAAGTAGTCTTAAAAATATGAATTGATTAAAATTAATTCAAAGATTTTTTAATTAATCATTAAAAAGTACAAAATATTGAAATGAAAAGGAAAAAATTTCTCCCATAACATTTAATTTTTTCCATGCATTCGAATGATGTTTAGTTTCAGAAGTTATTAAAATTTTCTATGGTTTAAAGCCACTAGTGCAAGCAACACTGGGCGCTTGTAAAAAGTAAAGAATATACATAAGAGATCAAATCCGGAAGAAAAGGAGAGTTTGATTTCCCCAGAGATTTATTTTTCTATCCAGAATCACAGACAGTCTCTTCTCAAATTACCAAGGGATTTAAACCGAACAGATAATGTGAGCGCTGCATAGAACCTCACAATAAATAAGTCTTAAAAAGAGAAAAAAAGTTAGAAATCAGAATAATAAGCCTCTCTATCATGTTGGGCAAATCCTAGTAAAGAGCTTAGATAATTTTCGGGAAGGGAAATGTGCAACAACAAATGACAGCAAACTCTAGGGATAGATCCATTGTTTGAGCAATGCTGGCGAGATATAGTCCTAAGTTTTCAGCAACTTCCTCTGAAGAACAATCATGAGTCTCCAGGAGAATTTCCCTTAGATTATGGGATTAGTGCCTATCTTGGATATGTTTTTCTATCTCCTGATGGAGAGGATTAAAATATGTATCTCGCAAAGAGAAAAAGGAGATGGTCATGTTTTCTTTGCATTTCCGTCGACTCTCGTAATTGTTTAGATAAGACCAACAGCTGGGAATAGAGCTTTCTCCAAAGAAAAGGAATTCATCACCCACGCCAGCAGGTTCAAGTGTCGTGGTTCTTATGCCAAGATAGATAGTGTTATTCAAGATGATTTCCCAGACTGGTCCTTATTTGTGATTGTTAGAGCAGAATGATAATAAAAAACTCTTCTATAATAGAATAATATATCCTTTCCTATTTAAAAAATACGTCTAGTAAAAATACTTCCATAAACACTAAAATTTAAGGTATATTTAGCAAAAGATTTTCTTAAAAAAATTTCTATAATCAGAATATTATTACTTCTTAATTTTGAGAGAAACCAATAATTTATGTAAAAGTCAGATTATGAAACTGAATTTTAAATAAATATTTATAATCTATTTAAAATTTAGCTGTAAAATATTCATGGTGTTCATATTAATTTCTTTGAAGCTCTTAATGTTAATTTTGACTCTTTAATTCACAGACCTGTTTGATTAAGCTTAGTAGTTACATCATTTTAATATGATTTCTTCAAACTGAAAAACGAATCTTACGATTCCTTGTAAAACGAAGTTTCTTAATATCTCTAAACGATATATGAAGGATAAAATTGATGTAAGATTTTCATATTGTCTACTATATTTATGAATAGTATATAATCAATAATAAACTGTTTATGGAGTGAAATTATATTTATATTGCATTTAATAAATGGTTTTAAATTGACAATTGCTTTACTAATAGAAATTATTGCATTAATAATGAATTTTCCATAATAGGAAATTTATTTATAATGAAAGGAAAATATATTGTGTTCTTTCCTTTTTTTTACTCTTTTCATTTTTCCAACCAAAACATTTTAACGGTTTTGTACTTTAAACTATGTTAAACAACCTTATGTAATATTTTCTTCTAAAATTGAAACCATAAAACATAGTAACTTTTTGCTCATTAGCTTACGTTTAATTCAAAATTAAAAGAAGGATTATCTGTGCTTCTCGCAGTACTATATTGGGGAATTAATTTTTTGATAGATAAATTTATTATTTCACTACTTTATATATATATATATATATATATATAAATATATATATATATATATATAAATATATATATATATATATAGCGATAGAGCATATAATTTTTTTATACAAAATTTAATTTTTTGTTCCTAAATTCAATATACAAATTTAAATATTTAGAGGACCTAAATATAAAAAAAAATTTGTTTCATGATCATATTTTATAGATACATTTTTTACATGTATAACAACATTAAGAAGATCTGATTGAAAAAGTTTCCTTGTGAAAATGAAAATCTTAAACAAGAGCTTGTAAAAGTTAGTTTTTATTAACAATATTAATATTAATTTATTTACTAATACATTTTTCTATATATTTTTGTTAATTTGTCTTGCTTTTTCAGAAAAATGAATGGATGTGTTTTGTATGTAGAATCTTTTGCCCAAATAAATGAATAAAAGTTCTAAAATGTGACAAAATTTTATTTTATCGCAAAATATATATGTTTATATGTTCTATGAATTGCATTTATTTTCATCATATTAATAATATATATTCATGTATTAAATACAAGGTATAGATTGAAAAATATGTATTTAGATTAATAGAAAAGCAGTTTTATCACAGTTGATAAATATACACAAACATAAATTTGGACAATGTAGTAGATGTATGCTTTTAACAATCACATAATATGATAAAAATAAATGCATCTCATTTGACAAATACAAGTGGAGTGATGAATAAGCACAATTACATTAAAAGCTGAAAAAGATACATAGAAGGATGAAGCTCAATCACACATTATAGTCCATAATATTGCGTGTAATGTAACTGAAGTAGTTTTAATTCATATTGTTTAATCGGCTTTTTTACAGACCTATTGTTTTCTTTTTAGACAATAGAAATTGACACATCTACACAGTAAAAATCATATTTGAATGAGGAAATTTACTCTTTATGATTGGTTTTATTTTAAATGTATCAACAAAGAATGCTATAAATAACTTCTGCTGTCAAATTAAAGAAATGTGACACTTATAAATCCTGAAGCAACCGTAGATATTGATTGAAGAAGAATTCCTCTTAAAATCCTATTTGAAAAATTAAATACAAATTAATATTGTAAAATAAAACAATAATTACATCATAATATTGTTGAAAAAAGTTTTATATATAATAAAAAAATTATAACAATATTACAAGTATATGTGAAATATATATTTATAATTTTAAGAAAGGCGTTTGTATGTAATTTCAATTTTATTGAATCTAACATTTATTGTTCTAAAAAAATAAAATAGATAAATTTTTAAAATGAAGAAAAAATCAATCGGAATTTCATGATTTCTACATTTGATTAAACTATTTTATTGGAATTTATTATTATTAGATGACTATTATATTATTTAATGATAATTAAACTAATATTAGAAAGTGAAAATTAGGTAATAGATTTATTTGACGGAGAAAACCTTATGAATTCACAAAATTAAAAAATATCAAGTATGGAAAAATTCATTCAAAATGTGTCTTGGTATTCTCAATAACGAATTTCCTTAACTAAAACTTTTGAATAGATTATAAAATAATATGAATCGAAATCAAATAGATTTATCATTTTATTAATATATATATTATTTTGTGAATTGAAATTTCTTATGACATTATTTTGAAAATGAGACTGTTAAATTGCATTCCTTGATGTATTGAATCGAATGTATTCCTGCATAAAGATTTACATGACACCGTTACAATATCCTCTTATTTGGTTTTTAAAATAATTTGCTATTTTTTAAGAAAACTACTTTTCTGTGTGGATAGGAATAAAAAATGTTATTTTTAAAACAAGCGAATTGTAACATTTTACATATTATGGTGATAAAAATTAAATCTAATGTGTCACATGATGACTTGCATATTTCACATTTTGCAGTCTTTTACAATTCATATACTTCATTAGTTATTCTGGTAATTTCTATCATTTATTTATTGTACAAATAAATTTCTTTGAAATCGTTTATTGTATTTATTCATTATTATAAAAATAGAACAAAACGTATCTTGTTTCTACTGAAATTAATGAGCAATTAGGAAAAGTGCAGGCATGCATTGTTTAACACTAAAATTATCTTTCACAGTCTTACAAACGAATGTTATCGAATTTCTTCTATTTTTTTCTATGTGAATTGTAACATGGCTCAGAAAATATTAGTCATAGAATATTAAACCATGATTATTTCTTTATTAGAGATTTTTATGTAATTTAACTGAAATTTATTAAGTAGTCTTTAGAAAGTGAAGAGCTTGAATCACTGATGAATTCAGATGGTGGCAAATAGTTTAAATTATATAATTGTAATGAAAGTTTGAGAAATTGCAGGTAACTTGCATGTTCCGGTCAAACATTGTCATCGAAATCACTAGAGTAATGAGGATTGAATAACATGCATACAAAGAACTTCTTAATCTGTTAATAAGGATGATTCATCCTACAGCAAACATTATTAACTGCAGAAGTGCAATCGTCATTTATGGTAAGGGAATAATTTAACGACAGCTTCATAATTTTTACTTTCGCAAAATTACGCTCAATTGCAAACCACATTTGCTTACTTTTACAGTTCTAGTATGAAATACAACAAATTTACTAGCTACATAATGGAACAAAACGGATTAGTTTTAGAATTTTCACCACAGATAACATTTTTCAGTTACTTAATGCATACAAATACATGATTTGAGTCTTAGGAGATTGAAATGGGATATAAGCTTGTTTAACTCATTTCACAGCTAATACGTATTTAAATATAATGTTATATATTTATTACGATTCGAATTCATTCTAATCTGCTGGTTACTTGACTGGAGAAATACTAACTGTATTAACATATCAACTAATTGCTTAGATGCTAATGTGTTTTTTTTTTACTTAAAGCCCCTCAAATTATTTTAAAATTGTAATACGCAATTTAAAACATTAAGAGTTAATAGGTATGGAGTAATTCAGTAGCCACATATGCTTAGCTAAATGCAAACACTAGTTTTATGAATAATAAGATGCCGATAAAATCATTTTATATTCTAGCTTCTTAAAATTTCGAAATCATACCATCCAAGGGATAATTTATATGTCTGACCGATATCTGTAAGCCACAATCCGGAGTTCAATAATATATTTATGTGCACTAAATTCAATATTTTTTTTTCAATTTATTATCAATTAAAAGTTGCGCATAAAGAGGGTTAAAACATTTATGTAAATTGTCATTTTTTCTTAAGTGAACATACTTTTCAACGTAATTAATTATTTTTCTCTCTCGTCTTTATTCTTAAGGATCGAAATAGAAGTTATAAAGTGAAACTTATTCCTAATTTGAGTCCCAAATTGAGGAAGCCTTCAGTGATTGCAACTGCGGATATTAACTCAGTGAATGTCTGTTTAAAGGAATCATAAGCTAAACTGTGTATATAAAAGCAATATTAGAGTGATACTGATTTAAATTTAAGATCGTGATATTTAATCAGTTATTTCAATGAATGAAATTAAAGGGATGATTTAAAAATTATGTTCATATTCTAGTTATGATACAAAGACTGTTTTATGCGACTTTTAACAACCTTTTTTGATAAATGTATTCAAATGATGCATTATAATGTGAAAAAGAGAGTATTTTAAATATAGTATAATATGTCACAAAATTTAACAAATAAATGTATAATGGTATTTATAAATAAGAAAGAATATAAATAAATAAACATGGAATCCAAATTTAGTTTTTAATCTCAATATATGAATTTAGTTTCATTTTTATTGATGCAATTTACACATTTTTTATATATTTTTAGTTTCTAAAAACACATAAATTTTAACACATATTTGTTACATTTCTTAAGTATTCTTTCTGAAAATAAATACAGCTTATTTATATGTAAAAGCTCCAATACATCATCAAGTTTAAAATACTTTGCAAAGAAAGAACATTCAAAATTAATAAACTTAAGTTATCATATATACTCACTGGTATTGGATTTGACATTAATATACAAGGAACAAATTTAAAATCAGTTTTATAATCTTAAGTAATATATTAAAAAATTGCAAATAATTTGAATATTAAAAAAAATTATTGAATATATATATATATATATATATATATATATATATATATATATATAATGGATTATATAAATTATTTTATCATACCAGAAAAAATCGGATTTTAAATTATTATAAAAAATTTGTTAATTGACAAGCATAGCATATTTACGCTAGATGTCAAACTATTTTCCTATTAAGATTGTTACTCGTATTAAATGTTTGAAAACAATATAATCATAATTGATTAAATGTACTTACAAATAAAAAAGAAACAAAATGTATGTGACACAAGTTGTAGATATAAGAATAAGATGTATGAAAATTTATAATTACACATAGATGTGACACAAATAATTAATAAATTTTCATTAATTACCATCATGTATTAATATGTAATAGAAGTATGAGCTTGAAGCTAGGAATATTGTGGATATCAAAAGTTTTAATAAGGAAATCAGAACCTAAAATTAAAAGAAAATGAATTAACAATTCAGACGAGCTGAAACTAACGTTGCATTATATTTATTAACAATATATATATATATATATATATATATATATATATATATATATATATATATATATGTATATGATATACTAATATACTATTAAGTTGATATTACTTATTTGCTTATTTTGAAATTTTAATTTCTCATGAAATTACTAGTTAAATAAATTCAAAAGTTTAGATGTTACAAAAACTATAAGAAAGTATTCATTAGGAATGCCGAGATACAAGTTTTGAATATAACTAATGAAGTCATCAGCAGACATACGATTAAGCGCCAGTCTATAAATACGTTGTGTTTTTGTCAGAATATTTCTGTTGATGGAAAACTGCTAAACATAACCAACCACGCCGTTGCCCTGAAGATATTCAAATGACGTGATCGTTCTCGGAGCTGGCAATTTCTACACTGCATCAATAGAAGGAAATTAGAAACCGGCAGTTTTACATGCAAAATGCTAATACTACAGTAATGCTAATTCTACAGTAATTTACTGAGCTCCGAATTCATAACCTTTCGATCACAAAAGCTACCTCCTTACCAAACAAGCTATCAAATTGCTGACAACAATTTGGAAAGCTCGTATGTTCTGATAAGTTGTTGTTAATATAAATATTTCTTGTTTATAAAGTAAAATAATGATTATGCTCTCCTCTTCTGTTACATCACAAAACGCTCCAAAATAAGGAATTAGAACTAAGGAGAAGCATAATGTTTACAATTCGTAAATAAGGCATATTAAGACGATATTATTAAGGTTTCATTATTATAACGAATGCTTTTATATCATATTTCATCAACACATGCAATTGAAAACGTGAATTTTGTTTAATGCTTGTCTTTTCTCGTTGTGAGTGCTTGGGATACTTTTGGACTTAACACGTTACATTAAAATGTGAATGCTATCAATTTGTTTTTATGCATATCAGTGTATGTCATAATATATCCAATGCTAAAATCCTATGTTGTGACAACATGTCTTGAGCAGATAAAATATTACATTTTTAAATATTTATTAAATTTATTAATTTATTCAATATAATTTAAAAACTAAAATAAGAAATAATTGTAGATCAAACTATTTTGAGATGTTTTATTACAAGGATAAAATAAAAACATAATCAAATTGCCTAAATAATTCTGATTTAAAATGAAATTAATGAAGATTTAAAAAGTTTCGCATGTATTAATTTTTAATGTGTCTATCTTGGTGAAAAATTTAATTCATAAGATTTTTGTATTATCTTCGTAATTCAACTTTAAAATGCTCAAGTGGAATGAATTTTTCACACAAAGTACCAAAATGGAAGTTACAGAACTATTGATTCTATATAATATTATAGAAGCATTTTTAAATGTCTCGAAAAAATATAATTTAAAAGAATTAATAATTTATCGTAAATGATGTTTCCCTGAAAGAAAATTACATTTCATATTTTATTTTCTTACAAAAAGACTCTAATTTTCATAAGTTAATTAAGTTGCCAAGAGATGGCGTTAGTGTTTTGAAAGCTTAAGAAATTTGGAATGAAAGAATGAATGATAAATTTTCATGGCTAATTCGAAAGAAACATTTTGAAATTTTATAGCGGTAAAATTTTTTTAAATAACGTTGATTATGTTAATATAATGTAGGAAATCATTCTCATATATAATTCTTTGGTATTTAAATACCAATTATATGAAAAAATATTGTTTTTTAAAAAAGAACATTTTGTAGATTGAATAAGAATTTTATGGAAATAAAAAATGTGATTATTAAGAACGATAATTGTGAATGCCGGTCACTGTACTTCGAGGAATTAATATTTAATTTAATATTAAAGAAAAATAATGAAACAATTTTCTTGAATTTTTTTTGTGAAGAATATAAATATGGAGTTTTATACATACCAGAAATTTTAAATATTACATTTTACATTTTATTCCCATCTATTAATTCGAAACATCAATTTATCTTAGTTTCTGTGAAAGGCAAATTTGAACATAAATGTAAATCTTTAAATTCGAAGAAAATGAGCTTACCACATGATAGAGGTCGTATAATGTGGAAATTTGATTGCATGGTCATATTATCTTTTTATTATTAAAATTATTTGACAGTAAATAAATAGTCGAATGAGAGTTTTCGAGAAATTTCTCAGCAATTAGGAGTTATTAAGGAAGAATATGCAGATTAACTTAGGTACCTTTAGTTAAAACAAATGTGTTTATTCTGTTCATAATTACTAAATGGAGAAACATTAAGCAAATTCAATGTTAGAAACTAAAAATTTAAAAGCATGACACTTTCATATTTTATTATATAAATAAAAATATGATATTTTAGATAAATACAAATATACAAATTTTTAAAGAAATAATTGTATTGGTATTTTAAGTTGTTTCGTCATTATTACTTATCCATTTTTAAATAGGAATGTGATTGCGTTTCTTAATTTTCTGTTCATTATTTTATACAGATTTGATGAAATGTGGAATTGTAAATTTCACGTGGATTATAAGAATATCCTTAATGAACTAAAATCAGTATTTTAATTCTTATTATATGGAATATTTCTTGATATTTGCCTTCTTTATTCATCATAGGTATTTTCTAAGGAAATAAGAGGTAATTAATATAAAAAAAAAAAAAAACATTTTGATAATTTGATAAATAATAAAACCAAAAAATAATGCAGTAAATCAAACTACTCAGAAGATCCGTTTTTGAATAAATTATATAAAAATGTTTTTGATAGTTCATATAACCTAAAAACTAAGTAGTAAATAAATTATCTGTTTCTGGTACCACTAAGAACTTAATTTCTTATTTCATAATTTTTAACTACGATTACATGTTTAACGCAATCAAGACACTAAAGCAAGCCATTGTAGCTTTAAAATCGTAATAAGAAAAATAACTAAATCCATTTGAATAATATAAAAGTTATAATATCTGAAGAAATGTTTCATGAGATCTTCATCAGTATAATAACGATAGAAATAGATTGTCAATACCATGATAAGGAAGACATCTGAAGCACATTTGTCAATACTTCCGAGTTTAAATCACGTGATTTCTCTGATTTATTATATATACATTAGACATAAGGTAACTGTATTAAACTCATAAATAATGATCGATAATATTTTATATATTACACATATGGGTAAATTAATTGAGATAAATTAAGATTTAATTTGATGGAAAGATGGATTTTAAAATAAGATTAACTTAACATTATGTTTTGTTTTTAATAATTTTTAAAATTAAATATAGAAAATACCCTTATACACTTCTTTTTCGACACGAGTGTTTTTTGTTATAGATAGTGCAAATATAAGTACTCTTTCAAAATGAAGATATTTCAAACAACGATTTTATATATGAAACTGATTTTTATACATTGAAAGTTATATATATATATATATATATATATATATATATATATATATATATATATATATATATATATATATATATATATATATATAATTTTCAATTTCGTGACTGATTTAAATGACTTTTTTAACATACAGAGAATAAACAACTTATTAAATTATTGAAAATTCCCTAATTTGGAAGTTATTAAGCATTACTAATTTACAGAAACAATGAATTCTATTCTGTGCCATACTTTTTATAAAGCCAACCATCGTAATCAAGGAAAAGATTGCGAGACAAATGATGTTAGTTTGATAAATGCAAGCGCTCGTGACTCGGCTTATTATAATATTGTTAACTTAAGTAAAATGTAACGGCTCCCAAAATAAAAGTTACCAGCATATTTTTCTATATGAATAGAAATATTTATTACTATTATTTTAAAAACTTATGTTATACACTATTTAGATAATGAAGGTTGTATTTTTTTAAGGTAAAATGAAGTTCAAATTTGAATAATTGAAACATTTTAAAGCTACCGAATTTGTATATGAAATTCAATTTTATTAAAGGAAAAATCCCAAGTACACAGATTTCAGTTAAAATTACTACATTGAATTGTTCAAACATTGAACTGCAATGGATAGCCATTGGTAGGCCAGAAGTAGGCCAGAAGAGCCATTGGTACCAGAGTATTTTGTATAAAATATTTATATACATTATCTAGTATTCATTATAATCTAGTATAGCTTTATTTTTGGTTCTTTTTTCTCATAGATTTGGTGGCAGCATTGCTACTTTTCTGCATTTCAGTTCAAAAGTTTGTGGGTTCGATTCTCAGTTCAAGCATTGATGATTGTATTACATTTCGGAATATAGATAAATTAACTCTCGCACATGAGAATCAAATTAATCGCCATTTGCAATTAATAGCCATACAGCGACAACCAATCAATTCATATTTAATAGCCATACAGCGACAACCAATCAATTCATACTCTTATATTCAGTTCCAGAAAAATTCCCAAATTTAAGGAAAATTTTCACTAGTACATTAGAGACATATTTTTCCAAAATCAAATATTTCCTTGAAGTAGAATATTCTTGTTTCGATTGTAATAGAATTTTCATGTCCTGGTTGGTAGATCTGAGTTATAATTTTAGAAATATCGGTACACTGGTAGAGAAAACCAACGTTTTCATGTGTAGAGAGTAATTAGCTTTATACCGGGCCTAGAAGATGATTATTGAACGTAATAATTTTATGCATGTTAAAATCTTTAATATCTAATATCCTTTTATTTAAATGATACAAGGTAAAAATGAGGATTCCAATCCTGTTGTGGACATGTCACTTACCAGGGCTCCAGCTTGCAAGATATTTGATTGTGCTTTATGGCTTTGGTTGGTAGAAATAAGCAGCAAAAAAGGGGGAAAAGAGCAAGTGGCTTTGGTTGGCAGAAATAAGCAGCAAAAAAGGGGGAAAAGAGCAAGTGGCTTTGGTTGGCAGAAATAAGCAGCAAAAAAGAGGGAAAAGAGCAAGTGGCTTTGGTTGGCAGAAATAAGCAGCAAAAAAGGGGGAAAAGAGCAAGTGGCTTTGCTGCTTATTTCTGCCATTAACTCTCGCACACGAGAATCAAATTAATCGCCATTTGCAATTAATAGCCATACAGCGACAACCAATCAATTCATACTTAATAGCCATACAGCGACAACCAATCAATTCATACTTAATAGCCATACAGCGACAACCAATCAATTCATACTTAATAGCCATACAGCGACAACCAATCAATTCATACTTAATAGCCATACAGCGACAACCAATAAATTCATACTCTTATATTCAGTTGGCAGAAATAAGCAGCAAAAAAGGGGGGAAAGAGCAAGTGGCTTTGGTTGGCAGAAATAAGCAGCAAAAAAGGGGGAAAAGAGCAAGTGGCTTTGGTTGGCAGAAATAAGCAGCAAAAAAGAGGGAAAAGAGCAAATAACAAGGTACAGAGGAAATTAAAAGAGCCTTATCATCAATTCCTTATTTCTGATAGAGTAAGAAAAAGAATTTCTGTCAAATATTTTTGTCAAAGTTTACTCTAGATAATCCCTAACGGATAATAGAACATTTTTAAAAATAATAAGTAGAATTTCAATCAAACGTAGTTATACATTCCCTTAATACCTAAAAATTCAACGGACCGTTAAGAGATTTAAAATTTACTCTTAAAAATATTGGAGTGAATCCCTTCTTTTTGGAAGCATATATTTTTTATTCAATTAGATATGAAAAACGATTTATTTAAGATCGTAAGTTATTTAAACAAATTTAATACTGATTGAGTGTTAAAAATTATTCTGTGTTTTCATAACAGTGTACCTCTAAAATATCACCAATAAACAAAAAAAATTTTTAATTTGTATGCGTAAAGTAATTAATAAACTATTTACTTTTCAATTAAAATTCAATATTTACTGTTTCCCTTAAATGCTTGAATTCTAAAAAAAAAAAAAAAAAAAAATTAATCACAGTGTTGCCTTTTTGCAAAATTTTTTGGATCTAAAATAATTTTTTTTTTTTTTTTTTTTTTTTTTTTACAATTTTATACCATAATATTACCAATTGCCCATTGGCAACTTAAGATGAAGGTTAGTTTATAATTACCAACATTATTTAAAAAGACAAAAACAAATGAGTTTTTTTTAAATATACGAGTATCAACCTAGTATATATATTTTTTTGATTTGTAGTCATTACAGTGTCCAGAGTCTGACAGCTCAAAATTTACACAAAACGTTTTTGCCAATTCGAAGTGTATTTCTTCATACGACTTTTCACCGGAAAGGGGATATATTCACTTGTTGCAAAAGAGGTAGCATGAAAGTTCTAAGCATTCCCCAAAACAAATAGATCGGTAAACAGCAGAAATATACCATCTATCTTTTGTTTTTTAATATTGTCAGAAAGGATAATATCTTCGAGATTTCCATTTTTATTAGGACTGAATTGCTAGCGATTAGTTATTTAAGATAACAAGGCACAAATTCAATAATGTGATTTACCTTCATTGATGATAAACGTCAATTAAAATTACATTAATGATAAACGCCCTAATAGGCGATGAAAATGGGAAAATTTGTAGTATTCATGGGTATGGTATTTTTTGATTGCTTCATGTTTTGAAGGAGTGGGTTAATTGGAAACAGCAGATATCCAGTGCTAATTGATTTAAGAATTAATTGCTGTTCTTAACTCTCAATGAATAAAAAAGTTTGAGATATTACCATGAACTGTACATATTATACGCTAAATTATACAATATATACACATATAAAAATATAAATTATTGTTATAAAAATAAATAAAAAATTTTCATATCACTTCTTGACCATAATCACCATTTATTAATTAAACTCAATATCATTTCATTCTTTACTTCTTTCATGTAGGAAAAACACTAAAATCATTTTTTTAAGAATTTCTTGTTTTTGGAGAAAAAAAATGAGGAAATTATCATGATGAAGAAGATAAGAGATGAGTTTAAAGAAAATAGTATAAGTTGAAAATACAATCAATATCAATCAATGATGAATTTGTGTCACAAAATAAGAGTAATAAGCATGGATGTGTTTGCAGTTAAATCTTCCAGGTGTTCATGGTACGAGTTGCTGATCGCTAGCTTGAAGTTAGCTGAAACATTTTTTT
Source organism: Latrodectus elegans (assembly GCA_030067965.1). Classification (NCBI taxonomy): domain Eukaryota; kingdom Metazoa; phylum Arthropoda; class Arachnida; order Araneae; family Theridiidae; genus Latrodectus; species Latrodectus elegans. The sequence continues at coordinate 69,961,478 of CM057817.1, read as the reverse complement.
TCCAATGGAAGATTGAAAACAGTTATAACGGCAACATAGTCTATTAATCCATTGTTCCCTGATACCAAGGAACCGGCCAGACATAGTGACCTCTTAGCCGCCTAGGCGTTGCCCTGGGTGCACCACAGTGGGTGGGCCACCATCGCACCCTCACACATACCATAGGGATCCGTTTATAGGGTAGTCATCATTCATACTTCATTCACACACACAAGGAAAGGACAAAGACAGGATAGAGAAAGAGAAAATACACCCATGCCTAAATCGGGATTCAAACCCAGGACCTCTCTATCCGTAGTCAGGCACGCTGACCACTAGACAAGTTGGCCGGCAGTTAGGTGAAACATTCCTAAGGGATTTGGACAGTTTTGAAAGTTCGCTTTTTAGTGGTAAAAAAAAAATTAAATGATATATACTATTGACTATTTTTTTTAAATAATATTTTGAGAGATTTTAATTATATTCTGAGTTAAATTTTTTTTTTTATTTTAAGAATGTTCCTAATTTATTCTCTTTTTTGGAGCTTAGCTATTTTTAAATCTTTCGTAGGAAATATTTTTATTGGAATTTCTTTCTTTTTCTTCATAATTTCTTTGTGTTAGAAAACATCATATCGTATGATAATTAAACAATAGAGAACTATGTAAATAATGTATCTGTAGTTATACATACATTTTTGTATGTGCACTGATAAAAATGAATGATATACATGAAAATACAATGATTCATGTTATTATAAAAATTTTTAATGGGAACACATTTTCATCGTAATTAATGCATTTAAAAAATTCTATTTTTATATAGTTTAATTAAATGAGATAGTAAATCTGTGTGTTTTTTAATTATATACTTTTTACATTGAATTCAGTTCATACAATATACCCCATGATGTAACATATAATTTCATTACCATTATTTTTTGCTGTTATTTTCTTTTATAATCATTTTATTTCGCTCATAAATAATTTTCATGTTTAATTTGTTAAATAACTCTGAAATAAACTAAAAATAAAATATTTGAAAAATAAATTAAACGGAATTTTTTGTTTCATATTAGGATTAAACACATTAAGAGAAAAATATGCATACATGTAACGTAAAAATTTCTCCAAGTTAGAAAAACAGTTACTATTATAATTACCAGAAATTTTTTATTTAATATTGAAGTAAGATACGTTGTATGTGTAAATCAAAGAGAGTTATAGAATTGTATAGTTTAAATACACTTTTTATTCAATAAATAATTATTTATTGTTTTAATAATGAATTATAATTCATCATTAACTGGAGAATTATTCGTTCTCTTGTCTGGAATGTGACGGGCTCAATTCTTTTTCATCAAAGATTTCCATATTCATATTGTCTATACATGTTAAACTCGAAGTCTGGAAAGGAAAGTTCGTAAAATGTGTTTTTGAACTGAAATCATGTGTTAAATTTAGTTCAAACTTAATTACCTTTTATAGTATACTGGACGCAGGATATGTAAAACAGTGTGCCTCGTGAGAGTGTTAAGAAATAATTAATGTTTAATAAATATTGGTTCACACATATACTCCATATTAATATATTCACAATACAATTCACACTTTGACACAATATTATACACTTAATTAATTTTACTGATTTTCTGTGATAAAAACATATGCGAATTTAGTTTGTTTTCTCATTATTTTCAAATTGTCTGCCATAGTATTTTACATTTAATTTAATAAATCTCTTGTTTGCAAAAATAGTATTTCCAAATATTTTTTGAGGAAACAAACTGAAAAAGTATTAATATAATAAGCAAGGTAAGTGCAAAATATTTACCAGCTATAAGCAATTAATACAATAAAATAAAAAAAATTAATAGCAGTAATCAATAGATTATTATTATTATTTATTAGTAATTTCAGTTTAGATCAACATCGCTGGTAGACATTTGAACTGTTGGTGTCTATGAAGCTTTTACTCTGAGAAAACAATGATTAATTTTCTTGTTTATGTTGACCAGGACATTATTTTAAATTTAGAGTTTTTGTTGTCAACAAAGAGTTTATAATATACTGATGAATGCATCCGCTTTGCTGTGTTCTATTTAAATCATTTTACATCTGACCAATGAATTTATAGCTTACACCTTATGAATTAAAAGATAAAAGTTAATTCAATGCAATAAAAACAGAAATAGAGCATACATTAGGTATTTCATGCATGCTGCTAACAAAAAAAAAAAAAAAAAACAAAAAAAAAAAAACAAGGAATTAGAAAAAAAACTTTTGACTAAAATTTCAATTCAAATAAAAATACGATGTTCTTCATTTTAAAACATAAAGTGTGTGTGTGGCATATATTATACAATAATCTAATAAATGTTTCCCAAAACGATGTTTTTGTATCGAAGTGAAGTCCCACGTCAAGATTAGCTACTTCGCAAGTTAAATTCAGCATTTTTATTAAAAGTTGCTTTGAGTTGACTTAAAAGTTCATTATAAGTTAGTTTAGAATATGAACCTTTATATTTATTCCGAAATGCGTAATTTAAATGAACTTAATTCTCGTCTCATTTTGTTTAATAAAATTTGCTCTGAAAATTTTTATAGGCAACATAAATTCTTTAGTATAATAAATTTTCGTGTGTAGAGCCATAATTTTTTTCATTACAGAGAAATGATTTGAATACATATTTATCCATAAGTTCTGTTTTAAATATCAGCGTATATTCATATATTATCCCCTTTATAAATTATTTAACATAAAATTATTTATTATAATTTTAAATCTAATAAATTAATTGTAATGTTCTTGTTCATAATTTAATATCATTAGTTAGTGCTATTTTAATAACAAATAATAAATTTTCCATAAGGATTTAAGTAAAAGAAATACTATCTTCATTGTTCTTTTGAGTTATTAAAATTAGAGTCACGCAATATATTTTTCGAGAGTAATCTCTTTTTACAGTAAACAGAGGGAGAATTTGAACTGTAATACAATACAGGCAAGACCTTTCGTAGTCACTGATAGTTAATTTCTGTAAGATTAAATTCTGGTTTCAGTGGAGAATTCCGGAAATCAATATATATATTTTTTTTACGTTGTGAGAAGAGAAAATTGAAAGTTTGTAATCAGTTGCTTCAAATAAGTAGAGCAAATTAAATATTAAATTCAAAACTTTTGCACACAAAAATTGCGAAATAATAATCAGTTTTATTTTATTATGAATAAATAAAATAGATGAATCCTTCTTGGTTAGGAGCAAAATTTTTAATTTTATGAAAACACAAAACTCTTTTTGGTATTTTTACAAACATGGTGAATTTTGAGTTAAATTTATAAGCACAACAACTATCTTATAATTAAAAATCAGTATTCGCAATGAAATTAAACACATTAGCTAAATAGGGTAGCTTTTAAATTGAAATCTACTTACCTCAGTTAAGTTGCCTTTTTAACTTTTTATTTATTATGATAAATATTGTATAGAGATTCCATCATAGCTGTTTCATTCAAAGTTCTGAAAAAGAAATTATGATTATTACAGAAGATAATTCAATCATATTGAAAATAAGTTACACTAAATTTTAATTAACACTAGTAGTCGATTAATAGATTTTTGACCCATCTTTAGACGTCCTTACTGTGTTGCAGTTGGTTGATATACACTTAATCAATCATTAGTATTAAATACAAAGCCAGTAATAAATAATATATACGAAATAAAAAAAACTGTATCTTTAGCAATAATGAAAATTTTAATGGATTATTTGTTTCAAAAAATGAACTCTACAGAATAATATGGTAAAATAAATTAACTTTTGATTATAAAAAATAACTTAATTGATATTTGAAGTAAAAGTTTAAGTGACCATTCTTAAAATGGTTTGTATCTTAAAAAATAAAGATCCCTTAAATCTTAGTTTAGAGCCAATTTATTATGTTTTAAGGAATGTAAAACCCGTTGTCCATTATTGTTAGAAATATAATTTTTTAGATATTTGATCCTCCGAATAGCAAAGTTGTATAAATACCGTGGAAATTTTACAGTTTAGAGAATTCAACATTTTTAAAGCAGCTATTATTGAATAAAGTAGATTTTATGTTGAATTTCTTATTTTTTGTATAATCTGAAGTATAACATATAATTTATATTTTATAGTTAGGACTCTAGTTTTTTTCTGAATTTGTATATACTTTTAGAACAAAACTTATTGTAAGAGAAAAGAATATATATAAATATTTTCTTCTATTAATTAATGCAAAAATGCTTGTCTTTTCAACAGCATATTTCTAACTAATTTTAAAAATTAAGGACATGTAAAAGATTTCATCATGCAATAATTTGAATAAATTGAATTAAATTTTTTAAAATCTAACTAGATCAAATATCAATCAGATTTATTGTAATTCTAATATATTATACAGAATCAAACTTTTATCAATTTTATAAAAGTTGTATACAGAATTCTGTTACGGTGATATAAATAATTTTTTAAAATCTGTAATTCTAGAGAGTGTACAATAACAATTATTTAAAAATTTTCAAATTTGAAGAGCAATGTAATGTGTGTTTAGTCATGTTTTATTTAAGTGTGTTAGTGTCAGTTAGTTTTATTTAAGTATTAGTGTTTTGTTAGTGTCATGTGTTTTATTTAAAACAATTAAAGAAGTGCTTTAGTGTCATATTTTTAAAATTAATCATTATCGCTCAGTCGGTGAGCGGTAATCTAATTTTTACATTTTCTGTGTGTATGTGAGTGGAATTTTTATTTGTTCTGCAAATATTTTCTTCATCCAAGAGTGCTAAAATAATTTTTATTTATGAACTGAAATTTATGGCTTTTGTTTAACATATTCACTTAAATTTTAGGATAACTCTGGGAATTTCGAAACTCGTAATTTCTTCAATGAAAGAAATTGATTATTTTTGTTTGTAATCAAAATTTTTTTCGTATCTTAAAATAACACTGGGAAAATTCTGCGAAGCATATGGAAACTTATTTTCAAACATAGTTTCTTTTCATACCTTCAATCTTTTACTTTTTAATTCGTATTAATAATTCAGCTGCCGCCCAACTTGTCAAGTGGTCAGCGTGCCTGACTGCGGATAGGGAGGTCCTGGGTTTAAATCCGGTTCGGGCATGGATGTGCTTTCTCTATCTATCTATCAAATCTTTGTCCTTTCCTTGTATGAATGGGTTGTGAATGGTTGTTTACCCTATAAACGGGTACACCTATGACATGTGTGTACTGAGGAAGTCGGACTCCGCATTTAAATATGGTTCAGTTGGAATAGTGGAGCAGCGCGCCCCATAATGCTAGCCTAGTTGGCACACGACAACAATAGGACAGCTCCAATATAAAGTGAATGCATTCTATGACACCAGAATTTCTCTCCAACTCTCCGTAATCAGGATCCAGATGTACATTTAATTCTAACTAGGATCACAATATACATTTAGACATTTGATTGGAGTTTTTCAACAAAATCGAACTTTTTATAGTCGGCATTAAGTAAATAGTTTTATTCTATTCTCTTCGTGTTTTATCATCATGAAATCGAGATTTAGATCGTATCATATCACCTGTTCTTTCATAATTCTTGAGAAATTGCAACTTTTTTCAACCATTTATTTTAGATTTCCTTGTAACACAGTCCTTGATAAAGTTTTTGCAGAGATGTTATAAAGTAATCAAAGTTAATTCATTAATTGTAATTTTACCAGCCCAAATTTTGTTTAATTTTTTTGGTTAACATGGAAGATTCGATCAGTCTTTAAGAAGTTTTTATATTTTAATTACTTGAAGTATAAAAATTGTTTCTGGATTTTTAAGCATTTAATAAAACTTTCATTTCAATAAGTTTTTATAAATTCCTAAAATAATATTTCATAAACTTTTCTGGATTTTTGGATGGTATCTTGATTCAAAATGTTTGTGAATGAACCAAATTGAAATGAGAAAGAAAGAAATTAAATATTTCCTTTGAAAATAGCTCATTAAAGATTCCATTTGTGAATGCAAAATATTTTTTTATTATTGTTATGATAGTAAGCATTAAACCATGATTCAAATGACAAGGAATTGAATTCAACATTTTCTCGTCCTTGTAAGAGTTTTAGTTCTGAAAAAAATGATATAATTCCTTATATATTTGAATGTTTGTTGTATCAAAAATAAAGGATTATTAGTCAAAAGATATTGCAATAATTAAGAATTTTTCTGTCTTCACAACATAATCCATGTTTGAAATTGTGTGTAGTTATTTTGTTAAATACATGAAGCAGTCTTCAAATAAATCGAGTTGCAACATCGAAAGTAAATAAAGTTGTACTCAATGAATTATTGAAAGTATCTAAGATGTTTTAAAATACATTAAGTGACTTAGATGGCACCCGATTTTTTTCTTGGTTCTGTAGTCATTAGGCTTAGCTTGGATTCCAAACTATGACCGTATCTCCTAATCTGGTAACATCGTTAAATGACGAAGTCACATTCTTAGATGCCTTTTTTTCCTAATATTCCATTCATCATCAGCTGTAAAAAAGAAAGCTGATACTAGTTAAGGAGCACAGGTTTTATTAAATGAATTGTGTTATAAAGAATAAAAAGCTGATTGAATTCTACGTTTTTTCTATGGAATTACAGTACATCTGTAGAAACTTTATTGTAGTAGAATGTTCTCAGCAATAAATCTGTCTGTAACCCATGTTTCTGTTGTTAATGTGTTCTAATGTTTAGAATAGCCTCAAAAACCATTGTTGATATCATGGACTGAAATAAGTTTAGAAGATGTCTCGATTATTAATTTTCATTTTAGTTTAACTTAATTGAGAAGTTAACTTTGAACAGAAAAATAATAGTTGAACTTTATAAAACTGTTGAAAAACTTTCTTTCAAGAATTTTAATTCGTTCAGATATGTGTTGAAAACCTTTATAATTATGCCTTTGCTTTTCCAAAGAGTTACAACAATGGCTATTCAATATGGTTCCAAAAACAGAATGAAATTATTGAGAATTAATTAAATTTAATTTTGAGTTATAGAATAACAATAAAGTTATCATCCTATACTCTTCTTTTCAATTACGCCTTTTCTCTAAAATTTAAAGAAATCAGACAGAGATTAATTCACATGATTTGATTTTTTCAAACTATGATGTTTTATCATGCGATGTGATTAAATCAACATTATTCTTATCACAAGTATCTTATCTTTAATAAGTTACTTTGCTCAATGTATTCCTAATCATTAAACTGCAATTTTATAGAAAGTTTATATTTGTCATTAATGATTTAAATCACTCTACGATTTATATTTGTACATTTAAATACTGAAAGAGAATATAAATGCTCTTTATATATATATATAAATTATATATATATATATATAATATATATATATATATATATATATATATATATATATATATATATATATATATATATATATATATATATATATATATATATATATATATATATATATATATATATATATATATATATATATATATATATAAATTATATATATATATATATAATTTATATAGAAATAATAAATTTAAGCACAGAGGTGCATGCCAATTATAAAATATCATGAAACTAATAATGAATAAATCTGACTCACACATATATAAATTATGCTTTAACATTTTAATTTTGAGCTTATTCCAATTAAACTTATGGTATTTAGTAAAATGCTAAAAGAAGACATTTAATGCGAAGATGTTTCCAAAATATTCTCGGTTTCCAAAGAACAAGGATACACTAAAAATTTTACTTTTGATTTTATGTTGAGGTATGATAAATATTCATGCATTTTGTTATTTATATTTTGATTCGAGATATTGCAAATAAACTTCCAATAATATTTTTGAAACAGATTTCATTGAATATCTAAATTATATTATAGTAAAATTCTCGTATAACTTAATAACTTCTTTTCAAAAATATGAATATTTGTCATTTATTTTAAACAAGTTAAACACAATTTGAAAATATGATTCGGAATTTAAAACTAAATTGAATTTTTACAATATTTTTATATATTCATTATTTATAACACACATATTTTTGTTCATTTCTACTATTTTTGCTATTTAATCAATTATATAAATCAATATCGAAAAGAAGAACATTGCTTATTTTCAAATACAGTTAAAACACCTGAACATATTCTCGAAAACATTATCAATTAGGAAAATTTAAAAGTGGGTTTTATGTTCAATGCGGTTATAGTTAGAAACCACTTCACAAACATTCAAGTCTATCATTTTTTAGATAAAGAAGTTATTATGGAATAATAACTTTTATTATAATATCAACTAGAATGCTTTTTAATATAGACCCTGGGCGTAATAAATTACAAAAGAATTTCTGTGTAGTTTTCTATTTTATTATTTAATAGGCATTGATGTCTAGAATAAATATTTTTAAGGTAGAAAGTGCTATTCACTCTTTTCTTCAACATGTTTTGCATTTCATCTATTATTCAGGAAATCTATTATCAGGCACTCTTTGTAAGAATAAAACCTGCGCACGTGCAATTGTGTTGTGAAAGGCCTTAGGCAAACTGCTGTCCTTAGAGCGGAAATCCTTCTGTAAGGAAACGGAAAAACTTTTCTGAAATGTGAGAGATTTGCGGTAATTTACCTGCGGCTGTTGGGAGTTGTCGGAAAAGGTGAAAGTAAAATAAACTTTGCACCAATTTTTGCACTTTTCTATATAATGTTAGCAAATTAATTCAACTTGCGGAACTAATAATTAAACTTTGTAATTAAACTTTTTGTTCGCTTGATTTCCTCATTATATGTTTCTAATAATGCTGGACCAAGGAAACCGTGAAATAATTTTATATAAATTTTGTAATCCAAATATTCAACTTTGAAATTAATGTTTAAGAATTATATTATTTGTTATATTATAAATTTCTATTGTAACATTACAATTTATAAAATGTGTGTAGTATTTTTTGCTTTCATTCTATTACTCCCTTAAATATTTATAATATTTTTTTCTATCAAAGAAACATTGTGTCTGAAGATAAATATAATAAAGTAATAAGTTAAGAATGAAAGGATTTTTTAAATATGTTAAATACTATAACACTGTAACTATATGTGTGAGGTGTTCATATCATAATCTTTTTGATAAAACTTTAAAAATTTTAAATAACGTGCTTCTTTTATTTAAACTAGTCTCTTATTTAGAATTTCTTTTAAAATTTGGTATTAAAAGAATCAGCACTTTCCAAATTTACACTTAAAATATTTTACGTTATATATTTTCGTTGATGTTTCATGTATAGTTATTAACAATAAAATATTTCATTAATAAACATTCCTTATGATAATATATTTAATGTAAAAATTGAGCAGCTTTATTTAAATTTTTTAAAACTTTGAGAAATAATCATATTAATGAAAAAATTAGGAAAACACCTTTCATTTATATCTGTGGTGGAAATAATGGAAAAATCATAATAAAATAATTGTCATATTTTTAAATTTTATAATACTTCAGTTTTTAAAAAAATGTAAGTAAATTTTTAAAGGGATTATTATTTACTGAAAATGTTTCTTTTTATTTAAAATGCATACAGTATATTTTAAACATATTTTCTAGAAAAGCTGTTATACACTTAAAAATTTAGTATCCCTTATACATTTATACTGCAGCAGTTATAAGACTAACATCTTTTAACTTAAGAAATCCTTTTATCCTAAAGAACCTTTATCACATTACTTCATATCCCTTTTTAAGCGATTTATCAGTTATTTAGTTACTGAGATAAAACACTTTAATTCGTACGATGTTCTTTCTTATAATCTAGGACCAATTTCGGTATTTGTAGTTTCTTTCAATAGTCAATTTCTTGAAAAGCAAAGAAAAAAATCCTGGAGAAAAGTTGTGGAACATACAAAAAAGTAGTTACTGAAGATTCCGAAACTGTTCAAAGATAAGCCTGCTTTACCCGAGCTTCCGTTTCCATAGTTACTGGTTGGTCACATCTGGCGCAGTTCGCAAACTGTTTGCCAATAGCCACAACCTATCCAACACATAGGGAGAATTCATGTAATTCCCTTCCAAAAAGTTCTTTTTTGAAATAAAAACGTTGTATATTTACATAACGCACTCTAGTTATAACTTTTGATCTATAGACGAACTCTATTGTAAATGTGTTTTTACAATTCTCATACGCGCTTAGAATTTTATTCCGGCTCTCTTTGCCAGGTTGCTTTTGAAATATTTCTTGAACGCTTTCTGGTTTTAAAGGAAAATACGAGTTGAACGGGGATGATTGAAAGGATTTTCAATGCAAACTAAGCAATTGTGTGTGACTTTGAAGCTAAAACAAGTTTTTGAGACATTTGATAATTTATAAAATGTTACAAAATAGCTCTTTAACATATTATTATTATTAAAATTTCCTTTTTTTATTGATATATTTATACTTTTTTAAAAATTCCATATTTCTATTATTTAAATTAAATTTTCACAAATTGATTTCTAACATTTATTTGAAAATTTTGCGATTTACAATTGAATATTACAATTTAATATTGTTTGCAAAATTTGAGAAATTGAACATAGCTGAGGATTTTAGTTATTCTAAAAATTTAAATATATTGTACTTTGAAAAGATGATTCATGTAGATGTTTAATTTAAATCATACACATTTTATATTTAGCAATGATATATCAAAAAGTGTGTTAAGAAAATATTACTAAAAATATGATTCCTTTTAAATTCAAAATTACATTATGAAGTAAAATTAAAAAAGACATTTTTTCATTCTTTTGAATTCCGTTATGATTAGGATTAAAATATTTTGGATGGAAATCTGTACTCATTGATGATTCTAATGAACTAAAAATATGCCTGATGTATACATTTTTATATATTTTTCAATTAAATTTAAATTCTTGATTTTCCATTTTCTAGTTAAAATGAAAAAACGAATTTTAAAGATGATAAATGAAAGCCCCTAATATTTCACTACGTAAAAGTTGAAATCAATCGTTTTAAATCTTCTAAATTTGCTTCATTTCTGTGAGAATTTGAGAAAATTCGAAAGTAAATTGAAAATTTCAATACTTTAAGATTTAGTACTGTTTGAATTTTATGTTTTTCTGAATCCGTAAACTGGAATTGCTACCTTAGAGGTTTATTACTGTGGTTGCTGATAACAAGTTGAGGTTTTAATACTTGTTACAAACTTACTTATTACTTGTTAATTTTATAATATTGAAATACTTTAGATTTGTTTCATAGCTTAGTATTCTACAATTAAAAATAAGATTTTCTGTAGGTAATTTACGATAATTTTCTGTTAAATGTATGCTAATAATTTTGAACTGAAAGTAAGAAAAAGTAACGTGTTTATGTATTAAAAGTCAGGATTAGAAGCAAAGTCAGTGTTATATGATTTTGCTCTATTGTTAAAATATATATAAAAAAATAAAAAAAATGAAAAATAATTTAGTAGTTTTCCAATTTAATGATGTTTTTCCAATTGATCAATAAATAATCTTAACTTTGTAAAAACAAGAAACCAACATGAATGAAAATAAAATTTCACATGTTTATCAACTCGATTCTTCAACTAAAAAACAATATTTATAGATATTTTATTTATTATTTGATTTGTCTGAATGTTATACTTTTCAATTGTTTATGCAGAACTGATATTGATATAATTGAGATGGAATATGATCAAAAAATCAAAATTAGTGTTACTAAATTTCTGATTCATACACATTGCATTAAAAATTACTTACTTTGATAAGAAGGCGTTATAGTAACCCTTAACTAAAAGTTGTAAGAATTACCAATTTAAAGATAAATTGTATATCTTACTTTTATGCATCCAGGTTTCCAACAAAATGACTTTGAAGTTCGAAAGCACTCTGTACCAGTCTGGTTAGACAAAACAAAAGTTAATACATATGTTTTGTCCAACTAGCCGTTACAGGGTGTTTTTTTATTTGAACATAAGTCTAGGCGTCTCTTGCATCAAATTCTTTTCATAAAGAAAATAAATTCGTTAGTAAATAATCATTAAAAATTATTTTATTTGTGAAAAAGTTCGAATAATTGAAAAAATTATTCTATAAATATGATAATAGGGAATAAAATACATAATTTTTTCAAGAGAATATTAATGAATAGAATAGAATTTGATTTTGTATATTATTAATGTGAAGTTATTAAATTTTATAAATAAAAGATAAGAAAGTTTTTCAGTTGTTTTAAATGTACTGAATTAGTAGTCATTTGGTATTTTAAAATGTAAAAAAGAGGAACTTATCAATTTTTAATTATCAATTGTACATAATACTCTCATTTATTAGTTTTCGAAGGAAGGGAGTAAAATTATTCATGCATTTATGATTAGTAAAGTAATTTAAAAATAATTTTAGGCGTATTAGGTTGACTTGAAATGCAATACTATTTTAAACTTTTATTTATTCTAAATTTTAACTTCAAATTTTGTAACGTTACTTTGCGGTTATATTTGTAATTCATATATCTGCTGTTACTCTAGAATTTTATTAATTAAATAACATAATTTTGTATTCTTCAAAAATGCTGACGACAAAATTTCTGTAATTTAAAGTTAATTTTAAATTTAAATAAATATATTTATTTCTTTTTTTGCTTTTGTTGAATAATGTTTCGGAACATGTTGTATTTAAATTTTTTAAATTATTTCATTATTTACATAGCATTTAGAAGTAATACAAATCCCTCGGTAATTTATAAATGAACTATGCTTAAGATATTTTTTATGTATTTCACTTATGGGGGTATATTGTCTAATAAAAATAAAAGAAAACTTAAATCAGTAATTTCAAATATTTATGAGAATAAATTAGTTCTTCATTCGGACAACGCACAGTGAGGAGAGATAAAAAATGTATTAAATTTTTAAAAAATTTTATTTTAAAATAAAATTTTGATATTTTTTTTTAGAATTTGTCTCATTGTAGATCGTTATGAATCAAGTTAACAATAATGTTTGATGCAGGAAACGGCTATTGAGTTTTAAATTATAAAATAATTTAATGATGAGTACTTAAATTATAGAATGATTTTCACAAAAAATAAAACTTACATTCAAATTTGATTACATTGGATCTCCTTTAGTAGTCCTTTACAAAACAAAAATTAATTTTCGTGATGAGCTTTCCCAAATAAAATGTCTAGTACAAATCAATATTGTAATAATGCTACTAACCTTTATATATATTCCTCGGGTTTGAAATGACTCGTTATATTATTTCAGTATCCAATGATAATTTTTTTAAGTCCATAGTACTTGTAATTAAGATTTAATTTAATGTGAATAATTATTATTAACATATCTGATTAGAAGTCTTTGTCATTTCATAAAAGAAATATTTCTTTCTGTTTTAGGTTATTTTTGAACTCACCCACTGTGCACTGTCCGTAAGAAACTCTTTTGTATTCATTTCCGATTGTAATGCTTTACAAGAAATTTTATACTGATGGCCATCCAAAGTGCAAAACACTGAAGAAAAAAGATAAAGAAGCAACATTTATTGGGCAAGTAATATGATTTGAAAAAGTGGAAGGTATGAAACTGACTTCCCAATTAGTTTAAGAAATAAGTAGAAAAAAGTCCGATGTTTAACTAAGGAAAGAGTTTTGTCTGTTAAGGCTGCTACCTTAAAATACTGCATCAAAAATACCAGGCTATTATCTGAACGATGGTGTTTGTTGAAATTCTTATTTTTCAATTATTGAATAACAAGTACGAGATTCACTTGATGATATTGGCTATTCATCGAGAGAACATTCTGTGCTAAGCGAGTGTATATCTTGGAAGGAAGTGTTGAAATTTGTAAATTTGAATCTCTCTGGAGCTGCACAGTGGGCTGTTACTGTTAGCCTGGAATAAAATTTTTAGAAAACATCAAAAGTTGATTTTTAAAACACAGTTGTAAGAAGTACAACATTGATCTTTGCATATTTTCATAATATACCACTCAAAATTAACCAGAAACGAAAGAGAGATACTAGTTATTATACTCCATGGATAACTGTGGATGATAGAAACAGCAGAAAGGTAAATTCTGCACGCATTCATACACCATTCCAAGAAAACTTGAATTAAAAAAAAATTTTGCAAATAAATAACCAAAACATGGAAAATCCATGATGGAGGTCAAGAAAAAATATCATTTATGAATTATACAAATAAGAGATTTATATTCATTAGAAATTCAATCCATAAATCCAGTTGATGTTCTGCCATGATAGTTTATAATGAAATAACAAAAACTTAATGATTCTGTAAGTAATTTATCGGTAATCATATTCAATTCGTGGAACACTGTCTTGGAGTCTTCCTAGAATTAAATATGATAACCGAGAAATATTACTTATAGAATCGATATTTTTAAGCAAATACAGCAATGTTGAAGCATTTATTTTTTAACATCAGATTCTCGACGCAACATTGCAAGCGCGGTTATGATTGAAATCAAGAATTTGAGCAGCAACGAATTGTTTTAAAAAAGTAGCTTTGTATGAATAATATCAACTAATATGTACTGAAAAACAATGTTGCACACATGAGTATAATTTTTGTATTAAAAGTTTCGTATGGTGTATTGTAATTGGTCCATAATTTGAACAACATTAAAGTCCTCTCATTCAAGGACAGAAATAGGCAAACTCAGTTCTTTCTATTAGTTGCCAATAGCTTTGCCGATTCCATTCTCACATTACCAGAATTTCCTTCTTCCCAATATCGTCCATGATTTTCAACAACGATAATTCTCTTGTATACGTGGGAGTTTTGAAGAAACTTTAAATTGAGTCTTAAATTGAGAAAAAGTGCCTGATACTCTTTCAAATAAACAATGTTAAGAAAACGCCTAACATATAAAATCAATAATGTCTTTCTCCCTTTTTGTAAAACTTCCGGATGAAGTTTACGAAAGATTTACATTTTCTGTGTAATGTATATGTGATTTCCTTTATTAAGATTCTCTTAATGTGTTCATTTAAAGCTGTTTGGAAGTTTTCTTCAAGATGTTTCATTTTGAATGGCCAGCAGTGACTATAATTATAAAATAATTATTTTGATCCTTAGAATAGCTAAATAAAAATGACTATGAATACAATTTGGATAAAAATCCTATCACTGATTAATAAACAACAGCTATTTAGAAATTAATTAAGAAAATTCACTCAAATAAAAATCATAGTTGTGTGTCGTCCAATGAATCAGGAAGTGAAAAAGTTCCTTTGCAATATTTTATTAAAATTTATTTACGAAAACAAAAGCAAATGAAAGAAATAAGTTAGATATATATTCCCAAAGAAATGAAAGACTTTCCTTATTTTAATATTTTACTGAAAAAGGAATCGCATGTGCAAAATGTTTTATAGAAAGATTTTAATTCTGATTTCTAAATTAAAATAATTTCATTTTTAAATGAGTTATTAAATTTTGTGATTTTGAAAAAAGATGTCAAATACTTAATTTAAAATTAGTCTGGATTGAGTTACGTTTTATTTTTTTGAAATTTTTTTGCTCTCGGAAATCAAATTACTTAAAAAATATTTTGAAAATTTATTTTTCAGAACATTCTGTTTTAAACTGCCTGATATTCTGAAGATAATACATGTTTTGTAAGGTTAAAGGCTGACTACTGTGAGTTCAAGTATTAAGTGTTTTGTTAAGCTCACAATGTAAAAGTTGCAAAAATCTTGAAATTTTATAGGAAAAAATCGATGGATTACTGTCGCAGTGGAACAGAGTTTTCTTTGATAAAAATAGTTGTGCTAGAGCAAATATCTGAATTAACTTCACTAAAAAACAATGTCACACCTCAGTTTAAAAAAATGTTCTCGCTGAAGATATAAACATATGGATACTGAAGATATAAATACATGGATACCAAAAATACTTTAAGACATCTTTGAGATGTTAAATGTGAAAAGATTAAACCAAAGTTATACCGACTTGGGAATTGAAAAATCTTACAGCAACTTTGTATTATCGAATTAAAGTTATGCATGGTGAACATCATAAATACTTTTGAATAACTTTGACCTATAAACACAAGTTATGCACTGTTAATATTTCAAAGAACCTAACTTGGTTTTGGTTTGCCATTTTGTGGGGAATTTTCGTTTTTGAGATCGAATTTGAAATTTTTGATTGGAGATCAAATCACTTAACGTATATTCCAAACCACAGTAAAACTTATAAAAGATTGAATTCAAAAATCAATGATTGAACTGAAAAATCCTAGAATATCGTGATTTATTAAAAAAAAAAAAAAAAACTAATTTAATTTATAGGAAAAACTTTCTTACGAAAATATCAAAAACATCTGAAAAATTATATAATTATGTGATAAAAAATGATAAAGTAAATAACAAATGTCATTATTGAAGTTTATCAATAATTACAGGGAAATTTTGGTACAATAAAAGATTTTTTCTGTCACTGTTTAAAATGCATATTAGAATGTATACTTTTATATTATGATTATTTGTATAGAAATATTTTAAATATTTCAGATAGTTTTATTTATTTTTGTAATTTGCTTAAAAAACTTACAAATTTAAAATTAAAAATTTTAAATTTTCTTCATTTGCTCTTATGATTACTTCTATTAGAAAAAAAATTCAGAATGTAGATTGAAAAATTATAACTTTGAACTCATTGCAAAGTGTACATGCTACGATAAAAGTAATTAATCAATGATTGTGATGATTATACATAATCTCCACTAAACTTGGTAATTGTGATAAATTATTGAATATTTATCATTTTTACCTGTATATATATTATCCCCAACTCATAATGAGGAATGTGATAAACTCCAATTATTTTGTAGAAAAATGGCATTTTAATAAAAATAAATATTTTCAAGCAATATTAATTTCGTTTTTAAGGATTTAAGAAACATAATGATAACTTAGAATAAAACCTACAATAATCTTTCAATTTAAAAATTTGAATAACAGTGACTTTTTAGTAAGTTTCATTTCAGTAGAGATATTTTAAGACAGTATTATAAAATAGCATAATAAGATAGTATTAGAAAATAGTATAATATATTTGTCTGGAGAGTAAAATGTATTGAATCACCCAAAATGATTAAACTTACAAAAAGTAAAATAAAGCATAGTTTGTTATTTCTGTTAATATTTTATTTTTGTTTAAACAAAAAGGAATATTAAATTAAATATTAGCTAGCACTTATACATAATTTATATGTTTTGTTTATTAAAAAAGAAAATAATTTAGATAACTGGAATAGAACTAGAATAGAGATAATAAATAGAATAGAATTGGAATAGAACACTGTGAAGCTAAGTTTGCTTATTGAATTTGTTTAAAAATGTTAGCTATTTAATTGATTTAAAATTTCTAGTTTGGTTAAAATGGGATTTATTCACGGAATTTTTTCACATCATAAATTTCTCATATATTTTATTACACATGCATCCCCCTTCACATGTGCCTATGAAAATTGATAATTTAAATACACTTGACTTTAAAACATGAAAATGTTTGCATTTCAGCCGGAAATTGAAAATAGTTTACTGTATTATAATGTCAGAAAGTTTCAAATTCTGTTTCATCTGGTGTTGACATTTATGCATTATTTTTCCAGATAAAGCTTTGGGTAGGAAACTTTTTTGAAAAATAAAGAACACATCATTCGAATAATTTCTAAGACTGTAACGTCAGCAAATCTGAATGTCAAACATTGTTTTCAGATTTTCTATAAAAGTGAAAGACACTGCTTAACTTTGCAAATAAAGTATTTTCTAGTGTTTTAGTTTATATATATATATAAAATCTTTGACATTTATATATATATATATATATATATATATATATATATATATATATTTTTATATATATATATATATATTTATATATTTATATATATCTTTGTGTGTATTTGTTAGAAACTATATTTTTTCAAGCTCACGTATGTATATCTGTATAAAATAAAATTTACTAAACATTAGTATTTGTGTGCATTATGGAAATGTTCAACCGTGCATATTATTTATGATGTTAATTTTTACACGCCGAATGTTACATGTAAACTTATTGAGCTGTAAGTAAATATTAAATTATTTAAGAAATTAAGAATTATATAAATTAAATTACTTGATATTTGCTCATATTTCAATAATTGTTAAATTTATGATGCACCTAATTATTTAACTATTTGTCTTAGGCTCACAGTTCATAACTAGTATATATATATATATACTAATAATTTTATACTTATTCCTTTAAGATATTTTCATGATTTGTCAAATCAATTTACATTATCGTTATTGGGTCAATCTTAAATCAAATTAGCATTTAATTTTTTTTATTTACACTATTCTAATAATGTATGCTGTTATTAAGGAGTTGGATTTGTATCAGAGTTTATATTTGTCCATTCTTTAATGAGCCCTTTAACTTGATTTTATTATCGAAATAATTTAAATTTATTATGGTATTATTTTTTTATGATCATATATGTTTTTTTAAAAAATTTTTATTTTAACTGACATTATTATTTGCTTAAAAACCTTTAAAGAATAAAATTTGTAAACAGTTTTCGTAATGTTCTTAGCTAAAAGGTTGTTAAAAATTTTAAGAATGTATCTCTGTTACATTTAAATTCAGAGGTTATGATTGTAGTGGAAAAAAAATTAAAATGAATTAGTTTTTGGCAATGGAAAAAAGAAATATTTATAGCCAAGTATTTATTACTATTTTAGTAACCACCACTTTAAAAATATTAAATATTGTATGCGTTAATATTAATTTTATTTTACAATACTCTCAATTCATAATTTGCACATCATTAAGAAATAAAATTTTTTCGTTTAAAATTTCACGTTCTAATAACCCATGATCAATGCATACTCCTGAACGTAAATATGGTTATAAGCTGTCATTCTATTTGCTACTTGATTTAATAAGTATATAGAGTTAATATTTTTAAAACAATTTTTTTAATTTTATGATGTAATTATAATATAAAATTTAAGAAATGATTGAAATAAAGTGAATGTTTTTGGACATCCAAATTTGTAAGAATCTATTTATATTTAATTAATTTATAATTCTTTTCAATTTTTTAAACAAATTGAATATGTAACTAAACAAAATTATCAACCAAATACTACGATTAAAGTTTTTCGATCAATATATTGAAAATGCCTACTTAACTAATTTTTTATATATCTTAATTACTCCATATCAAATTAACTTTTTATGATTATATATTCACTATTTAATACTATTTAATGTTAGTCATTCACTATTTAATGCTAGATAAATAATAATAATTGGCAATTAGAGATACAATGAATTGATGTTCTGTAAATGAAATAAGTGGTAGGTACTAAAGCATGCCACATACTACAGTTGAGAAAATTTTTAAGGTAAATAGAAATATATAAATAATAGCCTGGCTTACAAAAAACTTCTTTTTATGAGACAGAGAAAAAAGAATTACATTTGCATGCTATCATAATGTTTTATTTAAGTACCTGTTATAGATTTTCACTGCATGTTTGCGACACATTCCATTCAACAGCACTTCCATTTTGTCACCAAGTAAAGTAAAATTTTCTGCTTTCTTTCATTTATCTATAATAATACAAAATTCACAGTTTGTAAAATTACTTGTAAGCATTAAATATTCATTGGTGAGGGATTATTTAGTATTTCATTTTTCATAGAGAATTTAAGTGTGTAAATTTATTTTAAGCATATCATTGTAAAGGCAAAGTTACAACTGATTTAGATTTAAAATGTCAGTCATATATTGGAAATTTGAATTTCAAGATGTATGAAACATATATATATATATAACACAGCACATATGTTAATTTAAACAATATAATATATATCCTGTATAGTTAGCTTATTTCTTCAAAATTTGAAATTAGCTGTTACATTGTATGATTGTACAAGGGATTTTATAATAAATGTTGAGTAAATTATTATTAAGTTTATTTCAGGACTTCTTAAAACTATCGTATTGAATTTGTAAAAGAGATGTTAAAAATTCCTGAATTTTAGTTCAAATTAAATATAACTTAAAGTTTTTATTTCTAGTTTTGGAAAAATTAATGCAATATTTAGGAAAAGCTATCATATATGGATTATCATAAAGTCCTCTCCATTTAAGTATATATCAAATAATCTTTAAAATATAAGTCAGTTTTTTCCTTATTCTGGTAAAAGTTATTTCTTTAATCAAATCCTTGTTATAAAAATTATCAAAGTTATCATAATAATTATCTTAAAAATTTTAAACACTAACTTTTTCAGTCTATATATATTTACAATGTGACTAACAAAACCAAAATCAAATCTAAAAAATATCTTTTATAATTTTATGTTTAAAATATTAGCTCGTAAATTTTTTGGATTGAATAAAAATTTCACTGTGTGTTCAATATCATTGAAATGAAAAAATACAAATTATTTAGTTAATTTTCCTCTGTAAAATTAGTCAATTCGGATTACTTATAAAAACAGCAAGCTAATAAATATTCTTTTAGCAAAAATAGGATTTAAATTTGGTATAATAAATTCTTACTTTTTATAACTAAAAAGAGATATTTATGAGAAAGTTAAATATATCCATTACTATTGATTTTACTTGTAACATACAACAAAATGCTCTATTTCAATAAAAATTGATGGTTTATAAAATATATTTTGCTTTAACGTTGTTAAAAATATGTTAAAATACCTTACTCCAGCAAATTCTGTATTTTCCTCTCTTTCCTTTGTAATTTAATTGCTCAAAAATTCTTCAGTTAGCAATTCCTTTTTAAACAAGTTAAATTCCTTCTTTGGCAATTTAAATTCAGTTGCTTAAATTCAGTTTTAGGTTTTCCGAATTATATATATATTTTTTAATTTTTCTAGAATAAGGGTTTTTGCCAGTTTGCAAAATTAAGATTAAGACATATTTGAATGAAACACATTAATATGATTATTTTAGGTATATTTTTAATATTTATTTAAGCAATATTACTTTATTTTCAAAATGTTTTAAAACTCTAATGTTATTTAAGTTCATTTTAAAAATTTGAACTAGTTAAATTAATATCTTTAAAATAATATTTTAAAATAATATAATATTTAATTCATTTGAATTGTGAGAAAAATGAATTATTTTACATTGAATCCAAATTTTAGGAAATAAATATTTTAGAAAAGTTTCATTTGAATCGACTAAAAATATAATTTATTCATTTACTAAAAATAAAATTTTAAAAATAACTTATAATTTATTTTATAATAAATTACATATACATTATTTTATTACACATCAATGTGATTCTGAATGCCTTTTCATAAATGACCTGAAAATGCTTATAATTGTACCTCTTATAACATATATATATATATATATATATATATATATATATATATATATATATATATATATATATATATATATATATATATATATGTATATATATATATACTGTATCATATAACAGTGAATTTCTTACATGTTCAACACGTGTGCTGAGCTGTGCTTTGATTTGCTTGAAACACACACACACACAAAAATTAGATAAATTATAAAATCCTGAGTTTTTTCCCGATCTATGAATATATAAATATTATATAACATTTAAATAATTACTCAGGATTTCTTTAAGATAATATAGATGTCAAGTTCGTGTTTTATTTGGCAATTTTAACTGCAAACATATCGTATTACAAAAAACATTTTTTATTTTTTCCTTTATATATTAAAAATTTCAAATTCTGCTTAATGTTCGAGTGTTTTGTTAAAAAGAAATATTTAAACATTTAGCATTCTTTATATTTTTACTTAGACAAAAATAGGCTCAAGATATTCATTTCTCTTTAGAGATATTTTTTTCTTTTTAAATAAAATTCATAATTTTTATTTGTAAAAACAATGTCATATTAAAGAATGTCATTTAAAATTTTAAAATACTCTAATCAGAAATAGAAAAATTATTTGATAATCGTGGAATAAAGTCATAAAATAAATTACTTATGATACTGATATATACATAAATTCAAAAATACTTATGTGTATCTAGCGTATAACATAACATGATGAAATATTGATATTTTAACATAATTTAGCTATTAACTAAAAGTTTGCTGTAAAATTCTCACACTTGTCGAACATGTTCAAAAAGTAATAATAATAGTAATAATAGTAATAAAACATAACAATGAATATCGATATTTAACGCGGATGACGTTCGTTGTTTTAACCCGAACTGTATATGCTGATAAGTTAATTGTATAGATTACAGTACCAGCAAGAGACTGTGATGCCTGTAGGGAATGGGCAACAGATCATACGAAGTGGGGAAGAAACATCAGGCGTAATATTTGTTTCTCAAATAAATCCCACTTTTCTAATCATTGTGATGATAGACATATTTTTATCTAGAAGAAATGTGGCACTAAGAAGAAATTCGAATTTCAAGCAAGGAATTGCCATATTTGGAGGAGAGGGAGAGACGGTATGTTGACATCTTCGTTAATGGGCTCACCGACCTCATCATCCTTAGAAATGAAGATCTGACTGGTCAGCGATATAAGGATGAGATCTTCAGATCATTGTAGTCTCCTACGTTGAAGCAACTGGAGATGACTTTATGTCAATGTACAATTTCAGGTCACATCATGCTAGCTTAGTTTATTTTACTTTCGAGGAAGAGATCATTGGAATGGAATGACTAGTGTGTTTTCTGGACTTTCTGGAGGAGTGGAACAGAATACTCCAGACTCTCAATAATATTCCCTCCTCCTCAAATATGTTCAACATTGCTAGCTGTCTGATAAAAACATACTAGTTACTAAAAACATTTTTCCAAGGTAAGAACTTATCCTTTCCTTTTTCTCATTCCCTAAAATTTTATTTATTACCCATTTGTACCATAATGCCAAATTAAATGTATTTTTATTGACAAAAAGGCGTGTTTTTTTCTTATACGTTTGCCAGTGATGCATCAAATTTTACATCTAAAAAATTCCCTATCTTAACATTTATTGCATCAATAAATTCAAAGAACTTTGAGCATTTATACGTGAATATTAAGAAGATTCAGTTAAAAAAAACAAGTTAATAAAATGAATTTAATTTAGACTGCATATTTAAAATGCAATAAAGAAGGAAATACTAAAAAAGAATTATTTATAATTCAAAATATATTATGATGCCCATTGTACGTTTGTACAGAAACATGTTTAAAGAAGACTATATTATGAAGAAAAATTGTATAACTCATTAAATTCATTTCAGAATATACATGAAAATATTAGTTATTTAATGATTCTGCAATATTAATATGAAAATTCAAGAATATTAAAAATTGAAACAATAAATAAACAATTTTAGAAGTGTAGTTCTTCTTCTTATTTATTTATTTTTTTTCGATGATTTAAATTCTTGAAAAGTACTTTTATTATATTAGCTGTAAATAGGTATGCATTTGAAATTATACAAATATCATTTATGATTTTAAACATATATATATATATAATTAAGTTGAAAATTTTTGAAACTATGGAATACTATTAAAATACACTTATGAGATATCATAAGTTATAGGTACGTTTTGTTGTGTGAAAGAGCAATGTGTAAATGGAATACAGGTTTTCATGGATTGTTGGCTTTGAAAAAGCTGCTTTCATTCAACTTTAAACTGTTCTGTTTTCTAACAACCGTAAATGATTTTGAAGGCTCACCGTTGAATTTTCTATGCTGTTTTGAATGCAATCGATCAGCTTTGATCTAAGTTAAATTAAATTACAGGGATCGACAGCGTTTCGTAAGAACCGCAACAGCAAAAATCTCCCAGATCTCGCTGCAAAGAATGCACCCGCTAATAAACCCTACATTTTCTTATCTACCTTCTACTTTTCCGATAACATCATCAATTTCCATGAAGTTCAAATACAGAAGTGTTTCTCTCAACTTCCCTCCCTCGCTCTGTACTGCTTCGAATCCTCGCTACTCGGTATTCTCAACAGTTGCATTTGTGCTGAGGGTTTCTACTGGGTACGATAATTGGCTGTCCACTGCATCTCATTAATTTGGGCACGAAATTCCTTTGTCAACCCGAAATAGGGAATGGGGGGGGGATGCTCACACAGCAATGAATTAACTATCCTTCCCTGGCATCATCCTGGGGGGGGGAATACAAAGAGTGTGCGGAGAGAGGACGAAGTTAGAGCAAAGGAATTTCTAAAGGTTAGGTACTCAGTTTCTTAATGGCTTTGGTGGTATGGAATTGAAAGCAAAATTATTAAGGAGATCATTTTTGCCTTTGCTTCAACTCTCCGTTTTTGGCCTAGTTAGATAGAAGGAAAGGAAGAAAAAACATTCGATAGTTTTTAGTTTTCTCGGGGAATGCTTCTGTGGTTTGCATTTTGGGAATCAAAAAATGTAATTGTGCATAGAAGCGGTAAATTGCGTTGATAATAAAATAGTATCATTGAATGTGAACGAGGACATGTACAGATTTGAAGTATTAATTTAATCGTTGTATTAGTATACTTGAAATCAATAACTTTAGTATTGTTTTTTTCTTTGGTGGAATTTGACGCTGAAAATATTCGCATTAGACTAAGAGTATGTCAAAAATGTAGCGTTGTTTTAAATTTCACATTGCAAACAAATGCTTTATTTATTTTTTAAATAAAAAATGACATAATTACATGAGTACAGTAATTAGGAATGAATATTACATTTATTTTTCATTTTCATTGTTTTTATCATTACTTAAGAATTTAAGGATAATTCAAATAAGAATAATTGCAATTTATTTCCACATTAAATCAAAAACTCTTTATTACTTTCTAAAATCACTTAAAATATTTCACTAAATTTGCACATATCACTCATATGAGCTGATTAAATGTTAAATCATTCACAATTCCTTAATTAGATTGAAATATATCAGAGGAAAATGTATGATCAAACAACTTTTGTGATATAATTACTATTGCTTGCCAAATTGTGTATTCATGTCACCGAAGATGATTAAAAAAGGATTTATGTACTTTTTCGTCATGATTGCAAGGGAACATAAGATTGGTTCAAAACTGTTCTGTTGGAAACGTGGGTGAGAATTACTCTCAGAAAGCAGTGACTGAGCGACAACCTAACTATATACTTTAGTGACTTATCTCTTGTATTTCACTACATATATTTTCATAAATATTTTTGGTTATTACGTTTTTTTTCTATAAGTTTACAGCTTGACTATCTTTATACTGTTTATTAGGTTTTTAATAATTTAAAAAATACATAAAAGTCTTTTCAGAACAGTTAAAAATTTATCACATTCAAATTTTTGTTGTGTAATTAAATATTTTATAGTTCCTTTTATATTTCCAAAAATAATCTCAAATTATATTATTGTAAATAAATTTAAAAGGTTATTAATATGAAGAAATTTGATTTGGCTATAGTTTATGAAAACTGACAGCTAATAAGTCCAATTTGTGATTCATTTCATATGATAAATAGTACAAAATTTAATACTTAATTTAAGGTTAATAAAATATGGCAAAAAGAACTTTTAAGTGAAATATTTTAAATTTACTCTCTCTCTCTCTAAAATCTGATTTAATATTATGTCATATACATTTATTTAAATAACAAAACATGGCTTCTTTCATATTGAGACATATTTTCATAATGAACATGAATTTTATGGGGAAACTTTGTTGCAGTTGATGCTATCAAAATGCAACAAAAATTTAAATTATCAGTTTGAGAATTGCTTTTTATATTAAATATGCAGGTTCTTTTTATATTTGGGAAAGAAATCATATTTTAATATTTGCATGTTCAACCAAAGTTTTGGGTGATATTAATCTGACTTCTTCTTTTTAGTTCTTCGAATTTTTTTTGTTACAAAGTCTATATATATTTTTTGTTATATGAGTATATGTGGGAAAAGACATCAAGTATATTGAAAACTTTGTACTTATTTTTGTACCATTTTATGTAATTTTGAAGTAAAGAACTGTAAAAGATCTTTCTTATTAAGTGTTATCTGTCTCCCTGTAATCAATAAATTAATTAAAATGCTTGTGATAAAGAATATTACAAGTCCATCAAATTGAAATCAATCCAAAAAGATTATTTTTATAGAAATAGGTATATTAATTTTGCAATTTGAGCCAGAATTAAAGAAATTGTATTATTGGACTTCACTACTTTATGTGTGTGTTGTGCTGTCTTCATCATCCATTAATATTTAAGGATTTATTTTATTACACAAATACAGAGTAACCCTAAGACTACCAGACATGCACCAAAAATTAGTGTCACATGAAATGACAAAATAATTCTTCAACATCGAATCTACAAGCAGGAAAGAAATTGCAGTTAAGAGTACTTAAAAATCACTCATTCATAATGTTATCACTTTTAACATTTTTTTTTTTAGATTAAAAAGGTAACCTTATTGTATCGAAGATCATGATTTTATATCGATACTTTTTTTTTAAAGCAATGATAAATTTATGAATTCTACTATCATTTCACTGCACAGACTAGAGTTTATGTATACAATTGTGTATGTGAAGCAGTGTATTTAAACTAAAATTGCATTATGAAAAATTCTTAACAAATAAAAAAATTGTTAAATTCAAAATGTTTAATTTAATATTAGGCCTTTTGAATTTTTAGTTTTTAGATGAAGAGATATTTAAAAATTGGAATAGGAGGATAAAATGTGCAAAAGACATTGGAAAATACTCAGTTTAATGCATTGTCACTGTTCTTATAGCATAATTGATAGATTCAAGAATAAAACCTGTTTTGCAAAAAAACCTGCTTTCAAATCTGCTATTATCAACTTGTTGAGCTTTCTAATACTTTAGCCATAGAATATAAAGTAGGCTGCAGTTTTAGTATGCATGTAGGAAAAAAGGCAAAGATAACGCAAACATTTTAGTTGAACTATATACCATACTAGAATATGCATTTCTCAATATGTATTTAGTCTAAGTCAAATATACTTGGATTTTGATCACAGATTAGTTGTATCAAGGGACATTTTTTTAAAGAAAAAATTATGTTTTCCATTGTTATACATATTAAGAAAAACAATTTTGAACAAGACTTATATTGCGTAAATAGAAATCAAATGTATTTTAAGCATGATAGTATCATTAGGATTTTTTATTTATGTGCAAAATTACTTGGTTTCAATTTTCGTGAGTAATATTTTTATTAAGATTGTGGCGAATCATTTTGAATTCACAATTAAAGTGATATCCTGCAGATGTTCGTGAAATACTTCGATTTTTATCCAAAACAATGTAATAGTATAACTCTTTATAAAATCTTAAATTTAAACTCAAAAATATTTTTATTTAATCTAATTTAACAAGAAAAAATTTCCATAAAATTTATTTATTTGTATTTATAATCTACCATTGCAATGAATGCAATCTTAATCTTAATAGGATGTTTTGGTTAAGGGTTTGAAAAATTATTTCTATTTTAGTAAAATTATTTCTTTAGTAATCTGAGAATCTCTGCTGTAAGCACTGATGCATTTTCGAATGAGATTTTATCATCTGATTCCTAACACAAAAGATGAGTTCATTTATATTTATGGGTTCTTATAAGCAATATGAATTTTTCTGTATTTAATTTTAATTATTCGGTTGTGAAATTACAATAGTTTTAATCAATTTCTACATACATCTCATATTTTCATTCATAGTTTTTTTTCTATAAATTTAGGCTTCTCAATCAAGTTTTGAATAATATCATATGTAGGCCTGCTATAGCTTCAATATCTTTCAGTTAAATACTTTTAATTATTTTAAAATTCTATCATTAAGATTTGTTTTTATTTTTAAAGGAATAAAATTTTATTTTATTAGTGGAGTTTTATTTTCATTTCATAAGGTAATCATTTATGCCATCATAATTAATTAAAATTTTAAAGCCAAGTTATATTTATAGTTCTATTTCACATTAATTCTTAATACAAGTGTTTGAAAATTAATTTAATTTAAAGAGAAAACTTCAGTTTCTCTTTAAATAATGATTCCAGAATAATAAATCAAAGTATTTTCATTAAAGGAAAATAAAATTCTTAATTAGTATTAATTATTTAAAATTCAAGGTGTAAATTTTCCGGTTTGGCGGTGTAAGAAATTATCCTGGTTTAGAATTAATTGATATTCTAGATAAGAATTGAATATATTTGATGTTTTTAAAATTAGTTAAAATTTTAAACAAAACTTAAACTATTGTACAAAACTGACAGGAATATTTGTTTGTAATTTTATTAAATATAATAAATTTATACTAAACTCGAATAATGTAGATATGATGATATTTGACGAAAAAAATATTTTCATACTAATTTAAAACCTTCCAATCGGACTGAGAAAATACTTTTTAAAAAGCTTGTTAAAACTGTACTGTAATCAACATGTAAGAAATAAATTCAAGAAAAATAATAATTTACTATTAAAACATTTTATTTCAGTGAGTTCGCGAAACATAATGTATAGATTTACGTTATAAACTATTTTTTTTAATAATTACTGTATGAAAGAAAGTGTTTTTAATTTGATACCCTAGAGACTTACATTGGAATGTTGGGATATATGATTCTGTTCAATTTTATCACTTGAAAAACCTTTAATTGTAAAGAAAATTTTAAATTAAATTTTCTCAACAATAAAAGCAATAAAATTTAATTTAGTAAAAGAATTATCCAATAGATGGCAGCACTAAGTTATTTTTGGCAGAAGTAAATTAATTTATTTATTAATAAAAATACTGATTCATTAAGTAAACAATGCAGAAAAAATACATTTTATATTTAATATGTATCTAGCATTTCGCTTATCAATGATGCTATGAACAAAAACATGTACAACAATTACTATAAGTAAACATTAATTTCATTTTATTGTATACATTAAATAAAATGCAATTAATGTTTGTTTATAATTAAAATATAATTAAAATGTGGGATATAGTTGCACACACAAATATTTTTTTTATAAAATATGTATTTGATCAATTATTTAAAAAAATCCCGCACGTTAAAAGAATTTTGTCCATTATTTTAAGAAATTTTCAAATTTTTAATGGACCATTAATAATTTTATCATAAAGAAAATCAAACTTCCTGTTTTTTTGTAAATGTAATTAATTAAATAAAAATAAATAATTCGTAAGTCACTTATATTTTTTTTAATTAAATGCATAAAATCATGAAAAGTAAAATTTTGTAATATAAAGAAACTAAAAAAATCAATCATTTAGGTTTACTGTTTATAATCAACAATATTCTAACGAGTTACAAACAATTTCTAGCATGTTCCAAATCCATTAATAAAATATTTTACAGTAGATAGAAGCGTACGAAGCAACGTCTGATAAAATAATTATTTCTATTTGATGCAATGATGTGATTATTTTTACTTGCTATAATGATGCAGTTATTTTTCCTCGATACAATGATGTAATTATTTTTACTTGGAATTAAAAAAAAATAATAAATAATAATAATAAAAAAATAAGGCAAAGAGATTATGACTTACTATTAAAATCGAGTAATCCCTTATTAAGTTATATGTAGAGTTAATCTTTTATTAAGCTATAATTAATAACTTAATATGAAATTATAAATAACATTTTTGAAGCTTTCTTTTTTGATTTATTGAAGATAATCTTGTAATTCATACTGTGTTAATTAACAATACAATATAAACACTAAAATAAGCTTGATGCATTACTATAAGATTGTGATTTTTACTAATTTAGCATTTTGATACATGTAAAATATTTGTTTTAAGAAAGTGCAAAACGTACAGTACTTTTTGTAAAACATATTAGCACATTTGTTTGTATAGCTTAAATGTGTAATTTTGATGCGAGGTTTTTCCTGCGAAAAAAAATGTATTTTAAACATTTCGTAAAGTAATGAATTTTTTTCAAGAGAGTTATGTTACTTTAGCATAAAATATAATAAAGTTATTTTTATATTTTTTATTTATCTTTATTAAAGGTTTGTAATTGGTAAGCGAAATAAACAAAAAGTAAACATTTTACAGTTATTAAACATTTCTTTATTATTATCAAATATTATAATTTTTGTTTGATAACATTATTCCCTCTTGCATGTTTAAAACATTTCCGAAAATCCTCCCAATTTACTTTTAAATAAATAAATAACTTGTGAAGTAAGGAGTTCATTCCTCAGTATATATATTTATTAGTAACTCGCAAATATTTACCGTTAATATACAAGAAAAGGCAAATTTTTTGACAAAAGGTTAATCTTGTTTTTATTTTTAAAGTTAACATTTTTCTGTACATTACATTGATTATTAAATGGTTTTTATGGTATACACATAAGGCTCTGGTTTTCAAAATTATTGTTTCATTCTAAGTGTAGTTTTATGTATGGTAAAATAACACACACACACTATAAATATTTTAAAATTTCATTCAAATACTTTTATTGAACGGATTTAAAATTTAAAACTAAAACCTTTTTAAAAATAATTGTTTTATATTCTATTTTGATTTTTATTTGAATAATTATTAAAAAAAAACATTTCTTAGAATAAAATAATTTTTAAAACTTTTGTGGAGTTCCTTAAATTTAAATCATAGAAAATTAGTCTTTCAGTGGTTTTTAGGCTAGAATTAATGAGAATGCATTTTATTAAAAAAAAAAAAAAAGCAACAAACCTTACGTTCTTAGTTTTATTTATTTAAAGTACATTTTATTAAGATTGACTTTTTTACTTTGGAAAATTGGAAGTGTAGTATTTTAATCTACTCGTAATTACAAATAAAAGCAATACTTTTCTCGGTATTTGATAATATCTTTTTAATACTTTCATATCCTTTCACAATTAGCTTGTTTTTTTTATTCGTTTCCTTCATCTAATGAGATTCTATGTCCCTAACGCAGGAGAGAGGTAACAGGTTCAAATGAAATTGAACATTCAGTGGAAGTTCAAAATATTTGCTAGGAGTTATTTAAAATTTCGCTTATTTGTAGCAAATTTTATACGTCATTATGTAATTGTTTGGAGATTCTCTAATTTTATTTTATATCAATAAAAATAGGAATAATGGAAACAATTCAAAATAACTTAACATAACCTCAATTTATCATTTTGTGGAATCACTGCTTCACACACAATTGCTTCAGTATAGATCTGATCAAATTTCTTAAGAATTACGTTAATTAAAAAATAAAGTTTGCAATTGTCTCAATTACTCAGGAGTTATTCAATGAATTAATATTGAATCACATATGAAACATTCAAACACATTTTAACGCTATATTTTTAATTTAATGAAGTATCAATTTCATTTCTCACATTTTTTTCTATTAAAATTTCGGATAATTATTTCTAAACTTCTAATAAATGCCTTCAAACAAATTTTATCGAAAAAGGATAAATTATTTTTTGATTGATTTTGAGCACAATGAAACAATATATCTAGATTTCAGTTTTCAAGCACATATATTTATAATTTTACTCGTATATATCAGAATAATGCTAAGCAAATATTACATTTTCTTCAATTTTAAACTAATTAAGTATTGAATTAAAAGTGATAAATAGAGTTCTAGAATATTTTTAGATAAATATCCAGATTTGAGTGGATTAATATTTGTCTCATGGTATATATTCTTTGACACAGAAGTTAATACATCTCAGTAAAATTTGAATTGGCTAGATTCCTTCCATTTCCTACCATTTGCTACTGAAAATAAATAATATTTATTTGAAATGTGTTTGAAGATAAACAAGTGTGCTATAGAAGAGTATATGGAGAACTTTAAAATTCTCGAAGCAATGGACTGTGAATTTCTAACAAAACCAACAGATACAATTTTGAGATTTATCTTTTTCCACACTTTTTGTGTGAATTTAATTTCAGTAAAATAAAATAGCACCATTACTGCCTTCATAGTATGCCCTAGGACGAAATGTATTTCACATTTCCTAGTAAGATCAATGCACGTAATTGTTGGGCGTAAAAAACAGATATTGCATATGCTTCTATTGAAATTACATTAAATAAAACTAAGCCCGATGCATATTTTCACTATTAATTATTTTACATGGTTTATTTTTCAAGGAAGCCCAAGAGTTAGATCTGAAACAATTTTTATTACGTTTGTGTGTTTTGAAGCATTATTATTTAATAACGTAATTCCAGAACTGAAGTTTAACAAGTATTATCTGTACACATTGACCTTCATGAAATATGAAGGACAACTTCACATAACTTAGTCTACTCAATACCTGTTAATGCCAACACTTCAAGAATATTATAAGGTATTTGAATATGCACTTTTCTTCATGGAGAAATTTTTACAGATCGCAAACCATAATAATGTTTCGCAATAAGGGACATCTGATAGTATTTCAAGCATGCATCCTGACAAATATGCATATCCATAGCAGAACTCACTTATCATTTCCCTTGATTCAGTATGTTTTAGGTTAAAACAGGGACCTCTCTTCTACTTTATTAATTAACAATCTTATATAAATCACGATCTTCACTCTTATATTTGGCTGCAATGAATTTAATTTAATACTACTGATTCCATTCAGTTGGCAAAAATCATTGTAAAACTTTACCATCATTAGGATCTTTCCTTCCACGTTCGTTTCCTTATGTTTTGGTTTATATTTACGTGTTACTCTGGTAAAAATCTGGAAAACTCCATCTATGTCAGACTTGCATGCAACAATTATCTTCAAGTAACGACTGTATATGAAACTGTGGCTTTCCAAAGATTCCAAAGAGCATGGTCTTGCTACTAGATTACAGAGAAAACGTAACATGATAGCTTATGATTTTTGGTTGTGAAGATTCTAAAACTAAAATATGTACTGAGACCTTGTTCTACTGAAATTATGAAAGGTTGCTATCTTCCAACAAGAGCTCCCTATATCGTAAGAAATATAATGATTAAGCACAGTGACTCGTTTTACAATGCGATATATGATATCACCTTATTGAATTGTGGGAATTTACTTAAAAATTATCCAGTTAATAGTTACTTAAAAATTACAGTGTCCTTTTTGTGCCCAATAAAAATAATCCATCTTCTTTTTTGGTTTTTGTCACGTAATAATGTTAGGTTTGTTTTCTTCTAGTGGGTCAAAATCATTTTATTGGAAAGCAATTTTTATATAAGAATGACAAACGTTATTTAAGATATAGTTGAATCTATCCACCTTTAATATTCGCTTCAACCTCACTGGGGTTGTGGCTACAAAGTTACTCAAAGTGATAAAATGTTATTAGGAATTCAATGAAACTTGTATTCTAAAGACAGTATTTGATGAAAAGAATTCTGTGACTGGGTAAAAGAACGGAGTATTTATAAATTTAGTACAATATTAAATAGGTATGATTTTATCTTGCAAAATAATTTTTATGCTGTGCCTTTTGATCTGGCGTTGTACTCTCCGATGTTAGACAGTTTTTCTCGAAGAAACTGATAGATTATTTTTCAGTGGTGAAAACTATAGATACCTGCTTGGAAGCAGGACGATCAATTGTTAAAGCCAAGTACCGTGAGACCGGGTACTTAGTTAACACCTGTAGAACAGCTGTAAAGACAATATGCGGAGAAAACCGATTCCTGTTAGTGAGCAGTAGCTTATATTGAGGGCTCGCTGTAGAACATAAACAACATTTTTCAAGGTGCTTGGACATTCTATTAGCCAGGCAATGCTTGACGACATACTGCGTGATAGTTGGGACAATGTTTATACTTTTACAAATTTCCTTCTGATTCTGTATAATTTGTTATATATATTTTAAAACTTCATGTGTTTAAAATGTGTTGGAAAATCAACTTCAGTTGATTCAGGATATAGAGCTATCAGTTGTTATATTCATAAAAGAATCAATTACAAATAGATGTACGTAACTTAAAATGCTTTATGAGTCTGAACATCAGCTTCTATTACTGGAATCGGTGGTATAACAATCAGGTAAGTTTAGATTTTTTCTACTGCTGTTAGGGAAAAGTTTATTTTCTGAATTTGAAAGGATTTGTTCATTCATGCAAGCAGTATATCTTTGGTAATTTTTATCGTAAGAAATCAACTTTTTTTGTTCATAAAATTTTTTTCTATATACCTTACATAAATTTTTTTAAACTCTTTGAAAACTTCTGTGCGAAAATGATTCACATAAAAAAACATGAAAGGTAATCGATAAATTCTTAATTCAATATCTTCAACTTTCAAATTTTATTTTGCAAAATAACTAGCACTAAAGAAAGTGAATACTTTTAGCAATAATCACAGCTAAATTCTAGCGAAATTACTTTGTCGATGCTTGGCTTTTTGGAATTTATGTGTCTCAATTAAGCCTCTTTCGGGAGGTAAAAGAACAAAAACAAGAGTAATTAAAAATGCGGAAGATTTACTAATTTAATCAGCGAATATAAAATAAAAGTTCTTTGCGAATTAAGTTTCAATAAAAAACAGCAGTCTTTGCCAAGGAAAAGAAACTTGTTTTGATGTCGTCTTTACTGATTCCGATCTATTTGGAGCGTTAAGCGTGTGGGGGAAAGGAGAGGAAAAGGAAAGGGAATCAGACCTCTACCAAACGCACTTTTCTGTTTATCCAGGGAAGCCTTTTACCATTTGACCAGCCAGTTTCCAGATGGAATTACAGAATCAGGAGAGACTAATTGAATGGAGGGATAGGCTGGCAGCCGGAAAAGCCGATAGGGAATTTCTTGGTTACCTGGAAGGCTAACTCAATGAATCGGACGTGGAGCATCTCTGTTAATTGGAACCACCAGATGAATCCAATTGATTTTCATAAATATAGCTAACTGAATTTTACTAAATTTAAATTCATGTAAATAATTAGGTGTACTTGAAAAGTACTTCATCATCTTGGATTTCTACGCGCATCGCGTCTTGTAAGTTTTAATGAAAGTTTGTCTTAGAAATTTGTCTGCGCTGTTTTGAATCTAGCTGTTTAATTAGTTAACAAGGATTTTGACCTCCCTTCATTAAGAATGGTGAGAAACGTTAATAATGTGCAATTAAATTCGATTTGTGATTTGTATTTAATTACAAATGTAGAAAATTGTATGGGATTAAAGGAATCTAAGCGCAATGCATAAGGGTGAATTTTCAACTTATGGTAAAATAAACGATTATTAGACTATTCTATCAGCGAATTTCAAAATCTTATTGTTTTAAAAAATCGAGACATTTGAAACCTATGTAGCTTGATAGGTTTAGACAATTTTTTTGTCAATTGATTCAACATATATTATTAAATCTACAATGAGAGATCATATATTATTAAATCTACAATGAGATCAACGTGTTGATTGGTGCATATTAATCGATGTGTTTTGACCTAAAACGTGGGTCTGAACTGGTCCAACAACACATTCAATCCGTAATGTAAGCTTTGTAGTGGAGATAATTCCCTTATTGATTTTGTGCTTAATAGTATCTTGAATTTGTTGTTGTCGTGTGACAGCTAAGTTGGCATCATTGGGTGCGCTGCTCCTCTTTTCCAACTGAGCCATATTTTGGCGTGGAGTCCAACTTCCTCAGTACACACATGCCATAGGTACTCGTTTATAGGGTAGGCAACCATTCACAACCCATTCATACAAGGACAGGACAAAGACAGGATAGATAGAGAGAGAGAGAAAGTACATCCATGCTCGAGCCGGGATTCGAACCCAAGACCTCCCTATCCGCAGTCAGGTACGCTTACCACTACACAAGTATCTGCAATTTACATTGCTTAATAGAACAATGCAATTTATTATATCGAAGATAACATGTGAAATACATTTTCAGCCCCAATTCTAATAAGTTTCTACTTATGTTTCTCGAGCTTATAAATAAAAACTGACATTTTTTATTTTCATTAAGCCCTGAAGACTAATGTTTGAAGGAATTTCCTTGAAAAATGTACATCATCTCTTTGAGATTCGATGACAACAGCACTTTTAAATGTTGTAAGGCTTTTGTAACGTGCGTAGAGTATTGCATGTAATAAGATTTACAATTTTGAGGTCATGTAACATCGAAAAAAAAGAAGAAAAGGAAATCATTCTCAATTATTTTACTTCACAATATTTCTAACACAATGCAGAAACATTAAATATTTTTCTACATACTTTTCATGACAGAATGGATTTTTTTCTTTCAAAATTATTTTTTATTAAGAATAATTTTGATAAATTGGTAACACATGTGATATAGCTATTAGTTAAGTGTATAATCAATATTGTTTAGACTGTAAATTTACTGAGATGTCAGGGGAAAAAATTTTGAAATTGGAATCATGGAAGAGAGTTTGTATACATATTATTGCCTGAATTTTAATAAAAATACTTTTTATTAGTATTTTAATGAAAACTTTTTAAAAGTATTTTAATGTAAAATATAAAGTATTTCAGTCAAAAATCTATTAATTAGGTATATTTTTTCTATCTTTTACAATGTCATTTCTGTAAGAAAATTCAGCAAAAAAAAATCTCAGAACAAGAATCATGAAAAACATATTATGTAGTCATTGTGTCATGAATTTTAAATAAAACTCTAAGGAATTAGCATTTTAATGTAAAATATATTTGCACATTAAAATAGTTACACTTAATGCATTACTAACGCAATGTGAGATCTTAATAAAATTAAGTTGTTGATTTTGTAGTTACAATGCAGAAATAGAAGTATGTTGGCAAATTGAAAAAATAGAATAAAATTGAAATTTCAGTGCTATTTAAATATTTTTAATGAATTCATTTGACCCTCTAAACTGTATAATTAAAGGAAAAGTACATAATAATTTGAATTCCATTCAACTTTCAAATCTAAGTCTAATCTAATATATTCATATTAAGAAGTCGAAAAGTATTTTGTTTCGCTTTAAGTCAGATGGCGGAATTACGGAAGAGTTTATATTAAAATGCTAAGAAATATCCTTTATATCATTAACATATATTAAAAAATGTAATTAAGCGCGCGTTGCCTCTGTTATTAACTACTTCACCCTTGATTTTCGCTAAAATTTTAAAGCTTAATTTATTAATCCTTGTGTTTTCCTCTAATACTTAATCTATCATCAGTGATACGATACATGGCTAAAAATAAGTTCAAATATAGAAGAAAAGTGATCTATTTCCGTCTATATATCATAAATTCATTTAAAACTATTTTTGTACTACTCCTTACATAAATTCGGTGAATATTTTTTTAGAAAATGTACTATTCTAAAATTTCATTTGAAATGTACTAATATAAAATTTATCTGAACAAATGAGAAAATTTATGGGAATTTCAAAAAACAATGTTTTTATCGGAACATTAAGTTACCTTTTTCAGACAAAAGTTTTTGGAATATGATTGAAATGGATGCACTTAAATGCTTGAAGTATGAAGATTGGCTGCTGATGAAAGCTCAACATAGTTTGTTTTATGATTATAATATTCATTGTTGCAAACACAAATGAGTAATAAAAATATTCATTTATCTAAGATTTGAACATTATTTATATTCAAACTATATAAATATATATATTTATATTTCCAGGAAAAATTTAAGAAAATAGAAAGATAAAAACGCATCAAACATCTTCGAAAAGAAAAAGAGTTTAAAGTAAAAACAGAAATTAGAATTTCGAAATATAATTTCTTTGCGTAAAATTTTGAATTATGTTTAAATTTTTAAATCTTGCGTTTTCAAGAATAACTTATCAATTTTTACCAGAAAAAATACATACAAAATGCTGTTCACAATAAAAAGATTACAATAAAAGAAAGAGTCAATCCAATGAAAAGATTTATTTCTGAAATTTATCTTTATCACTTTTCTCACCAAAAAAAAGAGAAATTGAACTGATAGATTTGATATTCATACTTTTATTTTCATCTTTTTTTGAAGGTTTGTGCTGCAGCGTTATATTGAAATCGAAAGATAAGGCAAGTGTGAAGGCTTTAACATTTCTCTCGAAAGGCACGCCAAATAAGAGTAGTGAATACATTTTTTTAAAAACACCCTTTTTTCATCTCGCGTATAGGAGAACAGTGTTTCATTTCAACGTGTTTTATTTTTTTATCATTTCTAGAAAATGCCTATAATAAGACGTTGTTAGTAAGGAAATAAAGAAAGTAATAGAAGGAAAAGGAAGAATATAAACACAAGAGGGGCTAGTCGTTAGAGAAATAATAAATGAGGTCAGGCAGCTCAGAAATTTAGTGATATATTCACGCATCAAATAAAGCTGAATCGTTCTGAAAAACGAATGTAAGATAACAAGATGATAAATTGTCCAAACTTCAGTTGTTGCCAAATTTTCTTGTGAAAAATTATCCTCAAAAGGTATTTTAATTAAAGAATACGTTTTATCTTTTAGATTTCATTATTTTAATAGTCAATATATTTTTCTACAAAGAGTAAAAGTTATTTTTGTTTTGGAAAAATATATTATTTATGCTCGGCGAGATTTTATGAGAAATAAGCATGACTTTGAAGAGCAAAAGCTAGTACATTTAAGCAAAGTAAAAATGAAAACAACACTAAAAATAATCATTTCAATAACTTATTTTCTAAGAACTGAAAATATAATAAGCTTATTAGTCATTAGCTAGAAATTCCCTCGCAATTATTTCAAACGTAAAATAAATTCTAATACTATTGCAATGCTTATTTATAATCGAAGAACTTTACACAAAAAATATTTTCCCGTTTCTCTAAACGGGAAATAGAATTTATTGACCTGTCTGTAAAACAACCGAAGTATATTTGTAAAAAAATTTTGAAAGAAGGAAAATATAGTTTTTAGTTTTAAAAACATTCAGTATTTTTTAAGCAAATAGTCTTATTTTGATTATTTGTGAATAAGTTTAATTTTTTCATATACAAAGAAGAAAGAGTTTATTTATTGCTTCATAACTTTCGACCAAACTATATCATTTCTTAAACTTTTATTAGAGATTGATATAACTGTGTTACTTTATTAAATGAAAGTAACAGTTATATCAATGAAATGGAAATAGGGAGCAATCGAAATTTCATCACAAGTTTTGGTGCTATAAATATTTTATGAAACATTCATTAAATTCACACAGATGCAATTTGAACTTAATTACATATTCTACCTGCAGCATTTAGTTTATTTTTATTTAAAAATTTCTAACCGTCCAGCACAGCATTCAGTAAGTATTTTCTATTTTTGAAAAACAGCTAAATTTGAATATACAAGTTATTTAGTGCTATTTTAAGAAACATCCCTAAAACTTACTTAAAACTTATATAAATTTATAGTATGGCCAAGGGTATATAATTTATTTTTATTTTAAATTTTCTAACCACCCAACAGAGTATGTAGAAAGTATTTTGCATTTTTATAAAAATTGCTAAATTTGTAGGTAATTTTGAAAACGTTTCAGTGAATTTTAGTTATTGCAAGTTGTAACTTCACGTTAAGCAAAACACACATTTTATGAATAAAATTTCTTTATCTCTAGAATATAATATATAATACATTATATTAGTATATTATAAATTTATATTATTTTAATATTTTTAGTATATAATCATTAGAATTAAGAATTATTTTTTTCTCTTAATATATTATATTTTAGTTTCAAAATCTCTAGTGAAGAAGCTTGATGTCATAATAGTAGATCCCAAATCAAGGTCCGAAGTTCGGTCCTTGAACTGGGCAAGGTCGACTTAGTCTTTGATCTCATCAGTGGGTCCATAAAACTGAGTTCTTAGCATACTTGCTAACTAAATACTAGGGGGTTTCGTGTTAGGCTACCACCTAATCGGGACGTATGTTTCGCACTGTAGTGCCCACGATTAAGAAAACAAATATGTGCTCTGTAAGACGTCTCCTCCATGGGGCTGTAGTGCCACTAAATTTAGTTTAGAATCTGGAATGGATTTGTAGATAGCTTTCAACCCATTTTTCTACCCGTAAAACAATGAGTAATATATAAATATGTGTTCACTAATTACCAAATAATACATATAATTAGAAATTAAATATTAAAAATATATGCTTGTGTTTAGATGATAATATTTAATAATGTTCTTTCAGGGATATTTTATCGCTATCACTCTAATGAATTTTTAAAACGAGATTCTTGAAGAAATTCTTTGCAAATATGCTCAGTTAATCACAACTATATTGAATATGCTAAAACATTCAAAATATATCATTTCAATAGTACAAACACATAACACTATCGAAGCACAATATTTCAATGTTTCTAACAATCTTAAGATGTAAAATTTATTTATAACATAGTAAGAAGTTTGGAAATTTATTTAATTTTATGTGATTAAAAGTTTCAGAGAATAATGGGAACTATTAATTATAATTTATTAAGTGATTTTTCCCAAATAATTTTTAATTAACGGTTAAATAATATGCGTGATATATAATTTTACTTAAATAATTTCGAACAAGGTATACTTACGTACTCTGAAAAAAAGTTTAAGGGTTAAAAATGTATTTAAAGCAATATTCGAGATGTTGTTTAAAATTAACTAATCCTATGTGGATCTCAAGCAAAATTTTTTCAAATAACCAAACTAAAAATGAGGAACAGGACGCTTAATTGCATTGAAGTAAGATTGAGAAATAGAGATTGAACAGAAAAGTTTCCCAATGACAATTTACACACACACACG
Source organism: Latrodectus elegans (assembly GCA_030067965.1). Classification (NCBI taxonomy): domain Eukaryota; kingdom Metazoa; phylum Arthropoda; class Arachnida; order Araneae; family Theridiidae; genus Latrodectus; species Latrodectus elegans. Next base: position 69,920,733 of record CM057817.1, on the reverse strand, counting down.
CACATGCACGCACGCACGCACACACACACAGTTCCAAATTTTGATGTATGTATTAAAATTTAAATAAAATCTGATTTGGGACTTTATTTAATGTCTCAAAAATTATTGATTTTGAAATAAATATTTTTAACAAAATAAATTATAATTACCGTCGATTTCAAAATCCTTCCGCAACATTGCTTTTTATTTTTATCTTACTTAAAAATATTTAATTCCAAATTAATTAAAATAGAATTCTATGTTTTACATAATCTATGGTATTATTAATGTTTGAGAGATGAAATAGAATAATTTATTTCCTGAGTTTTTTTCTATTGTATGAGGGGGCATATCTAAATTTTAAGGATAATTGCTTAACTGAGATTAAAAGGTAATTATAGATGGCATGTATTAGAATTTGTAATAATTAATTCAAAGTATTATGAATAATTAACTTTTTTATATTTAAAACAAATAATATTTTTAACATACTTATGAGATTTATTTTATAATATATTGTTTTGAGGTATAATGTTTAATTAATTAAAATAGTTAGAGTTTCATAGTTTTATGCGAAACATATCTTAAGAGCTTATAAAGATTAAAATCGTGTTTCCGTTAATGCAAGCGTTTTTATAAAATGTTCTTTAAAATAATTATTATTTTAAATTTGTTTCTGATGTATTTGTTTCGGACAAGAAATTGCTTTAATGTAGTTTTCACCTTTCTTTGTTGTGAAAAAACATTTTTCAGGGATATATATATATGTATATGTACATAGGGAATATATAATATATATACATATAGAATATATATACATAGGAATAGAGAATAATAGTGGTTAATAACATTAATATATATATATTTAATGTCAATTGTGGTTTACTATTACAATTTATGTTTACAATTTGGATATATTTAGTACCAAAATTAATAATTAAATAATAAATAATGCTTTTGTGTAATAATTAATAACATGAAATAGTAATATTTTAATTTTAGCTAACCTATAATTGCTTAAAAATATCCTTTAGCTGGTAAAGAATTCAAAAGTCGAGACACTCTCGAAACTTCCTGATTAATTAACATTGACATCTTTCCTCAGTATTTTCTTGTTGAGCGTTATCGGTATTTCACTGAAGAGCGCAGTTATTTAAATTAATATATATCTATTTCGCATTTGACTCAAAAGTGACAAATTGTTTCATTAGTTTTTCTCTCGTTTACATCCTCCCAGAAAAAAAAATCTGGCTAGCAGAAATGATAAGCTTTCCGAGGTGACAAACGTATGAAATCCAAAATCGAAGGCCTCATCTCTCCGTGCCAAGCACTTTAGCAACTGGGCTCGGTGCTCTAATTGGAAATAAATTGCATTACTTCAGTGCTTCCGACGACACCAAGTAGCAAGTAAGAATTGAAATGGGGGACTTGCTCACGACTGTCGATCGATTCGTATCAAGATATAATTAAGGAAATTATTGATTTGGTCCCTCGACAACCCCTGGAGCGAAATATTTCCCGAAACTTATGACTGGATGGTTTGGAGATAACTGAATTTCCAACACCATTACAGTGGAAAATTTGACTGTCTGATTTCTGCCTGCTAAAGTTACTGAAGGGCAACATCTCCCATGAAAGTAATTTTATTACTGAGTAGATATAGCACAGTTGTAATTTGGATTACATCATAATTTTATTCTACCTGTCAATCACTAAATTTTACCAGTAAGTATGCTGGCTAATAAAATTAGATTGTAACGGAACGCTTACACGGATAGCGGGAGTGGGGAAAAGTATTTTTGTATTTCTTTATCGTTGCAGTTAAATAAATTCAATTTCTCTATCAGGCTATGTAATGAGAAGTTTCCACTTGAATATATTTTCCTAGCAATAAATTTGTAGCTGAGTGAGTTCAAAGTTCAAATGAATTCATGTGTTTTACTGGCTGAAATCTTGCTCGACCGGGATAATTCTATACAATAAAATTTGTAGCATTAGAAACATTTCTACGGACTTTCAAGACGCCTATGTAACTTATTGTGTTTATTTACTAGCTTTATAAATTATTTTTATACTAAGAAAAGGACACGGTACCATGAAACATTGTAGTAACAGTTCCAGTTACGAATTTAATTTATTCCAGTGAGTAAAATAAATTTTTAGATTAATCTGTTGGTTGATTAATTTAAAAATAAAGATATAATTTCAAAGGGTGTGATAAAGAAATAAAAACACTTAACAAGTAATATATCTTCGTAATACATTTAAAACACATTTTAAGTATATAGAAAAAATTTATGAATCATGATTTGGAATGCACATTCTTTCAGATTTATTCTCTTAAATCTGAATTAGTTGGATTTGATAAGTATGTTGAGTGAAAGTTGATTATTTTTTTTTTTTTGACAATTAAATATTTATATCTTACACTTTTAATTTTTATATCACATATTAATATCTGCGTCGAAGAATTTTAAGAAGATTTTTTATATTTTTATTAGGAGGCTAATTTTGCAATTTGTGTATTTAATCAAACATAACAACCATAATCACTAATGCATCGAATTTAATAAATTAAACGTTGAAAATTTGCATGTTAAACATATATATTTTGCTGTTAAACATATATATTTAAACTAGAGTTTAATTCTAAAAATGATTTCAGATCTTAAAATATGTTATTAGTTTACAGATTTTTAAATAATGTTTAAATTATATTATAAGTAATGTTCTTAAAAAATCAGTATTGAAACCGAGCCTCTTACGTTGCACAATATTATATTAAAGTTAGTCACTAGAGAGAGTTTACTTTTACAATTTTTTAAAAGAATTCTTGCGAAAGGTTTACTAGGCACATATCGATTATTTATTTAGAAAATTTTGCTGCGATTATCACAGTTTTGCTGAAATATATTTATTGAAAAATTTTGCAAATAGAAAAAGATCGCAAAGCTTGCCATAAAATGGTAATTTCATTCGAATAATGTGTGTATATTTGAATTTCATCATCTTCTCATGCATACATGTGTAAACACTTTTATTACGATAATAAAAATTGAAAGATAATTTATATTAGTGTGTGTGTCCAAAATATATTTTTAATTCTTGAAATATGAAATGTTATTAATTTTCTTAGTTAATATCAAAGTAGTTTTTTTATGCTCTCATTTGCACTGAAAATCAAAGTATATGAATTATAACTATTCAATCGCAAAGATTAATCAATTAGAATACATTCACATTGATTCTATTTTATTTTATGCAAGAAATGTTTTTTAATCTAGATTTTTGCTTATTTTAGTGCAAACATATGTAAATTAAGGAATTTATGTTAGCATAAAGTTTTAAATTACAATAGTATAAAAATAAAATTGTTGCATATTTGTCATAATCTAACTCCTGATTTCTTAAGTATGTAAATAAGTCTTTAACTACAGAAATTATTTCTTTTTTACTAGGGCCTATTATTTATTTATTACATTGCTATGTTTTAGAATTAACTTGTGAAAATTATGTGTGTGTTAATAAATTCAAATATTAAACACACACACAATTGCGATTTTAATGATTCCTATTCTTTAATCATATAGTTATTGGTGATGTCAACAGTAAAATGCCAAAAACTTATTAAAACATCATAGTACAGTTTCTTTAAGGCTATTCTCGTATTAAAAAATAAATTATACGTGTATTACATGGCATTTTATTTGCAACCTACGGTAAACTTCAATCATTAATAAAATTCCTTCAAATAAAGGAAAACTAAATATAGTTTATTTTATTTTAAATAGAAGTTACATTTTATGTATTTTTATCTGTGATGTAGTATATTGACTCAGAAGTTTGAAAGGGATAGAAAGAATCACAAACTATCAGAAGTGAAGAATATTTCTTAAGTATGATTTTAGTCACTTCAGATTATTATAACACATAGCTTAATCACGTTGCAAAAATTGGTACAACATTGGAATAAAGTATCATTTTGTGTAAAATAATAATATTGTTTGAAATATTTTTGAAATTTTGTGAATTTTTAGAGAAGAACCATTTCAAGAGCTTAAAAAAGAATTAATTTCGAAGTTAAAACATTTAGAAAATGTTAAATTTAAAAAATATATGAATGCGTTGTGTGTGAAATTAATTAAAAATTTGTGTTATTTTTTTTTTTTACCAGATATTCTAAAAGGTTGTGTTGTAATTTTTCATTATTTGTTGAGATTTTGGAACTTATTTTTCTGTGTAGTTGATAAATTCTAAAAGGTATTCAATGTGTTTTAAAATTTTCACAAATGAGCTGTTTAGACATTTCCTTACTCACATGATTAAGCATTTTATTTCCCATTATTTAAGCAACTGTAACATTTCCTCCAGTCAAAGTATGATTTATTATTCATGTCTTTGTTTGGATTTGTGGCAATCTCTCTCTCTCTTCATCAGAATTAAGTAATTTATTTCAGATAAAATATAAACTAAAATTTTATTTTCCCTTATGAGACTTAACATTATTTATCTTAATCAAAATTAGTTACTAAAAATATGATTGCTTTTTGGTAATAACATTTCCTTATGTAACTTTAGAATAACTTGAAAACATTTTATTTAACACAAGTTTCATTATTAATATAATGAAATTTTATTTCAAGGAAGTTTATTCATAACAAAATATCATTTGCTATCTTTAACAAACAAAATTATAATTTATCCAACAAACAAAGTTGAAGTACGAAAAAAATTACAGCAGTAAAAGTATTAATTATATATTAAAGAAATGGGTTATTCCTTACAAATGTTTTAATTACAATATATATATAAATATGATTATAGCTTTTAAATGGATTATATATTATAGATAATAAAGAATGCTTTTAAATAGATTATATATGATACATTAAGTCCCTGACCTTTTTAATCTCTATACTACTTAAATATTAATTAATAAATATTGGTACTTTATAAATGAGAAATCACCCTAAAACAAGTTAATTATTCTCGTTAACTTATTTGTGGTATTTTCCTATGTAGTATTTGACATTTTCTCTCAAAATATGTAATTTCTAAATACATCTTGATCTATATTTTGAAAAGATGTTGTAAGAACGACGATACACATTGAGTTTCAAATGTGTATATAAATATATATTATATCTATTAAATTCATTTCGTCACTATTTCACACTTCATTTTGCTTAACTATGTTTGATATTGTCAGAGTTTAAGTATACATTCGTTTTTTTTTGTACTTACGATGAATCGATATTTATTTTCCCAAATGTTCTTCTATTAATGCCCAAATTTCTGAATAGATCAGTTTATTAAAGCAAAATTTTTAATTATTTTGTTTCATAAATATTAAAATAAAATAATAAATTCCAATTGTAAAATGGATATAGGTTTCAAAATTTTTTTCTCACTTTGTGATATGAGTAAGTAAAGCAGGGTGCTTAAAATGATTCTACTGATTTTGACGCTTTATAGCTTCAAATATGTTTATTCATTTGTACTCATAATCAATAAAATAACCACATTTTAAAATTTTGCTTACTTCATTGTAATTTTTAATTCAATACACCAAGCGATAGAAAAATAAAAGTTTGCAAAAATAATTATCTCCTTCATTCGTCCTTTAGTAGGCCTATAATGTTTTTCAACTGATATTGCTGATAACAAATTTTATCATTTAAATGGATCTGAAGAAAATGTTTACATTCCTCTTTTGTCAATTACATTGTTTGAATTCCAGGATAACATCAAAATTGCACTGATAATCACTGATGAGCAGTGACAGTGACATGTTCAGAAGTGTATTGGTTGAATTTGATTATTGCATAGCGATTTTTGCATTACACATGGGGAAGCACAGAAACCAATCGTAATGATGTTTAAAAAATTTCAAAATATGCTTCTCATGCAATACATTACTCGCTATTTTTTGAGCTATATTTGTGAAATACATTCTCGAAACCTTGATGAATCATTTATAGTCAACTGTTATTAATACGTGATTGTGTTTTGAAGTGAAAATTGTAGTATTATGTACATCGTTTTATATGTGAAACAATTCTATTTTTAAAAGACATTTGAATGCTTAGTTTTCATATTCACAGACATACTCAATAACTTGTGTTTCGCATTCAAATATTTTTTTGGAGTTATAGGATAAATCGTAGTATGCTTTAAATTCTTTTCAAACAATTATTTATCTGTATAATAATTTTTGTGAATCTCAGTTTCTTAGAAAAAGAAAAAAAGTTATTTTTGATTAAAACAAAAAAAAAATTTATACTCTGTTTGTGGGTTTTTTTTATTTTCCTTTTTTTTTCAGAAAAGGTAAGAAAGATTGTATTGAATATTGTTTGACCATTGCGTGGTAAAGGAAATTTTTTTAGCTGAATTATTGTAGAAGACGATACTTAGTATATACAAATGACTCAGAAATTAAAAGCGCACAATAGAAGAAGCTGTCAAAAGGGAATTAAGGAAATGTTGATTGTATGTATATTTTGATGTAAAAATTCTACACATCAGAATTTTCTGTTTAAAGTTAATCAGTTAGTATATATTTTTGCAATATATATATATATATATATATATATATATATATATACCTCTATTTTATACATATACCCATATTAGTATTAAAACAAAATTTGAACTTCTTATTTAAGCTTTAGGGTTCATACTCAGAGAGATCTCTATTTTTATGTATTTTTTTTATTAGCTGTTATTTAGTTTGCTAAACGTTTGTCTCTTAATTTTATTTTACATCATTAAGAAAAATTTTTTTTTCAAATATTGTTTATTCTTTTAAAGAAAGGAATGCCTCTCTAGGGAATAAGATGATTCAAAAAACACTTTAAAATTTTTTGTTCATAGTTGCTGGTATGATATTATAGTAGAAGTCAAGTCAAATAATTTCAATACAATTTGTTTGAAAAATTATCGCGCACTATTTGGACACGTCCAGTGTACAAACAGTTTGTGTTTGTAAGGTCAAACACTGTAATGATAAGATTTAATCATGCTGTTAAACCTACTCCATAAACATTCTTTTTTAATAACATTAAAACAGTTTTGCTACATTTTATAAGTTGTGATTTAAGAACTGAGCTTTGATAACATAAATGCTTTTAATAACATCTCTGAAACACCGGCCAACTTGTTTAGTGGTTAGCGTGCCAGACTACGGATAGGGAGGTTCTGGGTTCGAATCCCGGTTCAGGCATGGATGTACTTTCTCTCTCTCTATCCTGTCTTTGTCCTTTCCTTGTGTGTGTGAACGAAGTATGAATGATGCCTACCCTATGAATGGATCCCTATGGCATGTGTGAGGGTGCGATGGTGGCCCACCCCCTGTGGTGCACCCAGGGCAACGCCTCGACGGCTAAGAGGTCGCTATGTCTGGCCGGTACCTTGGTATCAGGGAACAATAGATTAATAGACTCTGTTGCAGTTTCAACTGTATACTGTCTGGTATTGGAAAAAAAAAACATCTCTGAAACACAAGCAACTAACTAATAAAAACTAATTAGGCAAATTTTTTTCCATTAAAATGAGGGATTATATGATAGACATCCATTCTCTGTTGTCTCAGTTTACCTTTTTTGAGTTTTTAGACTTTAAATGAGGCTTCTTAAAATAGGAAGTAATTTAAGAATATAAACTAAGGTTGCTACAAAGTTAACTAAAGGAAATGTTTCATAGCGGATATTTATTAACCATTTATAGTGTTAGTTAAGTGAGACGCAAGTAATTAAGTTTATGGCAGCAGGCTATAATTATATCTTCATTGTTATAATAAGGATTAAAATATTTTACGCTAAGAAGTCATCCTCATAAACTTTTTGGGAAACTAGATTTTCTGAATTTCTGGTTAAGTGTTAGATGATTTTGAGACCATGGCACCTGTTTCTACTTTTCTTCTTTCCTTTGTTTTCGGTGTGACTCCATTTTTTATAATTTATTTTATATATATATATATATATATATATATATATATATATATATATATATATATATATATATATATATATATATATATATATATATATATAGTTTATAACTATTATTGAACTTATCGTACTGTTTAATGTTACTTTTTGAATATATGGTACATCTCTACAACTGTAAAACTCTGTTTCGGAAACATTAATGGATATCACTGATCTAAAACATTTGGTACCTAGTACTAAGTTTTCACTTTTTGTGAACAAAAATGTCCTAAAAGAATTTTAAATTTATTTAAATGATTCTTTTTTTAAAATTAAAATAGAAAATCATATAAAGATGAAAATGAAGTCACTAAGTCCCATTTTTCTGAAATATCTGAAATCTGAAATTCTTGGGGGCTGATGTATCATATAAATGTAATAACTATGATTTTATGAATATTTGTGCATATAAATTTACTGTCATTTCTCAGTTTTATTTTACTTTTTCTCCTTCAAATTTTGTTATAAGCATTCTGATTTGATTTCATTGAATCGCATACATTTATATTGCGATATCTGATTTTTCATATTTTAAAATATATTGCTCTGTTAATAAAAATCTTTATTTATATTGAAAATATAAAAATATAAAATTTTTTGTCATTTTTTATGTTCTCTTTTTCATTCAGTAAAGTTCCTTATAAATAATATGCATAGCATATCAATCGTATAAGTTAATGTTTCCTGAAATCCCAAGTTGAAGTTTCTTTTTAATTTTTAGCGTGATATATAATTATAATTTCCGAATAAAATATTTTATTATTATTCTTCGTTTTCAATGATTTGGTTATTGCAAACAATCTTATCTTATTAAAATTACAAGTAATTATGTTTAAAATTTTTAATATTCCTTAAAATATTATTTTAAATATTTACCTTGCTCTAACAGGAGAGCTAGTTTATTTTAGCTTAGGAAGAAAATCTGCTCTGGGCAACATCAATGAGAAAGTAATTTATTGTAAAAATAGTCATAGCCATTGCTTCTTAATCGTTGTCAGAAGTTTCCAGCGAAAAAATGATGGCAAATAAAAGCAAGGTACGAGTCAGTACACGCAATATGTTCGTTTTCTTTTATTCATATATATATATATATATATATATATATATATATATATATATATATATATATAACTGATACAAAATAAATCGATTTATAATAGAATATTAACTAAAAGCTTAAGAAATTAATGAAACTGTTGATCTGAAAATAAGTCGTGTTATAAAATTATTTGCAACTGTATAGTTAAACTTCCATTTTGTTTTTAATAATAAGTGATATGAATTAATGTATCATGAGAAAATTATGGGATCATTAAATGAAAGAACATTTGAAGTAAACAACTTATGTTTGAAATTTTATAAATAATTTCTTAAAATTTAATCCCAAAAATTCTCTCCAAATATAATTATCAACTTTAATTGACCAATCAGGGGTGTTTTTTTAGAAACTCTCATGCATACGCAAGAATTTCCCCTGAAAAGAATCACTTACATAAATTCGGTGAACTGTTCAGTTGTGCTTTAAAACGATACAATATTGTTTTTGCATAGGTACTCAATTCCCATCAAAATTTCTTACAAAATACATCTTATTGAGAATGTTTCATTGCAATCGCATTTTTTTTACCAATAAACAACAAGTATTTTTTTTCTGGAAAGGAAATTTTTCTCATTAATAGTACTAGAGCTGGTTTCATCAAAATCTCATTTAAACTAATAAATGATTAAGTGAATTTTAATTAATTTTGCTTCTTAAGTTCGCTTAATGTGATTGATTAAGAAAAACCTATTCGACCGTTAGCTTTAATCTGATACTTGGAGAAATTAGTTAAAGATTTAAAGAATCTCATTATAACTTTAGTGTACTCTACTGAACATAATATATTGCATGGATCTCTTCCAACGAATTCTAAAGATCTAGAGTGTTTCGATCGATAGCAGCCATCAGAAAATTGTGAATAGTATGGTAAGAGAAGCATGCCTTATGTTATTTTTAGAATTTAATTTTGTATTCATTTAATCTGATAAAACCTTTTATACAAGAAAGACAATGAATAAAATGAATATGTTTATGTGTGTTTGTAATCTAAGTGCAACAATATTTATTTATTTAAAAGAAAAAAAATTATATTGTCAAAAAGTTATCTCTTATTTGGAATGTTTGGCAAAATGTTTTTTCAACAGATAGTCGAGTTCTCACTTTAAAATAAGAATGATTTTACATTCTTGCGAATAGGACTCTCAGAACCACACTTCTTTATAATTTTGTACAATAATAATATAACATATAATTTGTACAATAATAATACATAAGCTTAATTGGTATTTTTATATTAATGAGTGTTTATGAAATTTGCGTGATAAATATGAACTGCTGTCTGAATGAGGATTTTAATTAATAAACTTTGCTGATTGAAATTTGAAAAGAAATGATAAATCTCTAACTTATAATAATTCATATATTTATGTGGTTCCACATGTCTTGCATTATCTTCAGTAACAAAGTAATTTTGCCACAATGAAGAGTATTTTCTTCTTAAATCGATGCACAAATACCATCTTTGAAATAGTAACCCCCATCCCTCAAAGTCGAAAAGCCCACTTTGCGAAACCGATATCCCTCCCTTCCCAGTGAATAATGCTGCTTTAGAGACTGGGGAGAAATAAAATCAAAGAATAGAAGAAAAAAATGCCCAAGGCGGTCGAAAGCCACTTCGACTTTGTGCTATCGTCAGCGTACTCTGGGTTCAATTCGATGTACCTCATCAGAAAGAGAACACAGACGGTTGAGTTCTAAGCTAACAAGGTCTTTGATAAATACCGAGCAAGGCCTCTCGATCAATTGCACTGAGTTTCCGAACCTTCTCTAATTGGAACTCCCATAATGAAGTTTTTTTTCTTTTGGGGAATGTGGAAGAGGTGGGTGATAGTTCTCTTTAATATGCTAGTTTGGAAAGATACGACATTATTTAGTTGGGAATTCTTCCTTCCTTTCTTATTCTTTTATTCTTTTTTTTTCTTAGTGAAAGGGTGGGTGGACAGGTCTTTCATATGATGTCGGAGGGAATTTCCAATTTTTGGTTTTTGTGGTTGAAAAGTTGTTGTCAAGTATGAGTAACGAGTGCTGGTTGCTGAAAGAAAAATGGAAAGGAAACATTTTGTTTCTCTAATTATTTGGAAGAAAAGATCTATTGTTAAAAGTTTGTTATATATATATATGAAATGCTTGCTGTATGTATTGTAAAAACCAAATCAATGTGAAGGGTAAGTTTTTCTCTGAATAATATGTCATATTTTTTCCATTCTATTAAATTATTAATGTTTTCATTTGAGTGATTTTTTACAGAAAACACTTGAAAAAAAGGACCTTAAGGAATAAATTCTTTTTAATTTTACGCAACACATAAAATCAAGAATATGTTGTTGTATAAGATGTTTTAATGTAATTTTTATTTTATTTTACTCCCTTGAGTTAATTTTGGTGTTAAACAATGTGTAAAATATTATGCCACATTATTATAAAAGTAAAAAATATATATTTGAACATATAGTTATATATAAAATATATTTTCAATTTAGGAATGAATAAAAAAACACTACTATTTTAAAAAATGAAAATTAAAATCCTTATATGATATTGTTAAATTTACTTATTATTAAATATCCATTTTCTTAAATTTATAAAAACGTTAATTAATTTATTTTCAAAGAGCTACGTTTCAGAGAGAGAAAGATGTTTTTATATATTTTTATGAATGAAAAACCTAAATATACTCACCTCATTTGGTGAAATTCTATGATTTATTTTAATATCAACTGCAGACTCAGTACTACTATTTATTCTAACAGATGTATTTCACTGAAAAATATGTTTCTTTATTTCTTCCTATTACTTATTCACTGGAGAAGAGAAGGAAAATTAAAATTTTATATCATAATGTTTAAGACAGAAAAGAATGACAAATAATAATAGAATATAATTTTTCATGCCAAAGTAATAAATATTCAAATATATTTCTTGCAATATATTAACATTTTACTTAATTAATTCTAAAAATTCCATTTTTTGTTGAAAGAGCACATTTAAGGCTTAGACTTTAATTGCTTATTTTTAATAGAAAAATAAATGCTAAATATAAATGTAATAATTATTTAACTATATAAGATAAATTTGAGTTATATGTTTACTTTAATACTGTATTTCTCAATACGTTATATTTTTAATTAGTACACCCTAATTCCTTTTATATATTTCGTTACAATTTTCATTATAAATCAATCCTTCTTTATTATATAAATTAATTATTTATTATTATTAGATAAATATAGTTGATTTAATAAAATTTTATAGCATTCATCGATGAATTAATTTATGAGAAACAATATCTTAAGTTATTATTGTAATAATTTACGAGATTACTATTAAATTATTATTATTCTATAATGAAGTTTCGTAAAGTAGTAGAAAATTTCGTAAAGTATTCACAAAGTAAAAGGGTAAACTATAAACTCTAGATCTCTCTAGCGAAAAATCTAAGATAATTAAAATTTCTTATAAATGCTTCTTTTAATGAAAATACTTGTTGTCAAACAATGAAGATTATTATTAAAGTTTTAATGACATATACACAAATAAATTTGTGAAATGTATGAATAAAATGATATTTATGCATTTCACTGATTAGTTCTTACTCCGATTTTTTCATTGATTAGTTTGATTAGTTTTTATTCCGATATTTATCTCTTCCTTAAGTATTTCCAAATTGCTGCATGTCGGATATTCGAAAATTACCGCTTTTTCCCTCCTCTATATAAGTTTAAACCTTAATGTTTTAACACATTCGTTTGCAGTAAAATGTATATATCCATTCTCAGAAGCCTTATATACTGTCCACCATTTCTAACAATGAACTTAAAAAAATTTGAAGTTTAAAATTGAAGAACAACACATTAACATATAAAAATAAGGTTTCATAACTTGCCTCAAAAACCTGTTCATTGAATCTTCATTGTGCACTAAAAATAAAACGTATAACTAACTCATCACTGTCAATCTTCTTCCCAAAGAGCCACCCGCATTCAAGGTCACACCATGCTGACGCTCCAGGGCGTCAATTGCAGGGAATATGTTAATAATTATTATGATTTTCAAATGATAACTTCATCGAATATAATATGTTACCTTAAAATTTTTCCAAACATTAAAAAAATTTAAATAATATTTCTATGTGTGTTATATTGCTTAATAAATAAAATTATTTAATTGAATAAATTAATTAAAAAGTATTTAATTAAATTTAAAATTATGTACTTTCTGTTCTGTAATATTTTACTTACCTATTATTAAGAATATGATATATCTGATATTACAGAAATTAATCCAAATAATTATCTTACTTCTTTTCTACAGTAATGAATCTAGAAATATATATATTTATCTAAATTATAATAATATATATTCCTCAAAATATTTTCACTAACACCAAATCACCTCAAAATATCAGGCTCCCGAAAGAGATCCAATTCTATAAGCAAATCTATTCCAAACTTGCTAAATTGTTAATTTCTTTTACGAAAGAGAACCACCTTGGTCTTGAACCCTAATCACCAAAGTAAAATTCTCTAGAGCCAACTTCTCTTCAAATGTATCCAATCCTCCTTCTATTGGTTAAGTGGCTTTCTCTACGGATTTGCAATTAGCACTGAGTTCGATTGCTGAGAAAGGAGCAGGTACGTGCATTAGACAGTCCATTAATAACGTTTGCCGGAGAACATGCAAACGGTGACATTTCCTCGTAATTTCTCTTTCCCATCCTCTCTCCCTTTACAACCCGCTTGAATTTTGTCTCCAGGCGCATAAAGCAATTGTTATCTTCCCGCATCAAGCGAGAGATCTTCATCTTTGGCGTGGGAACTTATCATTAGGGCTGTGTGAGAAGTTATTTCTAGTCAAAACATTCCCACCGCTGACGGTCCTTCTTCTAACTCGTATATTATGCGCATGTAGTTTATCTGGGAAATTTTCAACAAGAATGATGAATGGCATTTAAAATTTGAAATAGTAACAATTACAGACAATATTATATTTCTCTGTAAGGTTTCAAATCAAATGCACTTCCCCGAAATGAAATTAAGCTTATTTAAAATTGAAAACAGAATAAAGGAATTCAAATACTAGTCAAGATTTATTTTTTTAAATGCAATATTAATTCATTTCTTAATGCAATAAATATGCATTTATTACATAAAAAAATCAAAAAATGTACATGTAAAAATATCAAAAAATGTACATGTAATGAATAATCATTTATTATAAATATGCTAATGCATTTATTATATAATACGTAAAATAACTATGCATTTATTATTAGATGTACATTTTTTGTAATAATAAATGCTAAAAAATAATAACAAATGTACATGTAATAAATATGCATTTATTGTGTACATATGTAATAAATATGCATATAATACATGTACATTTTTTGATGATTAAAAAGATTGATTTCGGGCAATCTTTCTTCACATGCTCTAAAAAAAACTTATTTTTGTTCATGGGGATCGAAATTCAATTTAAACTCATCTTTCAAGTTATAGTTTATCGATAAATGTGGGTAATTTTTTAAAGTAATTCTTGTTGTTATTAAAATTTTATGTTTTAATATTAGACCATGTAATAAGTGTGTACTCTAACTTCTAAAATGTTATCTAATATAATTAAAAAGTTTAGATCACTTATTTTCACTGTAACAGAAAGTGATAAAAATTGTAGATACATCCATCTTGTTTTAAAATTACTTGATAAATAGCAGCACTCATTTTTCTTGTATGCAGAGAATATTTGCAACTTAATATTATATTTTCATGTTCTAAATCTTAAAAATTTTGTTGAAAATTAAATTTAGTTATAGTATTAAAGTATATGGAATTTAAATATGAACTTGATTTTTATAATAATAAATGGTAATTTTATGTTTTAAAATTGATCTCAAAAATGAGAGTTTTCAACTTGAAGTAAATATTGTTCATTGTTTTAAAGGGATAAAAAGTAGAATGTTAAGTTGAAACGTCTTAATTTTTTCTATTTTAAATATTTTTTAATGTAGTTTTGAGTGAGAAATAATAATTTAAATAGTAATTTTATTTGATGATTTACAAACTTAATGTTCAGGAATTTCGTTGTGTTAAACAAATTTAGAAAATTAAAGGTTGAAAATAACTTTATAAACATTAAATTCAACAATTCAAATCAAATTTTAGTCTCATACAAAATGAATAATCATCTTTTTGTGCAGAGTTTTATTAGTAAATGCTTATGCCTAATATACCGTGTTACGCATTATTGAAACTATGCAAAGTTTGTATACTCCAGCTGCTAATACTAATGATTTAGATAAACCTTCACTGATAAGCGAAACCGTCTCATTACATTGAATTAAATTGATACGTGTTTCCTGCTGTATTCATTATCTTGTATCGCGTTCACTGTCACTGCGCAATCAATAACGATTGTGATATGAACAGCACATAAAATGGGAACGCGTCAATGTGCTCTTCTTATTTGTTTGGGACCAAAAATTAGTAAAGATTTACATTTGATTTCACTGGCTTTATTTCTAAAATTTGTGCGTTTTTTTTAACTATATTTATAAACGAAATGTAAGAAAAACATAAAACCAAATATATATATATATGATTTATTCTTCAAATTATTTACTTTAAATATTAGTTACCTTAAGTTTGTGTTATATAATTCAAGCTTCTTATGATTATGTGTTACAAAAATAATTTAGAGACAAAAATCGTCCACAATATTATAAATTTTGTTCTCTTTTTATTATTCTATATATTTATATAACTTGATATTTAATTATTTGCAATAAGTGTAAGAATAGGAAAATGTATAAGCAATTTTTAATGATATTTTTATTACAATGTTATTATTAATTTGTAAATGCGATCTCTTATTCTAATGTTGATTAAAAATTGAAAGATGGCTAGACAATATAGATTATTAAAATAAATAATAAATATTTCAAATGTTAAACTTTGGGTAATTTATGAATATACTTTTAAATAACTTGCTGGCATAAGAAGTTCTACATGCAAAAAATAATATTTTTTCTCCTTTAATTTTTAAAAATATTTTTCAAATTATGAATAAAATTAATAAATTTAGCAATTTATTTGTGCTTCTTGCATTTCATGCTATTTAAAGAAATCATAGCAATGCTAGTCGGTTTGGAAGAATATTACTGATATCTACATGAATTAACTATGCAAACTAATGGATTACTTTCGATATATATATACAAATCAGAAAAAAATGAATGGAGTAGAGTAATCATCTGTAATTATTGGAAACTTAATAAATATTCGTCACTGACCATTATGAGTGTATATTATGCAAAACAAGTAAAAGAAATAACTTCCAAAATTTCTCTCTTTCTTTTGGAAAAACTATTTTAATATAAAGTCTTTGTTTTGAGAGTTTTGTTTCATTGTGTCGATTAAATATTACTTTAGATTTATGAATGTAGATATAAAAAGCTGACATATGAAAATGGACTGTAGAAATATGTCATAAATTTGATATTTCTAGTCAAATAATATCAAAGATTTTTAAGTAGCTCTTGCAATTTAAAATGTAAATTGATTTAGAATTAAAGTAAATTGATTAGTTTATTTTTTAAAAGATTATATTTAATAAACAGATTTTTATAAAAAAAATTGATTAAATTTTTACATATAGAAATTTTAATTTATATTCTACACGTAGAATGAATTTTTATTTCGACACTAGAAATTTTGAGTTATAATAATGTATGAGGCTTTATTAGTATTAGATGATGCGCGCGCGTGCGTTCAGCTTTACTAATTAAATTATTCTCACATTTTAAAGATATTTTTCAGTATAATTGATTTTTTAGATTTACGATCACATTTACAATATCTTACATCAATTGAATTATAATATGGTTAATGTCTTTTGTGCAACTTCAGAAGTTTAATGTATTTCTGGCCGTTCCTTTAATGTAACATTACTGATATTTGGTTTAGTTTTAAAGTGATTTTATCGATATTCTTTAAAAGAGGTATCATACAAAAATGTTAGAAAAATTGTAAATATGTAAAAAAATAAAACTAATTAAAAATTTAAATATATTTCATATGAAACACACTGTTTAATATTATAAAAAGTTAATTAAAATTATGAATTAATGAGCTAATTTTTAGTATAGTTACTTCCATTCTTGTAGATTGTTCTAGCAGCGTATGTGGTTGAAAAACACTGTATAATGTGCATGGTTGTACTGAAGCGATGTCTTAAGGCAGACAAACATTTGAAATCCCTCTTTCTTTTCTAAAAGCACCTTTGAAAAATAATTTTTTTGCTATATTTGCTTAAGAAAATATAGAGAATAGCAAGATTGAGAGTAAAAAAAAAAAATCAGAAAAAATTTCTGAGAAAGTTAAAAAAATGTCTTAAGATGTTAATGACAAGAGCGAGCACACACTTTGCTAATGATGTAAGCTTTTTTATTGAAAATATATTAACGAAATTACGCGCTGTGTAATTTGCTAGTTTTTTTCCAACTGCTGTTTAATAGGAATATTTTACAATGAAATAAATGAAATTTATTATAGATAATTTATATAAAATATAGCGCTTATACTACATATGAAATTTTAATTTATTTTCTCGCTTAAATATAAATTAACATATTAATGTAGATAAATAAATTAAAAATCAAAATAAAATTTGGTTAATACTTTTATATTTCTTAAAGGAAGATTTATGCACTTGAAATAAGAAAGATATTTTAAACATCATGAATAATCATAAAATCTCATCTTTTCTGTTTAAAACCAAAACTTTTAAGAATAATTCTGCCTAAATATAAATATTATTCCACATAAATGCAGCATAAAATTTTATCTTTAAAATCTTGCTAAAGTTTTACTAATTGTGGAATTAATTTCGCCTAGAGCAAAATAACGAGAATCCCACATTTACTGACATATTTTATCGCATCCTCTTTTCAGTTTACACTCTCATGCATTATTAACATTTCAAACAACAAACATTTAAACATAAAATATCCCTTTTACTATCTGAATACGCTACAGGGCATATTGAACGGGTACGATTCCTATGCATATAGAGGTCATTCTCTTTAAAGAATAAGAACATTGAGCTGATAGAAATTCTATCAAAAGGTTCAGTCTTTCGGGTTTTAAATGGAAGGAATTTTCTAGAACACTCACAATTTGTGAAGAAATACCTCGTCAGATCAAGTTTACTTAAAAGAAACAGCGTCATTTCTCTTTTAGTGTGGGAAAGCTCCAGTGGCAAGAATGCCTGGAGGAACTACTTACTTTAATGACATTACTCGACAATCGATTCAACGTCTTTGCCTTGAATTTATTAACTTAATCTACAGTAACAAACATTTGGGTGTCTCAATTCATGAGAGTTAATGGCGTATGAATGCTAATGTTGAAAAGATTTGAGAATAAAAAAAAAACTCCTTTTCATATCGTTATTATTGAAAGAACACATTTTTCTAATTATTACACATTTTCTCGAACAGAACCACGGAAATAAATTGTCATGTAAAATTTTATTATGTGTGATGAAAAATTTTTCTAAGAAAATCTAATTAGGAAAAAAAAAACTTTGTTAATGGCATAAAGAGTAATATTAAAAATCAATTCAAGATTTTCTTTTTAAGTTTCCATTAACTACAGGCGTTTCCTTCTCTTCGTATTTCACTAATTCTCTTCTAATGAGTTTGAAGTATGTCTGCAATAATAAACCGAGGATGAGAGGAAAAGAATTGCTTTAAAGATACAATTGCTTTATCCCGGAATCTATTTTTTTTGTCTTTTTCTAAACTTGTTTCGTCCAAAACTTTCCCAATTTGCAATTTAAAACAAAGAACCGAACTAAGGCTCAGATATTATTAAAGAATGAGATTCTGGAGTACATGCATGCAATTTTTTTTAATCTTCTGTGGAAAACCTGATATATAAAAAGGCTCATTCAATTCGGTTACAATTTAAACTCGTGGCAAAGAATTTCATTCAATTATTTATGAGCAAATTTTCATGCTTTAGTTCCAGCCGGAACCAGTGATAAGTTGTTGAAAAGAATATTATTTTAAATGAAATATGATTTAATTAATTCAGTCGAATAAACTGAAGATTTGTATATAAAAATGCTTTTTTTTATTTCTTAATAAATTTTCAGATTAACTAGTTTTTTTCATTTTAAGAATTCTGTAGCAAATAAATTAATGAGCTTTGGAGTTGACTTAAATTCATAATACTTATAAAGCTATCTATTACTTTAATTTTTTGATTAATTACTTTGATGTTAAATATTTATATTAATTATAGGAATCTAAATAATTTGTGTAAAAATAAAATTGTTGCATATTATAGCATGAAGAGAGATTGCAGATTGCATTACAACTTATAATATGCTTATAAATTATAATTTATCACAGCTTTCAGTGACTTTCTTTGTTATAAAGATGCAAACGCAATCTTTATTAATTCTGTAGACTATTGCCTTAGAAAAAAACAACACTGTTGTTTTTCTAATATATTACATTAATTAAAATATGATTTCAAATATAAATACTACAAACTACTTAATTGTGGTTTCGTAAATGTCAAAATATTAAATTCATAATAAATCTGCGTGTATTATTTTAGGAAATAAAACTGATATAAGTTATCTGTCAATAATGAAATATATGAGAACATAATTACACGAGACCAATGATTAATTTATCTAAATTATAACATTAAAAATAATTCAGTTTATTCAATTAAATACTGTTTAATTTGCTTATTGCCTAAACAAAAGATATAAAACCTTTTATTTATGAAGGAGAATTTTTTTGTATTTAATATAACCGTTTTTAGTTAGTTGTTTTTAAGTAGATAATATTTATTACTAAATATTTAGTTGATTAATTATATAAAAAATAAATCTCAATTTCACTGGGTATTCAAAATATAAAGTCAGAATTTTCTGAATAATTATCTTAATTCTCATAAATATATAACAATTAAAGCTAAAAAAGGGCAATTAAACTTTCGATTTAAAATAAATAGATGCAAATGGCAAGATTTGTTTATGAAGTGACATGATCAATAGAATTTAATCATCTTTATAGTAAAATTCATACATATTATAGATTTAAATTAATGATACTTATAATAAAGTAAGTAATTCAAGGTTTACCACTATGTTTTTTATTGTATGAAGCATATATTTAAATACTTTAACATATTAAGACCTTTTGATATAAAAGAACACATTATGAGAATATTAATACCGATTTTATTGAAATACATGTAAAATAGTTGTTTTATATAAAATAATTCAAAGATAATAAAATGTTTGGGTATAAAATGCATAATTAAATGATTTTATATGTTAAAGAAGTATTTGTTCTGTTCAAAAACTAGATCAAAAAAGTTTTGTATGATATTTTATTGTAATAAACTCGACAAAAATATTTCTTTGATATTAATATATATATATATATATATATATATATATACATACATACATACATATTTATATATATATATATATATGTATATGTATATATATATATATATATATAGAGAAATATATATATATATATATAGATATATATATATATATATATGTATATATATATATATATATACATACATACATACATATATATATATATATACATACATACATACATACATATTATTCGATTATTATTTATATTGATGTTAAGAAATTGAAAAACAAAATATTAAATAATTCAATTAAACTTAGGTTTAATTACAAAAATTATTCTTGTTATTTGTTGATATTTTTTGAAAACATCAACAACGATGATTCAAAAATTAAATTTTTGAGTTGGGACGATTTAAGCTAAATATGAACAAAATTATTAAGCAATTTAGAAGTATTCTAAATAATATACTTTATTCTAAAAATGTCTGCAATCCGTTTAATTAAAAAATGTTAATATTTTTATGAATTTGATCTATTAATGCTATAATCATTATATAATACATGATCAGAATGAAACGTTTTAATAAAATAGATTTTAAATGAGAAAGAATATTATTTTATGAATTAATAAATTCTTAGAATTATTAAGATTAAGTTAAATTTAATATGTTTAATTGAATTACATTGCTTATATATTTGTGGTTTAAAGGCATATAAAAAAAGGTAAATTACGTAATGATATATACTTACTTCTTGGAGAGTAAGGTAAATTATAAACTTCTTAATACCATGGGAAAGAAAGAAATATATAGACAACAATACTCTTTCACTCTGAAATATTTTCTTGTCATCTGTAAATGATGAAGAAAAATCTTCAGTTGCAAGATACTCAACATTTGAAATCGACAAAATATTTAGGAATAAACAATAATAAAGCTGTAAGGGTTAAACCTGCAAAATAATAATAAAGCTAAACGTAAATTCTTTGAGCATTTACTTTTTTAATACATACATTTCTCATAAAGTTGTCTTTGTCAGAATTCAAGATACTGAATTATTCTACAAAAACAAATTCCTTAAAATTTGGGCTTAGAATTGACTTAAGCTCTTTTAAGAAATCATTAAAAACATACACACTATGGGCAATAGATTATATTTGTAATTGATTCCTAAGCGTGTGATATACGTTTTACATTTTAAACGTTCAAAAAATATTATATTAAAATTCTTTTTATCTTTTGAAATCAGTAAACTCAAATGAAACATCTAATTGAATAAAATTTCTCACGCATTTTTAATCAGAAAATTTAATAATAAATTGAACAATAATAAAATTTTGATGATCATTGCCATTCATGAAAGTGATGCCATAAGCAATAAAGCCATTTGAAACTGAGATATTGAAAATAATCTTCTAAAATTTGGAATTTTTTAGTAATAAAAATTTGATTTTATTATAGATTTGTTATTTTAAGATTTACACGTTATCAACGTATATAATTATAAAATTATGAAAATAATTTTTATTTAATATATTTTAATTTGTAATAATACTTCAATTTTAATTTGAAAGCCATTATTTCTTTTATTTTTCTTTAAAAGTTGCGTTTCTCCAAAATATTATAAACTAATTTATAGTGAGTTTAATTTTTGCTTAGTTTTAACAAGGCAATTTATTTTAGTTGCGTATTTTAGTTGATTTGCAAAATGATGATAATTCAGTAAAAGCAACGAAATAAAATTGCAAAATTATCAAGGTTTATTTATTAAAAAAATCGATTTAAATAAAAAGAAATTCTAATTATTTTTATTTTTAAGCTGACAGTAATGAAAATAACTGAAATATTCTCCAAAAAAATCTATGATGAATTTATGGAAAAGTAATTGTATCAAGGTAAAATAGGACAAATTTATAAATTCAGTTCAAATATTAGATGATGCTTGCGTCAAAAATCAAACTATGAAGTTTGAACTAATTAATTATACATTTATCTAGTATGTGGTAAAATTAATTTCGTATTGTAAAGTAGAATAATTTAATGCTTCTCTGTATTATTTCGTTGTGTATTCTATATGGCTAAGTTAAAAAAAAATAAATAAGAGAACGTATCATCCTTTATATTTAAGATAATTATGACCTTTTATATTTAGTAAATAGTGGTATTTAGATTCCGTTTTTCTTTAACAGTCTATGCGTAAGAATGTCATAACCTATTCTTGTAATTAATAAAGGAATATGAATACATTTTTGCAACACATGACTATTTAGCAATTTCATTAACCTATTTAATTTTTACTTTTATATAAATAAATTTGCACAAAAAATATTTTTCTCAAAATTTTAGATAGCAAACTTTTTTAAGTATCTGCTACAAATGAAACTCTTTATTTTTTAATCGTTTTTTTGGGATATCTCTAAAAATGTTATTTATTTGTGTGTGTGTGCGTTCTTGCGAGAGAGAGAGAGGGAGGGAGAGATAGAGAGAGCGAGACATAGAGACAGACAGAGAGGGAGACAGAGAGACAAACAGAGAGAGAGAGTCAGACAGAAAGAGAGAGAAAGACATACAGAGAGAGAGAGAGACAGACAGAGAGACAGACAGAGAGAGAAAGACATACAGAGAGAGAGAGAGACAGACAGAGAGACATAGAGAGAGAGAGAGAGAGACAGACAGAGAGACATAGAGAGAGAGAGACAGACAGAGAGACATAGAGAGAGAGAGACAGACAGAGAGACATAGAGAGAGAGAGACAGACAGAGAGACATAGAGAGAGAGAGACAGACAGAGAGACATAGAGAGAGAGAGAGAAGAGACAGAGAGCGATACACACAGAGACAGAGAGAGAGACAGAAACAGAGAGAGAGAGACAGAAACAGAGAGAGAGAGAGACAGAAACAGAGAGAGAGACAGAAACAGAGAGAGAGAGACAGAAACAGAGAGAGAGAGACAGAAACAGAGAGAGAGAGTACGTACAGTTAACATCACATCTAATGAAAGGTTGTCAGTAGAGAAATGTATAATTTTGTTAGAAAGGCTAAAAGTTTTCTTTTCACTTTGATTAAATAAAATTTTCATATTTAATTCGATAAGCATTTCTCAGCAATCTGCACGTAAGTAAAATCTTTCAATTCTTGATAAATTTTTTCTTAAAAATAAATTTTACACCATCTCAGATAGGTTGTTTTAATTATGTGTTGTTCTTTCATCTCATTTCAAATATGATGATCAGAAATAAATTAATTTACACTGTAATTTAAATCGGCAAATTATTAAATTAATGAGAAAAGCAGAAATGTCAATTGAAAGGAATTTTGGGATAACATATCCCAATTTTAATGAATATTTTGATTCTTTTACTAAAAATTTTAAGCGCACTGCGTTTAAACCTATAATTTCAAAACATAAATATGCAAACATTTCATATGCTATTCTTATTTAATTTGTATTTGCAAAAGTAACTTAAAAGTATCTAATATATTTTTTAAATTATAAATGTCATTTTATTTCAACATTTTATCGCATAATTAAACTTATTTGAAGTAATAAATTGGTGAGTTACATTGACAAAGTTTACTTGTTAAGAAAGAGATTTCGTGCTTGAAACAGAATTTTCTCAAGCACTGCTCGAGGGTGTGGATTTAATGATTGTATCATTTTCTTAAGATTATAATGTATACGCTGATCAATCACGAAACGATTCTTTTTATTTAATTTCTACTGTTTATTTCATGCAATATTTTAATATTTGAAAAAAACTTATTTTTTGTATCAACTCAGCAAATTATTTATTGAAAGCAACAGCACTTTTGTACCTTATTAAAGTCGTAACGAAATTTCTAAGAAAAGATTTCAATAAATTTATTAACTATACATTTTTTTTTCAAAATTAAAAACTTACTCTGCAAAATAAATTTCATATTACTATTAATAATATGCAAAAGTGAAATTAGTCATTGTATAGAACGATTAAATTTTGGAATTTGGGACAGTCCAGTTTTAATATGCTATTAGTTTGAATAACAAAAAATAATTAACTTGTAATTAATTACCTTTAAATGTTTAAATTTTCAATAAAGATAATACAATTTATTTATAATACTCAAAAAATAGATTTATTAATTTTTGCAAAAAACGTTTTCTCTCGTATTTAAAAATACTTTCCTTTGATGTATTTTTACATTTCATATTTAGTTGGTTAAATGAAAACAAAATAGCAATTCAAAACTTTTTTTCTAACATAAAGCAAGAAGCAAAATTAAAATTCCTATAAATTTTAGGAATAGTAATAACCTAATTTTCAAACCGAATTTAAGTTTTATCAAATTTAAAAATCAAAATAAAGTTTAATCTTGGTTTTTACTAGATCTCGTTATTATGAATGAAAAGTAAAGCAATATTAGTAAAAAATGTAAAAAAAAGAAAGAAAAAAAAGAAAAAAAATTAAATTAAAATAAATACATTAATAGTAGAAACAGATGACAAAATAATGGATGTATGGCATGACAGATATAGATGCATATGGTATATAATAAATCGCAATGGGATAGATTCTCTTGTGTAATTAGTGTAGCATTGCATATTTGCGTGTAAGTTAATTGTAACATAATGAAAATCATAATGTAGTATATTGCATTAATTATAAAGGTTGCTTAGCGTGCATGCAACTCATACCTGTAAAGAAAATTTAATCACTATAAATTGTTACCATCGAGATTATTTTTTCTAGAGGAGCTATTTTACAAGGTCAATGTACATGTTAAATTCCATTTAATGGTTGATCATTGCACCCTTCATCATACATAATTTATTGTATCAAAATAACTCAATTCTGGATTATTTCATGACTTCCTCAGACCTAAATCCCTTGAAACATGGCATTGTTAGAACACCGAACGGTTTTCACCCGATCTTCAGTAAAGACACAAGTAAGATAAATTGTAACTTGAAAGATTACATATCTTTTGTGTCAGTTTGCAGCAAGCTACATATTATTTTTCAAACTACTTTCCTTTATCTGCCACTTCAAATATTTTCTTATTTATGCTTTAACTGCTTACATATAAATTCATTTTTTAATGAATCAATAAATGATTTAAATAAAAGTGAGAATACATATAAAACTAAGTACTAATGACTACTTGAACCTGTATACTCATACATTTTAGAAGGATATTAAGCACTAATTAATGAATAAATTTGTAAACTTATATATTTTAATTAGTTTTAAATATCACCAAAAGTTTGTAATTTATTGAATTTATGACGTAACTTAGTGTCTTATTAATGAAGTCTAAAAATCTGATTTTCTTTATTTATTTGTAAAAGTATGTCTTATATTAAGCTTATTTATTAATTTCTCTTTTTTAAACATATTTTAATATTTTAGAATAAAACAAATTTTGAAAAAAGAATAGGTTCGAAACCTATGATATAAGGAATAAATGGAAAAATATAAAATATAAGAACAGTTTGTAGATTGAATGGTATTAATATTCCCAGAATACAATGTTGTATGGAATCTGCAATATTTCTAAATACTACAAATCGTTTAAAGCAGAACAGGGTGTTTTGAATTTTATTACAATTTTTATAATGTATAAAATGTTTATTTGGGAATTCACAATATTAAACTTGTAATATATAGTAAAAACGTTTACTAAATACTTAAAGTAAATCGCATCTAGCATTTTTATAAATATTTTAATGAAAAAAATTTTTTTTGTTATATTTTCACCTCTAATAAATTTCAAAAGTTCAAAGGAATAATTTTCTCTGTTTTATTAAAAAGATATACTAAATTATACAAGTGAATAATAACGTTATTCATTTGAATAAAGTATTATTGATTTGTTAGATTTTTTATTAATATTGGCGATATTCATTAAAACTTTAAAAATGTATTTAAATCAATGATTCAGTCATTAAAAAGCTAAAATGCGAATATTTTTAACTGTCATACAATTAATTTTCAAAATATTCAAAACTTGTTACACTGAAAGAATATCTCTCTCACCCAGTTTATTTTATCTTAAATTAATTGTTGATTTTCAGAAATTTTCTGATATTTAGATAGAAATGCTTTCAATTTAAATTATTATATGCAATATATTTTTCCGAAAATGAATGAATTTTCTTAAAAGCATACGAATATAGCAGAGGGTTTAAATAATGTAATTTTATAACAAATTTTTATGGTTAATTTAGTGTATTAATTTCTCTTTTAACTTAGCATTTGTTTGAGTGGATTAACCCTTTTCCAGATTTAAAGGATCTCATATCTAATCTTTTAACAAAAGAAAATTACTGTTGAAAATTATATTGAAAACTTCAGTTTCACGACATATTTAGCTAACTTAAAATTTTAGGGTAATTTATAAAATAATTTATATATTTTCTCCTGTAAAAATTTTCTTCATTTGCTTAATTAAAAAAAAATTGCTTCATATTTTTCAATAATTTTAAGAAATGCATTTTTAAATGTATTTTATAAAATACAAGTTTACGTTTTTTATATCTGTTGTCATAATGTTTGAGCAAGCTATTTCCAAAAGTTTAACGTGTCTTTTGAAAATAACAGAATTTTTAAAAAAGGAGATATCAGCAATTTTTCACAAAGTAAATAAATTGATTGAAAACTGAGAATCAATATTTAAGAAATATAACGAAATTTGTTTTCATATATTCTTGGTTATTAACACTTTAACTTTGTATTATTATTTACATGGCTTACTTGAATAATGCTTGAGATTATTCAAGTAAGGCTTAAGTTTGTTTTAAAACTCAAATATAGCAAAAAATTGCAATTCTCTAAATTTCAATCATATCTCACAATAAACACTCCATTTTTAAATGTATACTTTTTCTTTTATATAGTAAAATGCATTTAGAAATACAGGCTATTTAAAATTTTATTTAATTTATTTTAACACGTTTCATGTCTTAAGAATATCGGCAAAGTTATGAAAAGCATGCTTGTTCAATTTCATGCATTCCGAACTCTAGGAATTTTTATTTTTTAAACAAAATTATTCAAAAGCAGGAATATATTCTGTTCTTATTTAACAAATTCAGTTTTTAAATTCACAAGATGAGATAGTATAATTTTAAAAATGAAAAATATTTTATTTCTTTATATAAAACACGATCATGATATTTTAGTTGAAAAATTTGAAATACAAGTTTAGCTTATATTTAGCCAAAATAAAATATAAGAATATTATGCTGTAAAATGAAATGCGCTTTAACTTTTTTTTCAATGTTTATCAGGTAAGGAAATATTTTCTTATATTTTTGAAATATCTCAACATTATTTGGTAATTGACGCAATTAAGAGATTATTTTAATGTAATAAAAATAGTTAAATATGTTATAATATTCTAATAATAAATATTTTTAAAGAAGCATCTTTTCCTAGTTTAATAAAATATATTCTGTTATTTTTTATTTATGCTAGCTGTTTCTTATTCTGAATAAATTCACTTACCAAATAAATTTAGAATCAAATAAAAAAAGCCAAAATTAAATCTATTAAAATTTACTATTCTTGAGATTTTGAAATACTTTTGAGGTAAGTGTAGTGATTTTCCTTCTTCTCTGCTTCCTATATATATATACACACATATATATATAAACACAAAAATTAGCCAAAATTGTTTTTATAAAATGTTAAAATACATATTTGACATATTATTATGATGACTAAATTATTTGACATATTAATATAAGAAAATATTTTATTTAATATTCCAATCAATTTTTCCATTTAAATCAGATTTATTCTATACTTTTTGAATATTCTATTTCTCCTGTACATATGAGTGTATTTTCCTTGCAAAAATTATTTTAAATTATTTCCTTTTCCTTCAAATATCAATAAAATTCAATGAGAATGCTTAATTTTCAATGGCAAAAATTATCCAATCTCTGATATATTAACCTTCTTTTAAATAGTCCAGAAATTAACTAAATACAGTTTTTCTTCTTTTTCTGTATGATTTTTGGTTTTATTATTAATTTAAAAACATTATTATTATCTGTATAAAGTAATGTTTCTGTATATAAAGTTTAGTTTTGCAAAAATAAGTATAGTTTATCATGTAATCCTTACTGACTTATTTTTGCAAAACTCGGTGTGAATGATTTATTATTTATATTAATAGGAAAATTTTTAGTATGCTAAATTTTTATCTTGTGTTACATTTTTTCGCAAACTCCATTAAAAATAATCAGTGTAAACTTGAATTTTTCTCTTTACAATTTTATTTAATTTAACTACACATGTATAAAATATTCCGTTTGTGTCATGTTTATTATTTGTTCAAGCTTATCCCATTAGGAATGTAAACAGATTCTGGTTATATATCTTATTTTTTAATTTTTTTTTACTTGTGCAATGAAGTGGTCTTTCATTATTTTTTATTTTAATGTAAATTTCATTTTCTTGCTGTCTAAAAAATTTCAACTCTGGAATTTTTCAATAGTTTTTAATGTAATTTGTAAAATAAATGTTCTACAATATTTAATTAAATCACTTATTTTCTTATTAAAATTTTAAACGATATACAGATACAAGATTTATAACCTTGTTTTTTTCTTTTACTCCATCAGATTTACTGACATCCTGAGTCCCACAAAAATCTCTCATAAAATATATGTGATTTTACAAATTGTATTTTTTTACAATTGCATTCACCTCTAAATATTTTTCCTAAATAAACGTGAACAAATACCTTTCATAAAGTAATTTATTTTAGCAGATTATATTTGTTATTCTTATTTTTCTAATATATATATAGTTTTACTCTTTTGTATCTTTTCTCATTTCCACTAAATATTTTTATTCTCAAAATACTAATATCAGAATCACTATCATTCCTAATTATTTTTCTAAATTCAAAGATATCACTTTTCAGTGTTTCCTACCTTGAATAAAATATTTTGCAAGATGTTTGGATAGAGAATTATAGAAATAATGTCTCATTTGGTAATAAAAGTTTGGTTATTGTTATTGCTAAACAAAAAAGTAAGTAAGATTTGTTAAACTTACTCATTAAGAAAGTTTTTAAATTTGCTCAAAGAAATAATAAAATAATTGAATCCACGAAACTATATTTCAAAGTCAAATGCTTCTAAATACATTAAATTATTTTCTTTATTAATTACATCTGCATTAATTTTGTTTTGAAATAAATATATCTTGCACATATTTATAAATGAAATACGATTCCAGAAAGAGTTTATCATGCTTTATGTGCGTGGAATTATAATCTGTAAGCGTTTTGATTTTCTCCTCTCAATATATCAGTTTTATCTTTATCTTCTCACATATACAGTTTTTTCCACAGTATTTAAACGTAGTTATGATTTTATAGCTTTCTATTATGTGTCTTAACATCTTTAACATTTTCATCGAAATATTTATTTAAAAGTTTTGAAACATAAGTATTGTTTTGTTATTTTTTAATAAATTACTTTTCACGTGCATTATCATGTAAATAAGGTTAAACTTTTTCAAATAATTTTTGGTCAATTATACTTTTTTATCATAATCATATCTGTCTTGAATGACTACATTTTTTTAAAATCTCAGTATTAATAACGTCAAAATAAGCTGCATAATTGTATAAGTATAAATATTTTTTTTTACAAATATAATTAAAAAAGCATTCATACACGCATAGATAATATGTGTATAATCATACCTTTTTTTGTTTTAGTATATAATAAATACAGTTTTAATAAAAACTTTGAATAATTAAGCAGTTAAAGTGGGTAAACATGATCTAAATTACAAACTTCAGAAGGAATTCGTTATACCATATGCTTGGCTCAGTTTGTCCTAGAGAGGATTTTGTGCCATTCAACTTCACACAATCAGTCAATCAAAGAAATTCCCTAAAAAGGCAATTGATGATCCTATAATACTTTTTTATGGTATATAAAGTCTGAATTTTAGAAATATTTTCATGGTACACATTTTTTTGCAAGACGAATCAAAATTTATTCCATCTGTATTATTATCTTGTATTAAAAATACACATAAAAGCTCATATATTTTAAACACAATGTAATATATTATCTCATCACCATATTCATAGAACCATATATTTCCTTTATAATTTGCTAATCTCTTTAGCAGTAGTAAAGAAAAAATAACATTTAAAATTCTCTCTGATAGAATAGTTGTAGAGTAATAGGATTAATTGAAACTTCAAGTTTTCTTATTTTCTGATAAACAATTGAATACTTTATGTTTAGACTTTTTCAGTTACAGTCTTCAAACAGTACTAAATATATCAAAAAATTCAAATCAATTCCTTAAGATGAGAACTTAATTTGTATTTGATATTCTCCAACAATCAGATAAATTTTTATAATGATATGCTACATAAATGTATAAATATTTTCAGTTTTTGCAGTATGTATAGTGCTTATAAGTGTAGTTTGTATTTAATGTATTTTACAAGAGGAAACTTCAACAGTTTTTTGCCTACTCTTCTTACTGCAGACATGACAAAGGAGTTACGGAATTTTTTGCCTTTAACTTTATCCATTTAATGGAATAGAACCTACAATTGCTTTACCGGCTACTATGCTTCAAAAGCATAGCATGAATATTGCTCAGTAATTCAGCTGTTATAATTCACAAAATTGTATATTTATTAATTGTTTACAAATTTTTGTTCTGATGTATCTGCTACAAGTCTATTTTTGATTTAAAATTAAAAATGAACTTCATTACGTGGCATATACCTTAAAAAACGTGGATACTTCTTATGCATTACAGTAAGAAGTCAATTTATTAATAATTAAAGAAATTTATACAATAATAGAGATTGATTGTTGTATAGTACTACATTCACTTTATCAACACTACTTTAATTCCTAACAAACTAACTTTATATTCATTGAATAAATGCTTGATTTCAGCACCTTTAAATGTTTGCAAGTCATCTGAATAAAGATATGAGTGATTGTATGTTAAAAAATATAATCGATAATCAATAAAATTATGTGGAAATAAAAATAACAAGACTTGATCAATTTATATTATATTTAATCATTTTAAGACATAAAAACATTAAAAGCTTTTAGCATAAGTAATAACCTGCCAAAAGTAAACTTTTAATTTCAATTTGTCTCAAAAATTATAAGAATTATTATTTAAATTTGATTTTGAATAATAGTTAACTTAATCTAAGAAAATTTTTCAAGTAAGAAGTAATTATCTGAATCTTATAAGTTCTACTATATAAAGTAGTTTTGCTTTTCATTATTTTTTAATTATTTCCCTTATAAGCATTTATGAATGATAATTTATATTTGCTATAACAGAGTCAGTATCGTGTGTACATGGATTTAATCGATCATAATATGAAATGAAAATTTTAGTTAATAAAATCAATAACTTAGAATTATCATTAAAGCTTTTTAATTAAAACGAATTAATTTTTGTTGAAAAAAAATCTTAACTATTTTGTTAAATTTCTATTCTTATGAATGAATAGTTCTCAAATTAATCTCTTTTAAAAAATGCTACAAAATTGAAATTAAAGCTGTTTTTTACACACCTTATTAAATATCTATCTAAATTCTCATTCTGCAATTTTTTGAGGGGGAGGTGTGAATTTACATTTAGTCTGAAATAAATTTAAATAGGTAAATCCATCGACAAATATTTAGTGATTTGATATAATTCATTTATTATACTTTGTTTGGTTTTTATTTTAAATAAGCTAATAATAGCTTAAAATATTTTATTTTTAAATTGTTATAGGGGAAGAAAAGGGATTTAAAAATATTTTAACAAGCGAATAATTTGAAAATACAAAAATATAATTAATACAAAGGCTTTAAAATTTAAAAATTATCATAACGTGTTTTGATGTAATTATTAATAATTATAAGACTATACAGTTATTTCATTTAAAATTTATCATAATTTTGTGAGTTCTTCCATAATTAAATATATGTTCCTCAATAAATCAATAAATATTGCATTTTAATGTAATTTATGTGATAAGAGTTCCTAAATATAATAATATTAAACCTTTTTAATATCAAAAAATATAAGTCTCAATTTAAATGCTAAATAAAAATTTCAATACTACTGATAAATATATTATATATAAACATAAAAAAAAAAACAATTCATCATTAGAATTGCTCGGCAACTTTGCAGAGTAGTTTTAAAAGTATATGAACTAAAAATACTAAATTTTAATGATCACTGATGATTCATCTTGTGCAATTAAGTATTCTCTAACTAGGTTAATTATCTAGTACTAATTAAGTTGCTCACATATGCATATGTCAGAAGAGAAAATAATTTGATTACTCTTTTTAATTAATTTTTATATAATATAGATAAGAATACATTATTTATTTCTTAAAGAACGGTTTAAATGAAAATCTGTCTAATAAATGAACTATATATATTCACCTTAAGTTTAATTACTGAAAATAAATCAGATGACGAAGAAATAATGATGTACACAAATTTCTTAAAATATTTAAAAAATAAATTCTAACTTAAAGTAAACTTTGCTATTGTTTATAAGGTATTGAGAAAGAGGCTCTGTGAATGAGCTTTTCAACAGTAAATTTTATTTAATTAGCTACTAATTAGGTTAATTATATAGCACTTCTTAGACTACATAAAAATTCATTAAAATTAAATACTGTTTTTTTTACCTTGAAACCAAACTAAGCATTAAATAAGAATATAAAATCTGATTATGACGTTAAAAATTAGAGAATAAAATAAACCAAACACTTGAAAATCAATATAAGCACCCGAGGAATTTATCTTCATCTTATTTACTAACAATTTAAAAATAGTTGAAAACATCCACGGCAAACGTCCAAAGTTTGATCCTGTGGCTCAGCAAAGTCGAATCAACCTTTCATGCCGTCAGTAGGCTATAAAATTGAGTATTAAGTATGTTTGAGAACTAAATACTTGGGGTTTCGCTTTAGGCTGACCACTTAATTGGGACATATGATTCACAACCCAGATCCATTGATTAAGAAGAAAGACTATAGGTCTTTGGCTACGTAGGTCTCGTCATGCTACTGAGTTTAGTTTAATTCAGAACTGTGAATAGGATTTTTAAGATTAGAATTTCATTTTATGATTTATGAATTAGATCGAGATTTTAACTTTTGAGTTTTTATATTTATCTCAAAGCGCGTAATTCAAGAAAATAAAATTTTATTTTTCTATATCTGTGAATTTTCCCACATAAGCATGTCGTATATACCAATACATAAAAATTGAGATTATATGTTAAAGGCTGTTTCTACAGGTTTTAGTAAAAAGTAAGACATAATGATAGATTCACGTGTAAGTTAGAAAAATATTAGTGCAAACAGAATGCTTCGTAACTTTGATACATTCAAGTATTGAATATATGTATATGTATATATATATATATATATATATATATATATATATATATATATATATATATGCTGATCTTTGCATATAACAATATCAATGTTTGAGCTATATGTTATACTATTATTAAGTGCGCGAAGCTGCAAAGATGACATACATTTTTTCTGTGTTTAGAGATTATGGCAACTGACATTTTGCGAAAAGAGATTAATTCTAATGGATTCTGGGAAATGGTTGCTATAACGCAATTGTCTTTCAAAGATTAATCCACAATAATCTTTGAAGGACAATTGCGTTACAAAAACCATTTCCCAGAATCCATTAGAAGTTTATCTCTTTTCGAAAAATGCAGTTAAATTGAAGTTCATACGCAGACGATACCACAAATGTACACTTCTTCTAGATACTGAATGTATTTTTCCTTTCACGATAATTGTTAAATTATATTTATCTGGGCAGTACTACATTTCAATAGCATTTGGTAAGTGCAGTTCTGTGTTTTCTTAGTGCTTTTATAACTCCTTTGAATCATCGTATCTTCAATTGAAATTCATATACCTACTGTATATTGCTGATGTGTGCCAATAGGTAGGATACCACTTGATGTATGAATCGTGATGTATGATGTATGATGTAGAATCATAGAGGATACCACGTGATCCACTATGATTCTTCCTCACACAGTAACGTAGACAATGCAAACAATTTCTGAATTTTTTTTTCGATATTTATGAGGAAAAGGATCGAAAATAACACCAGGAGCAACTTGCTTCATCTTGGAAGAGGGCAAAACTTTGATATTGCTTTGTTTGAAATTTGCTTTGCACATAATATTTGTACATATTCAATAGATAGGTAGCCTTCTAAAATTGCATTATGGGGATAAAATTTACTGATGGCAATTTTCTTTTAATTAGGAAACTATATAATGCTTACAGAACAATGTTCCATTCGAGTTAAAATTTTTATCCTCTTTTTAAATATCCTTCATTTAAAGTCATACCGTTACAACCAAATTTTCATACAGCAAAAAAATAATTGCAGTTCTTCGTTGTACTTGTCAGGTTATTCTCATTTCAAAAATTATTACTTTGGAGGCAATCATGTAATAACGCTTAAAACAATTTTGTGCTCAAGGACATACATAAGATTTAAATCCCAAATTTCCAATGCTTCTCTGGATCGCAGTTCATATATTAAGCTATGGTTTGTGCTTTTTGTTAATGTTTTCAATAAGCCTGGTGTTGTTTTATGGAAGAAAAGAGATTCTATACATAAATTTCCTGAATTCAGGAGACTAGTTTTAATTTTTTTTAAAGTCAACTGTTAATAATAATCATCAGATAGTGGACTCTCTTATGTTGCAAATTTCACACAAAAATCATATCAAGATAATATCGGTTTTTAAATAATTTTTGTAAATATGATTTAATCTTGAAATATGCCCATATATACTTTATATTTTTTACACCCACTTTATACACCCTGATTGAAGTAAGACTTACATAGCGTTAACTTTGTGCTTTGGTGGATTAAGTATTAATTTACTGAGGAAAAATAACATTTCTCAGTTGCCATACTAATACTGAATAGTACTAAATATCGATTTTAATAATAATTATATAAATTATATTTATAATAGAAATTAAATTGATAGATATTGTAACTTATCACTTTACAGGTCATTTTCAAAAATAAAATAATTAAATTTTTGATACATTATTTATAATACACTCATACACATACATGCTATTGTAAGAAAAATATGTATTATTACTATAAACTAAATGTATTTTTTTAGAAGTATCATAAATTCAAATTTTTATTAAATGTATTTTTTTATATATATCCTTTTTGATTATATATTTATTTAGATATTTTTCTTAATTTTATCTTAGATATAATAAATATGCTAAATAAGTGTGTATGATAATGCTTAGAATTTGGGAATTTATAGAAAATAATTGCAGTGAATTATAATCTGGTTATGTTGATACGATCACTTTTAATTAGCAAAGAGTGTCAAGTGCGTAAATCCTTGAAACATATAGTTAGCAGTATTTTCATGTAGTATACAATTTTTTGGAACAGAAACTTTCCCTAGAAATACAAAAATGTATGTTTCTATGGGACCCCCAGGAAACCATAGAAACTGCGTTGCATGCATCAAGTAAAGCAAAGCTCGAAAATCATCCGTGAAATATATACAGTTGAAGAAAGATTATCGACGAATCTGTAGCACTCTTCTGTTGAAGCGGAAGACAGAGAGATACGCCTTTTTCGCCTTTATCTAACTCATTGCATGCCTTACTCTTTACCCTGAAAAAAGGTTCTTAATGTTATTCTAGCCGCTGCGAACTTCACTTACTTACTTTAGCAGGGGAAGAAACTCATTTCTTCCGAACACTTCTTCATTCTTCCCTCTTTTTCTTTACTTTTCTAAAAGGGGTTCATATTATAAAGTTCCTCTCTTCTAGTTGAGATCCCTTGGACATATAATTAAAAGTTTCGGAGTTTTTCCCTCTAAGACTTATCGTTAGACTTATGAAGGAATATGATTTATTTAATCAGTGTGTCACATTCTTTCTTCATCAAAAATTTATGACGTAAATTATATAACGACATAACATTTTTTCTCCTTCCGGGTAACTAATGTGGCATTTTATATCGATATAGGAGTATATAAATTTTTAAGTTACGATCACAAGAAAAGGGAATAAATGAGATTTAAAATTAGTG
The DNA here is from genome assembly GCA_030067965.1 of Latrodectus elegans. Classification (NCBI taxonomy): domain Eukaryota; kingdom Metazoa; phylum Arthropoda; class Arachnida; order Araneae; family Theridiidae; genus Latrodectus; species Latrodectus elegans. The sequence continues at coordinate 69,884,109 of CM057817.1, read as the reverse complement.
AGGGTGAGAACTTTCTTTTAAAATGTACTTACTTTTATGAAGATTTTTCTCAAATAGTTTTAGAGATTCAGTTTTTTATTTAATTGGTATCATTATATATAATTTGTAGGTTTAACGTAATAATAATATTCAGAAAATTCTTGTATGGTATTCCATATTATTTTATTTTCAGTCACTTTAATTACAACAAATATATAACTTTATTAGACATGTATTAATTTAAAATAAAGTCTAGAATTTTATAATTAGTTTTTATGGTGGTATTTTGAATTATATGATCAATTTATTATACACTCTGATTCTATTATGTATTGTGTTTTTGAATATATAACTATATATATTTGAATATATAATTTGTATTTATATTTATTGTATGTATTAAAATATTACACTTAAATTCCTAATTTTTATATATTACCTATTTATAATTTCAAGTAATAAGTTTCATTTCATGTAAATTAAATCTTAAAAACATATGAGAAAGGAGTTAAAAGTTTTACGTTTGTTTTCATTTATTTCCTTATGATGGAATTGTAAAAATGATATTATTTAAGTTAAATTGTTCAAGGAAAATTCACATTCAAGACATTTGAAGTTATAGCACCAAAAGTTAATTATTTAATAAATTGCGTTTTGTATATCAAAAATAGCAGAAATAAATTAGTCATAACTTCATTTAAACAAGTAAGACTACTTTCGTAGTACAAGTGATAAGTTATTTCTTTGAAATAATGATTATAAAACTCTTAAATGTCATGTATTGTATTGTACATGTATTGTATTGTACATGTATTGTATTGTACATGTATTGTGTCATGTATTGTACATGTACAATTATTTCATTTCAAAATTAGAATGTATTCGTATGACATTTTTTAGAATTTTCTAGTCGTGGAAAATGATATTGAATAAATTAAGTTTATAAATTATTCAATTATTCACAAGGAAATATATGTATAACTAGCCTTAAGAACAATACTTTACAGTATGTTTGATGTTTCATATTTGTAACTTAATGTCACCCTTATATTGTTCGATTGAGTTAAAATGATAAACTTAAAAAATTAAGGGATATAATTTATTTATATTTATTGTAATTTATGCATTATGTATTTTAGAATAGGTTATTAGGTTATAAAAGAAATTATTAAGAATTATATATACATACTATAGTCGATGATAGATAATAGTTGACTAAAATTAAATACTAGTTGTGTGTATGCGAATTTCTTTAGTAAGCATATTTTCGTGTGTATATATATGTATATATATACCTTCACAATTGATTAAATTACTTTCTTTAACAATGGATTTAAAGGATTCATTATAAAATGTTTCTTATAAAACGTTTACAAAAATATGTATTAGAATCTGATTAAAAATGTGATATGTAGAAAAAGTGAAGATTTATCAAAGTGTTGCTTTAGTAATTTTTAAGAAATACTTTTTTTTTCTTTTTATGCTAATTTACAATTTTTCAAAGTTTGAAAAATAGGCTAACCTATTATAGAACAAGAGTTTACTAATAAACTTTCTAAAAAAGTATTAATGCTACAATATTAATTGGAATGCAAGAAAAATAATATTAATTAGCAAAGAAAGGATTCATAAGATTATTAAAATGTTCTTATTCTGTAAAAAAATATGTATTTCCAGATAAGTAATTTAAAATATTTTCAGGGAGAAAATTCTCCAATAAAGTACTAATATACGCTTACAGCGTATATTAATAGCATTCAAATAAAAATCAAAAAATGATAAACTTTTTCCGGGAAGTTCTTAAGTTAATGCTCTTATCAATTGATTTGATTTTTGCTTTACCGAATCTAATAAAATGTCTTGGGGTTTTACCCAATCGAGAAAAAAAAATCTTTGATTGAGTATTTTGCAGACGCAAACTAGAACTTAAGACGGATAATTACAATGATTGCAAATAAAAATGCGAACGCAAATGAAGTTCTAGGTTTCTTTTAAGCCTAATCTAGGAAACTTCTTTTTTGCATGAGATCGATTCCTTAAATAATCGCAAAGAACTCTTTTTAATGAAGAACTTTCCATATATTAGAGTCTAGTGCTCCTCGGTGGAATTTGCCGAGTACAAGGCACTCATTAAATTTACATGCTAATATCATCTTTATTGGGATTTTGCATTCTTTTTGCTGAAACTAAAGAAGCTGATTAGTGTCCGGGAAACAGGAGAGGTTGTTCCTTAAATATCCTGTTTTGTTTCATGGTAAATTATAATCCACAGATGTCTGATAACAGTAAGGCGAAATAACCTAATTTCTTGTTCTCTCTGTGGGCATAGGTTTAACGTAAGTAACTTATGTGGTTTTATTAAAGTTCTAATTTTTCATAATGAATATATAACAGTACTGTGAAAGTAGAATTTTATTAGCATATTGATGCATCAAAACTCGTAGTTTTGAAAGTAATTAGATTTCATTATAATTTTAAATCTTAAAGGAGTTTATTTCTAAATTTTGAATTTTCAAATAATTATTAAGAACCTGCGTATATCATGTAATGTTTCCAAAATCCAAATAAATACGTTGTACACTATTATATTTTACTTTTTTATTTTATATTTTATCCATAAATCAATCTTTAGTTGATCTTATATGAAAAGATTTGTTATAATAAGAATATTGGAGTATGCATATGATTTTACTTGTGACATTTTATCGTTAAATAACGAATGAATTTAAAAGCATATTTTAATTTTTAATGTTATTTACATTATTTATTTGCATTATTCCTAAATGTTTTCCTACAGTGTTTACTGTAAACAATTAAAAACATCAGATTTTAAAATATTGCTTAAAACATTCTATTTAAATGTAATATAAAATTTAAGATTAATTTAGAAAATCATATATTTGCAATATTTTCTGTTGCTTCAGTTTTCCAAATAACTATAGCAAATAGTAGCAGAACAGGCTAAATCTGTTTAACAAACACGAGCATATATAGAATTATGTTGGAATTTTCAGAAAAAAATATTGAGCAATGTATAACAATTTTATTTCAATATTTTACAACAATTTCATAACTATATTTTTTAAAGAAACTAAAAGAATATTAAAGTCATTTTTTGATAAAATTTATATATTTTCAAATTTAAGCTCATTAATATATAAACTTAATTTTTTAACAAATATATTTGTATTTTACAATTTGTGTAAATATATAAAAATTTGTTCTGTTCGGATCCGAGAAATAATAACATAAGATAGAACAATATAACTTCGTATTTAAATATTTTTTGTGATTTTTATATTATTTTTTAATTGAATATTTATTTTATCATAAATGGTTTGCGAAAGTTATATATATATAATATATATATATATATGTATGTGTGTGTGTAATGGTAAAACTATACATATAGTTAGAAATAATAAAAAAGAAAGGAATTAACCGAAAAAAATTCTTATCAAAAGTCGATCAATCATTTACTAGAAAAATGCTTACTTACATGTAAAAGTCGAAAATTAGGTAAAATATGTACTTAATTTTATCTTATTGGATTTGTTTACTTGCGTGGATTTTGCAGTGATATTTATGGTATATGAGCACTTAGTTTTGAAGAATAATCTTATTTATTGTTAAAATTTATAACGTTTTGCTTATATATCCTATAAGAATATACATAACATCGATGTTATTTATAATTGATGCATATAAATACGTGTATTAAAACTGTTAATTTTGTTTAAAAAATCTAAGCAATTATGTATTTGCGAAGTATTGCAATTTTTTTGTCTAAGAACATTAAAGAAATACAATCTTTGTTGGGTTTATAGAGATAGCTGTAAACAAGATATTTCCACACATGTCTTTATTTCGTTATAATCCAGTCAAATCACTCAAGGAATACATTACGAAACTAATTTTTAAAACAACGCTTATTTGAATTTTTTGACGAAAATGAAAATTCTATGATAATACAAAAAAAGCGGAGGTGAAGCACAAAGAAAAATCTATCTATGACTTGTACTTGAAACTTTTGAAAGAACACTTTAAACTCTATGATAAATGTTCCAGTCCAACTTTTCAAAAGCATCAAAAGCCGGGGATGTCTGAACTTAGGATCTTTGGCGCCGGGGGAAAATTTTTAAAAACGGGGAATGAAATCTGTTACTTTTCACACCTCGAGAGGCTGGCCTATACTAGAGTTAATGCGTCGGAGAAAGTCATTAAGCTCTAGAAGGAAAGGGGCGGAGATGGGCTAAGAAGGGGATTTGATGAGGGAGCATTCCACACTTTCAGAAGTTGAGTGCACTCCTCTAAAATCATAGGCATCATTAGGAAATAAGTTGCATGGAAGTATTCTGGCCTCCTTAAGTTGGTCATATTAGGGTAACATTCATCTGGTTATGAATGCAGATTATAATTTTCTATTAAGTTGTGGCCTCTCATTAGGGACTCATAAGCGAGGCATTTAGTAAGGAATTCTTTGTTGAAATACAAGGAATTCGAAATCAGTGCATCTCAAATCATAATGTTTTTAAAAATCAACTTTTAAAATATGCTTGGTTTACCTAGAAATATAAATACATTTTTGCTACAGATTTGTACATTTTTATAAAAAGCGTTACTGAGTCATTAACCCATAACGAAATTATTTTTACATTCTGTAAAACCGTAGAATGCAATGAAAAAGAAACATAACGAAAAATAAAAATGAATTAGTTTTTAGACTATTCGGTGAATCCACAGAATTTTAATTATCTCTATTGAGTTTTAATTTTATTGGAAATGTTAATTAATTATGAAAATATTTATTACTATATATTTTAACTCATTCTTTCAAAATGTTGTTTGCTTAGCAAAATTAATTTCCACTGAAAATTAATTGCTAGCAATCACCAAACAATTAACAATATCTTTCTCTTAAATAATGAAGAGTAAACTCTACTTCTGTGTATAAATGTGTGTATGTAACTGTGAAAGTGTGTATGTCCTTATTAAAATATTGCATAAAGAAACCTAAAATAATTTTATCATTTTTACATTTCATTAGATATGTCCTCAAAAGATTACTTTCATGAGCTGTAAAATGAGATATTATCCCAAATATTTCTAACATTTTAACGAAACTTATTCATATTTAAATGCACATTTATTCCAAATATACTTTATAAGGCTGGAAAATGAATTCTCATGTTGCATTCTACATATTAGCATTCTTATTTTTCAAAAATAAGAAAAAATAGTAAGAATTTTAATAATCATTCACTTACGAAAACTTACAGTTAAATGCCTTAGTCAAATAATATAAACTTTTTTGAAATATATATATACCTATAAACTATTATCATATCATATATTCTTCAATAATTTTTAGAAATATATAGGCGTACTAATGTTGAAATTATTTTCAAAATCTCTCAGTAATCTTTAAGGAAACAAAACTAGTATTTCACAATATTTAATTAGAACATGCATATAATTCAAATGAAATTATATATTAATTGTGTTAAAGCAACAAAACTTGCATTCGAGCGTTTGATGTACTGAAACTGAACTCAATGAATTGTATGATTTTATGGTGAAAAAGGAAAAACATAAAAAATATTCTTTAAGAATATTCAAAAAATGATAAATTTGTGAACAACTTTTATAAAACACAAAACATTAAAAAAACGGTTTTATTTCATTTTATTTTCATTTAAAATAATTTCAATAAGTTCAAAAAGTAAACTACTATGTCATATATTAATTAAAAACACATGCTGCATTAAGAAAATCTAAAAATCCATTAAAATATATACTCAAATGCATTTTAAAATTCTCTTATTGCAATATCATTGATTGTGATTGACAATAAAATTTTTGTACAAATTTATAAATTATCTTAAAGCGATTCAAGAGAGTTTCATTATGTATATGTATTCACAATACAATCTATTATATATATATATATATATATATATATATATATATATATATATATATATATATATATATATATATATATATATATATATATATATATATTATAATACATTTTATTTTTGAGCAGATGTAAAATTTGCAAAAATGTACAAGACTAAATATAAAATATTAATATTACAATGAATAAAAAATTAATTTTTCCAGGCTAAAAACACTAAAAAATAAAATTTAAAATCCCTTGAATATAAGAAAAGAAATGAATATATTCATAGGGAGGAATTATGTATCAATATTCAACTTAAAAAAAACTAGAAATAAGTTATCAGTTTTCTGAAGGAAAGTTTCTGATTATTTAAACAAGAAATTAAAAAAATATGTGTCTAACGTTTATGCATGAAAAGAAAGAAAATAAGCTAATAATTTATCTTTGTATAACTGTTTTTAAGTATTCTTTTTAATACCAGCTTAGATATGTATCCACTTTTACTAAATTTGCAAGAATTATTAAAATAGATTGATTTTTATATAGCATATTTTTGTTTTTACTGCCTACTACTTCATTAATTTAAAATTTTATTGTTCTTGTTTTGCTCAAGCTTAAAGTGCTTCCATTCTCAAAAGATTTAATATATTTATAAGAGGATTTTGAAATTTTTTTATTTAAAATAAATCCCTAAAAATTTATTAAGAAACGCGTTTCAAACATGCCAGATTTAAACTAACATGGATGATATTATTATTGCTGATAAATAATCTTGCTTAGACTGAATTGGAACAATATATTTTAAATTTTAGATGTTGTAAGTTAAATTTATATGGGATTAAAAATATGCTTATATCACGTATATTAATTTGAAACTATATTTATATGATTGTGCTTATTGGTAAATATGAGGATTAATTATTATTTTATTTACAATCTTTCGTTATATTGCTCTTAAGCTTTTTCAACACCAATTAATAAACAAAATTCTTCTGAACATCTTTGACAGCGATAGAATTTTAAGTGATAGGATATCTTACAGATATTTTTGTTTAATGAAATATAATGAGGATAAAGATCAGAAGAGATAATTTTATATTTTATGATCAGATGAAATGTCACATATCATTTTTATATGTTAAAATATAGATAATGCAAAAGTATTTCAAAATAGTTATAACCGTTTTCATCAGTAAGGATGTCACATTCAATTATTAAAGCAAAATTAAATAGCTGAATATTATTTGGGGAAAATGAATAATAATGAATATAACAAAATAGGATAAGAAAAGAAGTTATGTTTATCTAAATTTTTCTTAAATGATGTTATAAATTGAAAATGTTCAGTTACCGTGATATAACTGATGATAATCAATAGAAAAGATGGTAGTCTTTAGGTAGAAAAGTAGAAAAAAGTTTAATGATAAAATTTAAATGCGAAATAAAAAGCCACTTAGACTTTTGAATCTTCTCATCTCCCTAACTTTCTGAGACAGATTGTTTCAAATTAATTTTGTTTTGGGAAAGAAAAATGAAGTAATGGTAAAATATTACTAAAAATATATTGTTGACATATATCATACATGATGAACATGGTATATATTATAAAATTAGAACTAGACTTTTCGCTACAGTTTTTATTTTATTTAATATATAATCAGTTATAATAATATCTTACAAAATGTATTTTTTTGTATACATTGAATTTTAAATTATTTACAGGTAAAAAACAATTTAATACAATATAATTTAAATTGTTTGGTAAAATGTGAATGCATTAAAGGTATAACAAAATCATTAGCAAAAATGTTAATTAAATTCAGAGACTCGAACAGTCAAGTGAGTTAGTACTCAAAATTGCCTTTTCAAGTATAACACCTTAAAATACAAGAGCTATTTGGGTCACACAGAGATTTATATAGATTTGATAAAAATCAAGAAAGACACACATATCGTTTTAAATTCAGTATATTTTGAATATGTTTCATTATGTATATATTTCATTCATCTTTAACGTAAATGCTTATTCAATTCAAACTTTCCAGGCGCTTTTTTTCTATAAAGCTGCTCAAATTTTACAATTATTAAAACATTCAAGTAATGTTTCTTAGCAAAAATAAATAAATAAATAAATAAATAAAATAAAATAAAAAAGCTAAATAATTTTGAGAAGAATTATATTTTCTGCAATATTTTAATAATGAAAATGATATTTGATTAAGAGATTCTTTTAAAGATTTTTAGACAGAGAAAGAGAGAAAGTTTAAAGATTGTATTTTGTTGATATATATTTCTCTTTATGCGACTTCACAGACCTGTAGAAGATTTTTTAGTGTGATTTTTATTTAAGGTGATATTAGTAACATTAATTATTCCTTTGAAATTAACGTGAGGTTTGATTAAAATACAAGAGTAGTTAGAAATTATAAACCATCATCGTCTTTTAAATAGTCAAAAGAATATTTTTTAATCTTAAAAATATCAGAAATTAGCATAGATCTTCAAATTTGCTTTAAATTGTAATTAATTAATTAAAATATTTTTAATACGATATTAAAATTAGTAAAAAATTAATGAGAAGTATCATATCCATTGCAATAATTTTCTAACAACTCTCAAATGCAGGACTTGAATAAATTAGAAATTTTATATTCATTTTCTAAGAAAACAGTTAAAACTTCAACGCATTATCTCTTTCATAAAAATAATTGAATACTTCCTAATATTTATATATATAGTTACAAATTTAATTGTTTTTACCTTCAGATAATTTAAAAAATAATTTTATTAGTCGAGATTTTATATTTTGATAATTCTTTTTCATTTATTTTCATTTATAGTAGTCAACTTTTAAACCACTAAATTATTTTTTGCTTTACAACTTTTCTACTTCAGTATATCATACTGACTATTAATGCTTTACCACTATGATCTAGAAGTCATGTAAGCATTATGAATGTAGTGCCATATCTCTTATCGAAAATATAGTTACTGTTATTGTTGCTCTAGTTTTTATTTCATTTTATTAATGTTATACATTTATTAATGCTTATATAACATGCTGGTAAAGGATACATTTTGAGTGTAGTAGTTACTGCCAAATCATGAATCAAGTAATAAAATTTGCGAAAATATAAGGTCTTTTTTCTTCAGTGTTATATTTCCCTGTTTATAATGCTTAAAAATTACTTGCTACAGAAATCTCTAGAGCTTTGGTAAAGAATAACTTTACAATTTGTGTATGCACTTATTAAACAATGAGTTTTTTAAAGCAAGGAAAATATTGTGTAAATTACAAATTTAAATGGATTATTATCTTTAAAAATAGAAGTTTTAAAATACTAAATAATTGATAGAAAATATAATATAAATGATTACTTCTGCTTGGTTTTTAAAAATATTTCTCAGTTAAAATAAAAACTAATGTTTATTTTTTTGATTTTTTACTTATAATTTATGATTAACACGTTTCATGAATAGTTACAAAATTATTGAGAACTAACAGCAATTACAAAATTAAAAATTTAGAAGCATTTTCAAATTTTTCTTAGCTTCTAGAAGAATGAATAAATAATGAGCCTTGCTGCATGCAGAAATGTTTCATGAATAAGTTATGAGAACTCTTTTGTTCAAACCTCATTTACAGATGCACTTTTTTATGAATTCAGAAACTAATGTGTTATAAAAATGAGACAAGTATTTTATTCTATTTATATAATGTGTTTATTAATCACGGAAAATGAAATTTGTAAAGTGTCCAGTAAGTCTTTTCTAAATAAGTTTATATATATATATATATATATATATATATATATATATATATATATATATATATATATATATATATATATATATATATATATATATATATATATATATATATATATATATATATATATATATATATATATATATATATATATATATATATATATATATATATATATATATATATATATATATATATATATATATATATATATACACTATAGTATATGAGGTTACATCTAATTCATATACATATCTTTAAAATATATCCTTTTTACTTTATTAAAACACGATTATCTTGATGAGTTATATATTTTTTATGTAAATCTATGTAATGTTTAGTAAAGAAGACAGTAATTATTCTAAAACTATAAATACAAAAAATATGTATTATAAGAAATTATATTCTTAAAGGCCATTAACTATTATCATCAAATCATTATAACTGTTAGAATATGTTACACTTTACTTAGAGGTGTCTGAATAATGTATTAGGCATTTTTTATTTTTTATTGTTATTATATATTTATTAACAATCAGTTTTTATGATGTCTTTATTCATCCATAATATAAACACAATATATATAGCGTATAAAAGAACATAGTAATTAACGTTTTGCATGTTTAAAAGTGCAGATTTAAAGTTTGTCTGTTTTTAAAGAAAAGATTACACGTAAATTATAATAAAATCATAGAATTCACTTCATTTCCATTTGAACAAGTACTTATCACAGCAAAAGAAAAAAAATAGCATAATAAAGGCAATGATAAATTTCAAGACAGTCAAAACTTATTGCCACAAAAGTGCATGTGATAAGTATTTATATATGTACATTATGCTTTAAACATCAACACTTTTCAAAATACTTATTTACGCTTTCTTTGGTATCTCTGCCTAATATGTAATGTCTGCAGCTGAAATGACTGAGGAATTAATTCTGGAATTATCACGGGAAGTCTCATTGCGTTGTACAATTGATACAAACTAGCAACTGAAACATGATGTCCTACTTAGAAGATTTATTTTAAATCTCAACTCTCTCCGTGTCTTCTAACACCCGTCTAATTTCCTCCGAAATTAAGGCTCACGTGTTAACCACAAGACGCCCGTAAATCTGCAATTCAAAAGGCTCATTTTCTAGCAATATAAGCAGAGCTTCCTTTGGTCATGAATATCTTTTACAAAAGGGGAAAGGGGGCGGATATATAAGAAAGCGAAATGCTCACGGAAATTCTCTTCAGGCGCAAGAAAGCTTTTAGAAAGGGTCGATATCTTTGCACAAATTACTCCAAAGCAATAGTTCCTGGACAAAATTTCGGATCACTTAGGCTCATTACTGAAAAATGATCTGTGGCGGAAGATTTTAGAATCAGAGAGAAAGTTTTTTTTTTCCATGGAAGTACTGCGAGAAAAGATTTAAGTGTCAGGAAAAGTGCAGAAATTTCTCCAACACCCCATCAGTACTCCAATCTGTATTTTTGAAAAGTGGAGGAACTGAATGAGGATGTAGGGTTATTACGGAACTTCCCATTTGTTTTGTTGGTGTGATTGATTCAGTTAATACGCAAGATATAATTTTAGCGAATAGAAATGCACCGGAATGATGATGCCTTTTCTGAATTCTATTTGATTTGGATTCCGCTGAGCTGACTTCACTGTATAGTTCAAAAGAAACCATGTAAATTTATAATTTGAATACATTTTCTTGACTGTGTTTCCTGTTTATACTGAAAATTCGCAGCCTGAATGAATAAATTTAATCCATTTCATCTGTTTCATTAAGATAAAAGCTTGTAGATTTCACTTCAAGCTAATGAATAGTATTTGAGTTTTAATTATCAAATTCAGTTTTTAAGATATTCTAATCTTAATAATATGATGATACTAAGAACGCATGTCTCCCAGATTAACGCTTAATGAATTTGACAAAACACAACCATTTTTAATATTTCTAAGAAAATGCAATTAATATTAGATAATTAAACATTCTAAATAATTTCAGATAGTAAAATTTTTTCCAAGTTCATTAATGGACATTAAATGCATTGATTAATATTCATGTTTTACGAGCTAAAAAGATTGTTAAACTACTCTTAATTGATTTGCGTCTTAATTTTCTCTAAAACCAAACTCTAAAGCGTTCCTGTAATTTTCTTTTCAGTGCTGTTACCAACCCAAAATAATATAGTTTGTTGTAAAATGTATCTTCAAATATTTCATTCGTCAATAAATTTGCTGTTATCTGTGATGCGAATGAAATATTTTCCTCGGAATTAAATAAAAATTTATATTCCTCAAAAAACATTTTAATTCCCTTTTAAAATTAAAACTATTTCTATGAAAAATAAATTACTTTGATTGACTTTCGTAATGAAATTCTGATGCATTTTGAAACCACTGAAAGATTAATATAGCAGAATCATTATTTTTATTTTGGAGCATCTTTCATCTCTTAACTTCAAATATATTGGATTTAACTCCTGCATTTATTTGCATTTTATTGAAGTGAAAATGGATTTATTTTTATTTATAAACATTCATGAAGGACTTATAATTTATTTCTAGCATTGAAGAGAAACTTATTAAAAAGGGATAAAATACTTTAAGCAGCAAAAGAAAATATATTACGCACTCTGTAATTTATTTTAAAGAAGAAATGCATATGCATTTTCTCCTTTTTGGTATAAAATTTTAATTTTTCTATTTTTCTAATGAGATGAGGCAGTAGTATTTTTAGTATATATATATATATATATATATATATATATATATATATATATATATATATATATATATATATATATATATATATATATATACACATATATGTATATATATATTTATTTATATTATATATATATATATATATATGTCAGACTAAAAGGGACTTCTTTGATCTAATAGATACATTTTGTGAATAGTAATCTAGTAGGTATTTTAAAGTTATGCTTATTAAAATACTTAAAATAAAAAATATTAGTTTTAGTATTTTACTTCCGGTGTTATATTTTATTTATCAATTATTTTAAATTAAGAATAATGATTTTGCTTCGTACAAATTTTATTAAGTATATGTATAAAAATGGAGAATATATCTGTTTAACACATTACCTGTTAAAAGTAATGCAATTATATACACATATATCTACACTTAACAATTTATTAATGTAAAAGAAATATCTTAGATTATTATTCTTTATTTGTAGCCTTCAAAACTATTTAGTTTTTAAACTTGATATATTTAAACTAATAATAAATGCTTTTCGAAAAATCTAAACCTTTATCAGAATCCATAATTATGATTTTTATTAAATATGGATTTTTACATAATAAAATATATTATTAACGTTACAAGGTCATATGTAACTGTTTGCTGAAACAATAAAATTTTATCGTAAAATCTTAGTTAGGAAAACGCTTATATAACTGTATAGCTTCTTAAATGTAATAAAAACTTAAAATCAAGATTTAAACCTTATCTTGTGCTGGTATTATTCCTGTAGCATGTAATGACAAACTTTTATATCTTGTTAATATGAAACACGACTTTTTAATTGTTTGTTAAACATGATTTTCAAATTAGCTTTTGCTATAACTGTAGATTCTAACGATTAAAAAGAACATTTTCTTAGTTCCAAATAAATATTTTAAAATCTCTAGAATATATATGTAAGCATAATTTATATGTAAATAAATCACACATATAGATACATCCAAAATACAAATACTTATTAACTTCTAAAATTTTAAATTGCACGCATACCTATGTAACGTAAAGGTCATTGTCCAAAGCAATCATGTAATTAAGAATATTTCATTGAAATATAATTTATTATGCTTAAAATACTTTTAAAAAAACTATACAATGTGTGATAAATGGGATATACAAAACTCAATCTTACATAAGAGGTTTTAGTTTAACATACTAATGGCATTTTAAATTAATACCATTAACATCAATTGAAGAAATTCATATTATTTCCTTACTCCACCTTGTTGTCTAAACATAGCCATAAATTACAATGAAGTTAAGGCATTATACTAGAGGATCTCTGTAAAAGTACTTAGGCTGCTTTGGGATGTTATTTTTATCTGGACAGGAATCTATTGCGTATTTCTATTGCTCCCTAATGGAACATCCCTAAATGTCATCGCTTAATGATGTTACCAGCTAAGATTGTAGCATTTGTCTAGATTTAAGTGAATGAATAAATATATTGTTTTACAATAAATGGTTTTGTTCCCATTTCAAAAGAAATATTCTGAGTTATAAATGAATATCGTAATAGAGTTATTATATCATAATAAAAATGTTACTATATATTATTTACGATTAAATAAGAACTCTGTTATTATATAAAATATTATAGTGAAAGTGATATAATGTATAGAGTTGTTAAATTATTTTGCAGAATATTGTATCAAATTTTAAACATGAAAATATAATATTAGTTTTTAAATTACTAATAATTTGTTGAGAAACTTTATATTTCACTTTTCAAATATTCATGTTTGAATAAATTTGCAGTTTTGAAGTATGCTTTGCAATTTAAAATATTTTTCGTACAAATGATACTGATTTCAATACAAAGATAAACTAAAAGTAAAATTAATACTATTATTTTTTATAAAGTGTGAGAAAAACTATAATGAGTTGATTGATTTAACTTTTTTAAATAAATGTATGAAAACACTGATCAACTGTTTTGTAATGTGAATACATGGATTTGATTTCTTATTATGAAACAGTTAATTGTAAAACAGTTATTATAAAACAGTTGTATAAAATCGTATCCCATTTAACTTTATAAATGAATGGTATACGATTTTCATTATTGGGACACACATTTTCAGCGCATACATATTCGACAGTCTCCTGTTAAAGTGTTTCTGCTTTGAATGTGAATTTACATTTATTATCTCTCAATATAGATAATAATAATCAATATTGCATAACTGATTTACTTATTTATAATTTTGGGTTATAATCATCAACTAATTATGAATGATTCAGATTAAGAATTTTATATAATTTCTTATTGTGAAGTGTAATATCATAATTTATGCACAATTAGGAAATGATTTTACAAAAATTTATTATTTATGCTTTTCTTGATGAAATGTTAATTAAATATCATTTCAATAACTGTTGTTAAAAGTACTGTTTTTTATTCCAAGTTTCTGCTTCTGATTTACTGTTTAAGACTTGTAATTTTGTTTTTACTTTGAAAATAATCTTTTTAATATTTTATTCAATGCAACACGACAATTTACTTCAGATTGTATTATTATGAAGCATTCTGTTTTCTTTTGCACTTTATTATAATATACGTTTAATATTATTTTTTTAAAAAAAGAAGATTATATATTTGCATATAAATGCTTTGTTGAAATAAGTGGATTTTTTTAATTTAATAAATTAAAACATATTGTTTTGAAGTGAATTTGTAAAGGCGTGTTTCATTTTTTCAGTTGAGACATTAACAAATTATGTTTCCTTTGAATAAAAGAAAAATCATGAAAATTTTTATAGCATATATTTAAACTAAAATTAAAAACTATTAGTTATGTGCAAATAAGGAAAATTAGATTTTTCAACGTATAAACTTTTTCTACAAATTTTTTAAATTTTTCGTATTGATTATCATATTACTTGTTTTTGTAAAATGATACATTAGTTTCTCTTTAAAATGACCTTGTTATAATAAGAAAATTATGCACTGAAATAACTATGCTTAATCAAGAGTTAGTTTGTAACAGAAATCCTTATACATTAGATATTTGTTATTTTAATATATTCTATTTTAAACCGAATCATTTCTTATTTATTCTAATAAGTTGATAAGAAATTAAAAGAACAATTCTCTGATTATAAAAATAACGTAAATGATAATTCTGATAAGTATGAATTTATATCGGGTTAAGAAATAAGTAAAATAAAACTAATGCATATTTAGGTGGCTCATAAAAAAGCTAAGAAAGTAAACGCCAAATGGTTTCAACATAGCCAAAAGCAATAAAGAATATTAATTTCTTGGCAAGAATACGATGATACAGAAATCTTTTTGTTAAGTAAATGTAGGTAAAAATCTAGAGCACAGAAATTTAATTATCATAACATAATTAAATGATACATTATATCCCCTTTTGACAAAGTCGAAACAATTCTATGTGATAAGATTTATTTAATTTCAATTTACTATTCAATGGATGTATTCATTTTCTTTGCATCTGATCTCGAAATTGTTAACTTTAACACGATATTTTTATTATTTAATTAATATGAAAATCACTATTTTTTGTTTAGTTAATCATACTTATTCAATTTAATTTATATCAATGTAATTCCTTTTCTATTTATTATTATGAGGTAAATTATTTAAGTGTTATTGAATAATGATTATGTGTGATAATTATTTAATATCATAAGAAATATACAAGATTTATTTGAAGTATTATTAGCAAATATGGACACTTTTTATCAAAGCTTGTAATTAAAAGTCTATCTATGTTTGTTTATGTTTACAGTTTTTTACATTTCATTGTTGAAATTTAGGCACATATGCATATCGCCTTATAACTCATTCGGAGATTCATTGATTGGACTAAAAAAAGCTGAGACGTCTATTAATATTATTAATGTATATTCAGTTTGATTTTGATTGAAATCAGTGATGTCATATTCATCATTTCTACTCTTCGGGTTGATTTAATAGATTTTATTTGATTTTAATAGAAAACAATAAAAAACAGCTTATTTATCTATCAACTATTTCAACTATAACACATTATGATGAGGAAATATTAATATATTTTGAATAGAAAATTTGCTGTTTTGCCCTTACAACACATACTAAGCAATAAATTATTTTATTTACTAGGTTTGGTTGCTTAGATAATAATGCAGAATGTGGCTCATTACAGTTTGATTATTGAGAAACCAATAATAAAAAGGAATTTTTGTTTAGAACTAGGATATAAAAGTAAGATTTATATGGTTTAAAATTATTATTTTTATTCTATAAATTTATTCTATCATTAAAGGTTTATATACAAAATGAAAAGTTTTCATATTATATCCATATATTGAATATAAAATAATTCCCTCTATACATAATTTTTTTAATATTTTCTGGAAATTAAAATACTGTTTAACTGAAAATAATAATAATTATGAGCTTTTACCAACAATAATAATAAAATGACAATTATAATTACGCGATATTAAATTATATATATTTTGTCAAAAATGACAAAGTAAGATTTGCTTTATGCATTGAATTGAATTTTATCAAGTCTCATTAGTTAAGAGTGTAAGAAAATCAGTCAGCATTGTTTTTAAGTTTTTATAAAGACTGAGTTTTAAGGGCTTTGCCAATATAAATATTTTGTATGAGAAAATTATGTATTAACAATAATGAAGAATATACTTTAGAAATCATATTGAGTGTTTAATGTTTATCACTCACACACATACAGTCCAGTAAAATTATTTACTCAATCTGTTTCTAAGTTCCGACACAATTAATCCTTGTAAATGCTGCTAAATCTACCAAAGATAATTGTCTTTTTCCTTAGTAACACTCTTGCCCTAATGACAATGGCAAATCTACTGATCCTGACAACTGAATCAATACATTTCAAAAAAGAATGTCAATGGGAGCACTCAATTTCTCGTAAGTGGATCAGTTAATGTTCTTTTATGATAATCTCTAAAGCCAAATTTCAGTGTAACATTACATGGCATAAAGTGAAAAAGAGTGACTTTTATTAAAGAAAGAGGAAAATTTTAATTCAAATGTTAAATTAGAATGAACAGCAGTCAAATAAGGAAGCATGTAAAATATATATGAAATAAAATATACTTTATCTACCCCAAATGTAAATGACAAAAATTTCTTTAAGAAATAATTTTTTTATTTTAAAAATTCAATGAAAATGAAAATTATTTTATATATTAAGTATGGTGCAGCAAAACTCATGCTTAATTACTTTATGATTATGAAGGAAAGATCCTTTATAAATTAAAATCTTTAATATCTATAAAAACATATGTTTGATATTTCTAATGAAAATAAGCTAGATTTCTTAAAGCATTTTTTCATAGATCTAATTATATGATAGTGAAACAAAACATAAAAATTTTTATGACTGAAACTACTATTTTGAGAAAATTTTATACACTCTTACATATATAAACATTAAATTATGATAATTTTAAATATTAATTTTTTTCAAACTTTTTCTGAAATATATTGTAATAATATTCAAAGAAGCAGCAAATCTTGTATTTCCTTTAGTAATTTAAAAGTATTATATTTTAATTAAACTCTATTAATTGCAAATTGAATTAATACGAATGATATTGAATATATCGCATATATAAAAAGTTCGTTATAATTAAATTACACTTATATTTAAGTATAGTGTATTTGGCTCAAATGATGAAAAGTTTATTTAATGTGTAGGTTAATTTTTAAATACTTACTTGCTATTTAAAAAAACACAATAAATTATGTAGAAATAAATTACTCTTGTATGGAATATTCTCCTAATTTAAATATGAATTAGATGAATAAAGTTTATATTTTTTGCTATATAAAATTTTCCATTTTTACTGGAGAGAAAAATTTTTCTTCAAATATTTCACGGTTGACATGTTGTCTTAGACTTTCTTTCGTATACATTATTGAAAAAATATTCTTTAAACTAAAATCTCTCTCGAAGAACATAATATTTGATTTTCCAAATTTCTGCAATATTGCTTAAAAAAAAAAAAAAAAAAAAAAAAAAAAAATCTTCTAAGCACAGATATTTTTTGAAATTATTTTGTTTCATCTTTAAACAGTCAAAATTAATTTTGAAATACTTAGGAATATAAATTATGCAGAAACTTTTATTTTTCACTGTTCATAATAGATTTAGATATTCATTTTGTGCTTTAAATCATAATTCATACATTCTTATTTGCCTCAAATATTTAATATAAAAGTATTTTTATAGTTTTATAAACTAATATCTTTTCATTTAACAAATAAAATATGAATCACAGTTATGAAAACTTTTTATTAACTGATAAAATATAAAAAAATTGTTTAAAGGAAAATATTTTAAAGAGACTTAAAAACTACATTTTAAAATTTTTGCGTAAAGATCAAACATAAGCATAAATTCCCCAAATTTCAATAAATTAAAATTTGCTTTTAGTATAGACATTTCAAAATCGAAATATAATAAGAAATTCGCATTTTTTACAATTGTGATACATATATGTATGCATGCATATTTTGTACGCTTCTAAGTATGTAAATAGGAAAATGATAGTTTGAAATTAATAAAGGTATCACGTTACGTTGAAAACGTTCATTATAATAATTTATGCGATTTATTTCTAAATACTTTGAAAATAAGTCGTTGAACTCAAAGGCGTTGTTATGTTAATAAAGTTTCTATATTTATTTAAAAAATTCTTCGTAAAAGTTTATGCTTTAAGGAATTTTAACATAAGAGGGAAATTATACTTATGAAGATATCTACAAAAATATTTCAAATTATCTTGATATTAATATCAAATAAATATCTTAATATTAATAGTAATGTATATTTTAATGTTATTTCTTCTAAAATATTTTTAAAGAGTTCTGAGAATGAAATATTATCTGACAAAACTGTACAAAACATAGATTTTATTGAGCAATAGTTTGCCTAAACAAAAAGTAAGTGAAAAGCATGTTTCATTAGATGATATGAAACCGAATGAATATTATTTTGTCACTCATGTAATAAATTCTTAAGCAACATGTATATCCTTAAAAGAGAAACTTATTGTAAAAATATTAATGTATGTATGAGATTTTAGAACAGTTTATTCCCAGCATATTGCTCTAGAAATGATAGTTTTTAGATACATAACGAGAAACTTATTGTAAAAATATTAAAGTATGTATGAGATTTTAGAGCAGTTTATTCCCAGCATATTGCTCTAGAAATGATACCTTTTTAGATACATAAAGAGAAACTTACAGTAAAAATATTAAAGTATATATGAGATTTTAGAACAGTTTATTCCCAGTATATTGCTCTAGAAATGATAATGTCTTAGATATATAAATTAATTAATGATACATTTCAGAGGAACTATATGAATACCACATTGAGAATAATAGGAAGTTAAAAAACAGGTTTATGTGCAAATATTGTTTTAAATGTATTTGAGACAAAGTACAGAACTAATTTTCAAAATGCCACTAAGTAATCGCAAGTCTTCAAATTTGGATATAATTTACAATTTGTAGTATGACTTAAATGAAGACTTACAAAAATACAATCTTTTTACATTAGAAATTTAAAAGATGTTAGAAAACAGTAGGAAAAGGACGATAATTCTTTTTTAAAACCAATGCCAGAAAATGCTTATGCAGATTTAAAAGTCTAAATTTTTATTTATTTTTTATGAAAAATACTAAATATTAACTTTTGAGCATTTTCTAAATGTTTTTCTGTAAATTGGAAAATATTAGTATCATAGGTTGATTTTTTTTGGAATATGAAATACTAATTTTATTTTTTCATGTTCAAGCTTGTCGTGTAGATACAATGTAATGGAGTTAATAAAATATGATATTGTTTAGATATTTAAATTTAAAATTTTATTTCAATTTGGTTATTTTTACTAAAAATTATGAAAAAAATTATTTTTACATGTAATATTTATTATAAATATGTGTCTTACTTCTTATATAGTCCCTTCTTAATATTCTTCCCATTTAAAATGCATCTCTTATCTGCAAGAAATAAAAAACATATTTGATAAAAGTAGCTGTGCGATTATAAACAACGCAAAAAAACTGTTATAAATTAAATATATTTTGGTTATAATATGAAGTTGATACATTAATCCGATCTAATTAAAAATGTGTATGCAATTTTCAAAGAAATAAATTAGAATAATTTTGTTAATTTTCCTTACATTAACAATTGATTATTTAAGATAACGAAAATCATAATAAAGTTTTGCACAAACATTTATTTTAGCTTTATTACTAAAAAGCATGATACACAGCTAAAATTATATTTTAGCTGTGTATCATGCTTTTTAGTGTACCATAAAATTAAACCAAAGAAGATGTTCTATTTTAATTTGTTTTTCAAATTACGGAAATTCACTTGTATTTACATGAATGAATAATAAATACTTCGAAATCAAAGCACCAGTTAATGTTTATTCAATTAAAAAATTTTACTCAGTACAAATAGATATCTTTCTCAAATTAATAATTACCTTTGGAAAATAAGATTTCTCTAATAAAAATAATAAGTAACAAAAATTTCAACATTAAACTGAAAAGATCTTATGTTATAATTTATTTATAACACATATAAATAGGAGAAAATGTGTTTAAAAATAAATCTAAATTTTTTTACAAGTTTGATATTGCATTTAATGAGAAAATACTAATTACTTAATTGTAATTTATTTTATACATATATAAATTTGTATAAAGATTTCACATTTAATCAATTAAAACATTTTTAAAATTGTCGAAATTGAATAGGAACACCTAATAAAAAATACGAGGTTAAAAGTTAAGCATAAATTTTGTTATAGAAGGGAAATATAAGAATTACTTATATATTTGTCAAAAGATGGGTAATTTATTTAAATTTATTTTTATGATAAGCAATTTTCCTTGAAACAAAAATTATGTATATTTAAGTGATAAATTTTTTTGGATTGCGATTGTAATGAAGAACTTATTTGTAAAAGTAGTGATTTGTTATCTTTATTTCCCGTTCTCAAAATAAGTTGTTCAGTAGAAGCAAAATCTGCATTTTATTTGTAATATTCATAAAGGAAATGTACTCACATCGGAATTCAAAATGAAATCGTGACTTATCTCTGTTTTAGAAGCATGCAGATATAAAAATGTCAACACAGCAAAATACGACACTGAAGTTAATCTTTGTTCGTTACTTTTGTTTTATTTTTTATTTCTTCAAATTAGAAATACATATAACCCGATAGCTACTAAACTAAATTAGTGATGCCCTGCTCAGCATTAATTTAATAATGATATGATATGGTTGTTGTGTAATTTCTCAACTAAATAACATTTATGTTTACAAATATACGCAATAAAATATATATAGTTTCAGTTGGTTAGAAAATTAAAGTACAGGAAAATAAAATAGTAAAAAGTATATCACTTAGTAGAAATCCTAAAAAAAAAAAATAATACAAACTAAGACTGTTTTCTTTATTTTTAAATTTTTAAGTTACATAGAACATTTCAGACAGTATTGTTTTTAATTTAAAAGTATAATAGTTTTTAAAAACATGAAAGAAAACTTAAAATTTATTAACAATCCATAGATCATATTTTTTGATAAAATTTCAGAAACCATTCTGATAAGTTTATTAATGGAATTTTCTTATGACTAATAATTTTTGAACAAGTGTAGAAATCCTTACAACTGACTGCTTGAAATTTTTAAGAAAAATCACAATTATTAATCACAAAAATGAAGTTAAAAATATTGAACTTTAATTTCATCGAAATAAATTAATGATGTAGCACAATATATATAAATTGCTTAAATTATATAATAATTCTCTTACCTGATTCATTTAGAGTAAAAATGTGATTTTAATGATTTAAACTCATTTATGTAATTCAAAACATAAAATTTATTTATCCTGGTAAAAAATTAAGCTCAGAATCATTAAAGTGTTTATTTCTGATTTTAAGGTATATCAAAGAGTTTAAGAAATTAACTAAAATTATGATTTCAGTTTACTTTGTAGTGTTGATTGTAATAAAATTAATAATATGCTCTCAATCAAATCTACAGAAAAATTTATTAAAGGGATTTAAGCGTCTATTCTTATGAATATCATTTTCAAGTAAAGATAATTACTTTTGAAATATGATGTTTTCAACATTTATTTTGACTTCATTATACCAGCAGATAAAACGAACTTTCACTCACATAAAAAAGTTACACAATAAGAAGGGTTATAACATCTTTAATTTCTCAGATATAGTCTCGCTGAAAAATGTTTCCTATTGATTTGACCACTTTAAGAATTTACCACTTACAAATATCTATTGTAAGTAGGCGTGGATTATACTTCAAGAGAGAGAGAGAGAGAGAAAACGAAGAAACTCTTTTCCGTCAATAGAACTTCCTCAAAATAAAAGTTTCTTTTCATGTTTTCGCACGGTTAAGATTACTTCTTCTGAAGAGAAATCTTTATTTTGTGTTGCTCATACACATACAGTTATTGAAGCGATAGCGTTATTGGAATTGAAATTCAACTTGACAGCAGGATATATGAGATATTTGTTGTAGACAGACAGAAAAATTTTTTATGGATAAAGAGAAAAATAGAATTTTGAAAGCTGGTATCTAACAATATTTTCTGTGTGTTCATAAAAGTTTCGGTGTGTATTCTATAACTTTTAATTTTTTTAAATGTTATTTCTGTCACTAACTTTTGACTTACATTTATTCAATTAATCAGTTTTTATGATGCAATAGCTAATTTTTATTCATTCCGAATTCCGTAAAATTTTCTTTTGTTTCTTATTTGAAAATTTTTCCTTCCATGGAAACTTAAAAAAATAATCAAAATAATCAATAGCAAATAATTTATGCATACTAAATTGCTAAATATTAAAAATAATATTTTATGATTTTATATATAACTGCAACTTTACACGCATATGTAAATTAGAGTGAAAGTTGTACCCGTTTCTATTACCCATAACGAAAAGTAAATAAATCCAAAATGAAGATTATCTAAGATTGTGCATGATACCATTTGCTATCAATGAACAGTGACCTCTTGCGATCTTTTTCATTTGAGATGAATCCCATGGCAGTAAAATTCCGTTGAATTCGATTCAAAAATCTTGGATGGTAGTTTTTACATCATCAAGATCAGCAAAGATTTTCTGACTGATGTAAGCTCTTTCAAAGTCAACGCACTAAATTATTGATAATTGGTGTCAAGTCAGGAAACAGGGAGGGAGGAGCGAAACCTCCCAACAAATGTCCATTAACTTTTGGTACGTGATGACAGCAGCAAGTGGCCTAGCGTGGTGACGATGAAGAATAATGTAAGAATTGATGACCCTGGCCACTTTGCTACAAAATTTGAATGTAGCCTGCCTAACAGTAGACAACAGAAGGCAGCGTTGATGGTTTGGTTGAGTGGCAGATCATCCCAGTGAGTTATACTTTGCGCATCCCAATACACATTCAATAAAACCTTCTTGGGATGAAGTTCAGATTTCGAAGTCAATACAGACGGATCTGAACGGAAATAGAGTCCTACGACGATTTATGTTTCGATACATAACCTACTTCCCATTTCCTATCATAATTCCTGTCAAGAATGGGTAAGTTTGGTACCGAAAAACAAGTAACCATAAGTGGTAACCATTCATCCCACTATCGAGGAAGGCCTGATCTAATTCTAACATAGTTTGGTTCATATTTTTACTTATGGATAGATTAATATCTTCTTCTACAACTTATAATGGCCTTGTCTGACATTGGAAGCTTTTGTTTCCTCTAAATTTACAAAACCATCGATGACATGTGCTTTCGCTCATTGCATTCTCCCCATAAACTTGACAAATATTGCATCATGCAGGGGTTTTCGTACTCACATGCTCCTTTCCAACAATGTCTTTACATGATCCTTTAAGTACAATGTCTCATATGCTCTTTCTGTTTTCCGAAGTTTCAACCTCTGAGATTTTTTTGAGATGATAAACTATGTGCGTCACATAAGTGTTCAGCATTTATATACTAAGCTTCATTTCTAAGAAAAAATTAGTAGTTACTTAAAAATTAGGACATTTTGCTTGATAAAAATCATTTATAGCTAGACCAAAATAATATATCAATTTCCTAATTTTAACTAATATTGTAATATATTAAATTTTCCGTTAAATTAGAAGATAAATTGTAAGTATCGTTCAACAGTGTTTTGAAAAAGGAATGAAATTATTAAATTATGAACACAGCAAATATTTTTATGTTCTAAATAACTGATATGATTTTTTCTTTTCTAAATAACTCATATGATACAACATACGTACAACATAAAATTCAATTAAAAAACGCTTATTAAACTAGTGTGAAAACCAGTGTATTTAGTAAAAAATTCAAAAAATTGATTAAACAATTTTAATTTACTATTTATTTATGTCTATCCTGTCGAGATTGGAGCTGTCACAAATTTATACTCTCTCACAAATACTAGAAAAGTATTCATAGATTTAAATTATTCTTAGTTGCTGGCGAAAAATATAAATGATATATAGTTTCGATAAATAAATAGTACCTTGTAGAAATTATAAGATTAATATATATTTATACTATTCAGGAATGATATCTTTGCATTTGGTATTGTACAATTTCCATGAGATTTTAGGAAAGAGAGCTTCTTTTGCCTCCAAAAACAAAATTTTTAGGATAAACAATAATTTACAATATTTGGTATTAACATTTAAGTAAGATAGCATTTTTTAGTTTATAATAAAATAATGAGTGAATTATTAACACTTAAGAATGACATAAAAATAATTATTTTAACATCATGTTATTATGATCAGATCCTAATAATATTGTAAAAAAATTCTGCTAAATGAAATTAAACATATATTTTTCAATTTACTTCCTGAATTGCAAAACTTTGAAAAAAAATATCACTCTTTCACTTAAAATAAATTGTAGGTTTAGTTTATAAATATTTTTCAACTTTTAAAATTTCTAAAAGAAAATGCTTGGTAATTTTATATAAGCAGTAAATACATTTTAGACTGCATTCAATGCTATATTTATACAACAATGTCTAATGTAGTGACGTATGGGTGGACATCGATTAAATATACAGTGAATATTCAATCAGCTTTTCTATGCGTAAAAGTTCGAAATTAATAAAGATTACAGGTAAAAAATTTTAATTTGTACATTTTTCATAAATCTAGAAAGATTATATGATCATATATTTTGACACAATATTCGTTACAATAAGCAAATATAACGTGAAAAAAAATCTAATAATTATTAAATATTTTAATTTTTTCAAACAGGTGGGCTAGTAATTTGATACGTAATTTGGAAAATAGAAAATTATATTGCTAAGAAAAATACATTAATTGAATCCAGTTAAATAAATTATAAGTTTTAAAATTTTAACATATCATCAATACAAGTGAATAGATGTGAAATTACTGTAGTTATTAGAAATAATTTAAGCAAATAAATTAACCTCTAAAATATAAGTAAATTTTTGAATAAAAGAAAACATTTTAAAACTAATTACCTCCTTTATATACTACCATTACACATGAAAAATGTAACTAACTATTAAGCTTACTTATATTTTTTAACTAACGTCAACTTATATTTAGTTAAAATATATTAAATAATTCCTTCTAATGCCAGCAAAGTTAAATAGTATTTTTCCTCTTTTCACCTTTGTACAGAAAATGTTTTGTTTTCATGATTAATGGCTTGCATCCTCTTAATAATGTCAAGGTTTCGTATCTGCTGTCAGATAAAAGCTGCATTTTTTTAATAATTGGGATGTTTCTGTCTCCTGAAAAAATATAACGCAAATTTATTATTTTGATAGATTTCTCTTTTTTAATTATTATGTAGTTCCCATTCGTTGCCTTTTACAGCATTCTTATAGACTTTATTATTTTAATAAATTTTGTTATTAACAAAGTTTTTCTAACACATAAATAGACAATTTATATTTTGTAAATTTTCTTATTTTATGTTTGTAAAGTCTATTTTTGGTTGAGTAAGAGAAGTGAAATTACCTTATTCGTGTTTTATTTCATATGTTGTAACAATTACGCATTTTAAGAAAATATATATATTTTTTTCTCTTACGATTAAAATTTTGAAAATCAATTACATAAAATAATAAATTTATTAATACAATACATATTTTATAACAAAAAATATAAATCGTATGTTTATAACAAGGTATATTTAATATATATATATATATATATATATATATATATATATATATATATATATAATTTTCTTATGGAGTGCATAGAACAATCTATATAATTTATCATTTTTTCTCTTTTTACGAAAAATCACCATTAAAAAATAATTTTATTTTCAAAGTAATAGTTGCAACGTAAGGCGAAGCTTTTTTATTACGTTAAGAACTAAATTATTATTTGTAGTAAGTTGTAGTGTTAAGTAATGGTTGATTATTTAAGCAATTATATTTAGACTGTTTGCTATTTATATTGTGTTTATGTATCGTTTTATCCTCAAATAATAAAAAATACAATAATGAAACATATTTACCATTTAAAATAAAGGCTTGGTTTTATTATATTAAACAGCTTCTTATAATTTTTAACTAGGTGTAATTTAAATATTTTCTTCTTATCCTTAAAATTATGTAGAAATGACTATTTTAAAATTTCACTGGTACTGTGAGATTACGCTTGTCAATATGAAATATTTATTGTAATTATTATTAGTTATTGTGAGTATTTTAGTGACTTTGCCGTATTTTTTGGAATAAGCTAGACTGTCAAAATGCTGTTTGAATAAAAAAAGATGTATAATGTTTAATAATACAAAGACTCTAATTTGTATTTATATATAAAACATGCAAAATTAAAAGATAATTGTAAATATAACAATATACTACATTAATAAATTTATATAAATAAGAATATATTACAATGAAACACACACAATTCTGAAACAATGTATCGTGTATTCAATAACAATTAATTAATGAATGAAATAATAATAAAATGATGCACACTAATTATATAAATTAAAATTCCGTTATTTGACTGAGATTACTTTTCTTTAGTTACTTACCTTTATTTAATACTAGAAAGAGTCTTTCTTAATTGAACCAAAGAAGACACTACTCTTTCCTCTAAATATCTACTCTTTAAAAAGAAAAATGCTTAGACAAATTTTCTTTCTTACTTCGATGGAAATCGGAAAAAGATAGGGATGACTAATTACGAATTCATCTAGTGTTAAATTTTACTGCGTGACTCTGAACACATTGTCATTTCTATCCATCATTAGGCTATATATTTCGCCAAATACGACACATGCATTAAATGAATCCTGTTTATAGATGTTTTTTAAAACAAAGTAAATTTAATAATGGTGAGCATTAACTTCTGGGAAAAAATTAATGCACATAACAAAGAATTGTCAATATGTGTGTGGTCAGTCATGACAATTGTTCTAGCCTTCATTGTGACTAAAGTATTTTGTTTTCCCTTTTTGAGAAAAGAATGAAGTAGAAAATTCGCAGTACGTTACAATAATGCTTTACTTATATGAGGCTTTTTTAAATTTTTAATTCAGGAAACTAAAATATTTTACTTGTTTTCTCGCAAGTGTATCGGACTCTTACACTACAATATTCCTTATAATTACCTTATTGATGTCTTTACTGAATTTTCATGTTACAATAATTGAATGTAACAAGTAACTCAACAATTTAATAAACATATCGTAATAAATATTAACTACGATTTGATATCAGATATTTTTATTTACTTAGGTGAAACAATTTCTTTATTTATAAGTAAAATTCAATTACGCTATAAAATCCTTTATAGCTCATCCCTTCCTTATATCCACCCCTGTCATATAATAATACATTTTAATTTTCTAGATACATCTTATCTGAAGCAATTTTCATAAATTTATAAGACGCAAAATAATTAGCATCATAAGTGATCACGAAATAATTTATGCAAGCAAATGGAGTACAATTTTTAAAAGATTCATTTGAAATACATAAATTGTCTTACCTTAATTTTTATAAAATTTATTTTGATTTAATAATAAAATTATTTTAAATACTAATTAAAAAAATGAAGTATAATTTAATTCAAGTACGTATTCCTCAATTTGAAAGTAACAGCGTTTATTATTTTAATACATATGGTGTAATAAAATATTGTATGAAACTCATTGGTATGTAAATATATTATCTTGATATAAAAATAAATCAATAACTAGCTGCATGTCATGAGCTCGTATTTATTTCGTGTAGAAGACAAATGTGAATTTATATCAGAAACAACATTCATTATCTTGAACTGTTGTAGAGTTGAATTACCTTACAGTTTCATTTTTCAGCTTTTTTCCGTATGATACACACACATCTAAATAAATAACTCCCTAAAAAGTTCATATATATCTTAAATGAAAATTTATTAATATTAAAATTAAATAATAAAAGGAATTAAAATTAAATAATATTATGAAATATTTTCGATTATCTAGAGAATCAAAGATATCAATTGCAAATACTGATAACATATTTAATTTCCGAAAACCATTATTTGCAAAAATATTCTTTATTTTTTATACAATTGTGAATATATGTACATAAATTAATGTCTACATAAAATGAATTATTTTATATATTAATCCCATGTGTGATGATTTGTATCTTATTTTCTCGAATTATAAGTTTTTTTGTAATCGTATTTAGTTTTCTTATTTACTGCTATTGTTATATTTAATCCTCATCTATAAAAAACTGTTTTTTAATACAAAATATTTCAAATTAATATGCTAAATTATCTAAGTGAATCTCAGTTTTGCTTATAAATAAGATATAACCTAGTGTTTCATTTAATTTCAAACTTTAGTTTTATTGGTAAATAATAAGTGACTTAGTAATTATCTTTAACACATTTTAATCTTCTGGAATATTTATTGATGAAGTTTAAATATATCATCATGTTATAAAAAATTCTTAATTCAAGTTTTTAACATTTAAGGTCTATTCTTGGATATTATATTTAAACTAATATTACTCAATATAGATTTATATATTAATGCTTTTTGGTATCAAGTTATTATGTTTATGCATATTAATGTTTTTGAATTTTTAAAAATACATTTTATAAAAGATGACAAATGAGCTAAATTATTATGAATAAATTTATAAAATCTAAAGAAATCTATGAGCTTAATATGAGATATAGAACAAATAACTATATATATATATATATATATATATAACTATATATATACATAACTATATATATACATAATAACATTCTGTCTCTCTCTCTTTATATATATATATATATATAAAGAGAGAGAGACAGATTGTTATACACATAATGTGTTCACAAAAATGTATTTAACATTGCAGTACCTACCCACTTATATTGGTATTAAGAATGAATATAATGAAATATATCCACACCAAGTGTAAAAATTATAAATAGTTGCTAAATCAATTCCTAAAGTTAGAAAACCATTTCAATCATGAAAATGCAATCAAAATCAATTTTTCAATAAGATCTTTTATGCAGAAATTTAAGATTGATAATATAAGATTGAAAATATAAGCAAATATTGAAAGAATAAAATTTTTAATAAAATATATTTTCAAATCACTTACACATTTTTTTTTTACATTTTGTAACAAAATCTACATTTTGCATCAATTTGTATTATAAAATAAAGAACTTCAATAACCTGAGAAAGCCATAAATTTTTCCACCGTTACTTTATGGATTTAAAATGAGATTTCAACAACAAGATAGCAATCGCATTCCCACTGCAAATGTCTTCTCGAGAGCTAAGATATTCTTTCTTAAATTATCCTCCAATCTTGCCAGAAATGGGCGATACCGAAAGAGTATCTCTTGTGTAAGATGATGCCTATATATCACACCCTGAGCGAAAGCTCATCAGGTATTCAGGGGTGGATGTTGAATAACAATGACCCTCGCAAGCTTGATGATCGACTCCTTTAGTCTATGGGGACGCTTGAGCTCGTTTCTTATGTATACGAGAATAAGGATAATATGAGAAGGTATATCTTTCCATTTTGGTAATGACACTTCTCAAGGCGATGCTTCAGATTTTGCTTAATTAAAGCAGTTTCCGATCAGAACACATTTCAAATCTCAAATTATGGTAAGATTAGCAAAAGAGGTATAGAAGCCCTCAAAGATTTATTACATGATATCTGGTCAAATTTCAATGGCCAAGATAAAGTTCTTCTGGGCATCTCAAATTTTAATGAAAATAGCTGAATTTAAATCCACAAATTGATCGTTTATGGATCTCAATTCTATAATGAAGGTTTGAAATATGCTGAAATATCTGCACTACAAACAGGATTAATTCTAAATTTTATTATGAATTCTGTAAATAAATACCACTCTTAAAGATCTCATGATAGAAGGTACTAATTATGTGGAGGAAATTACCTTTAAGAAAAGTTATCTCCTATTTTATGCTCTCTTTGAGACATTCGTCCTTAAAACAGATATTTATTTTTTATTAGTATGAAATATAACCTATATGCTAAATAAAATGTAGTCTAAATTTCAAGATACGAAACCCAGGAAAGTAGGTTTTATTAAGATAAAATAATTTTTCTATCAAACTTCGTATAAAAGTCAAAGCCCTATAGTAGTTAAAATTATATACTTTTCTTAAAATAATGTTGAGATAAACTTCCCTAATACGAATTTTAAAAGGAAGTTTTTTTAAATATAACTAATATTATAAAATTAAATTAAAGACTGGAATCAAATTATTATTTTAATGAGTACTTGTCAAAATTGAAGTTAATAAAAAAACTGGAAAGCAATTCAGCATAGTAAATAATGAAATATTTATAGTATGCCTTGATTTAAATAATCTAAATAAAAACCCCTTAAGTATAATTTCTAAGAAAATGAAATAATCTTAATCTATGTAAGTCTTAATTTTTAGACTATTATAATAAATTAGGATCGGAAAAATATTAAAAATTAAATTTGAAATTCACCAAATGAATTAAAATATCTTTTACGTAAAATAGTATAATTATATGTGCAAAAAGACATTTTTCCGCATTATTGATGTTTAAACTTTACATTCAAAATATACACACAAAAGAGTCAGCATAATAACTACTATTTAAATATTTAAAGCTAGTTAAAAATAGAAACTCTGATATATATTTTAATATAAGTAAATTATATTAATTCAGCTAAAACATGATTACAATAAAATAATTTTATTCATATTTGTAAAGTTAAAAAGTATTTTAACTTATCCGAAAAATATTCTGTTTATTCGATAATTTATAAAAGATGGGAGTTATTTTAATTCATCAGTTTTACGAAAAAATAAAATATTGATTGAAATTATACATAATTAACTACTTTAATTTAAAATATGTTTTGCAATTGACTCAAAATTACTAATATATGAAGCCTTTAGTTGAAATTTGTGCATTTTCCTTTTTAAATTCTTAAACATTGTAAGTTTTATATCTATTAAAATAATATAAATATTAGTAATAAGTTATTGACATTTGTTAGCCGAAGAACATTAGAATATTTCCTGCATATTTAAAAGGAAATATATATAAAAACATATACATTATACATAAAAGTATAAAATGATCAAGAAATCTATCTTCTGTAAAGAGAAAAATAGCACTTTCATACATAATGTGAGTATTTTTCTTCCTTCTAAGACTTTGCTATCTTTTTTGTTTTATCTTGCAAGATTGTTGGTTGGAAAGACCAAGAAAAAAGTCGGATTGCTTTTTTTTTCGTAATCACATAGCCAACGATTTCTCTTCTCTTTCGGCAAACGTCCTGAACTCCGGAAGAAATCTATTCTCCGAATGAAGTAAAGTGCTTTTTAGTAAAATGTTTCACTTCAAAACAGAGGAAGAAATGAAATGTCTTACAATAGTTCTGGGAAATTTCTCTCCTGGAAAACAAGAGCTTAAATCAAACACAAACCATGTTTCAAGAAGAGGCAAAGAAGATAGAAATAGTGCACTAGAGAGAAAGTAGTGATTTTTCGGATCTCCTACTGTTGAAGTTTTGACGGGAACAAGTGGCAGGAAGAAGAATTTTTGAAAGTAAAATTAGTTGGAAGGCGAATAAGGGTGCATCAATGCATTAAAGAATACGAGTGTTTACTATGGGAATTGTTAAATTTCTATTTTGCTGTTACAGCCTGACATAAGAAGCGATGTAAATTTAAAGGAAATTTCCTATGAAAAATAGTATGAAGAAACAATTTCATCTAGCTTATGATTTAAAAAAATATCATAAAGAAATACTTTTAGAAATCTAACTAGTTATTTTATTCATTGAATAAAGTATTCAAATAGAAACTTACAAGTTTAAAACTAGTTAAAAAGTCAACAAACAATTTAAAGTATCCTTTCATATATATATATATATATATATATATATATATATATATATATATATATATATATATATATATATATATATATATATATATATATATATTTATATATATATATATATATATATATATATATATATATATATATATATATATATATATATATATATATATATATATATGGTTCTAATTAAATTCACTGAATGTGATATTGAATATTGATCCACATTTCATGTGCAGATGTTTATTAAAGTATTACAAAACACATGGAATGTTTATTTAATTTGACATAAAATTATCATTAGTGTGTAGAATTTTTTTAATTATATTACAAAATGTGTGAAAAATACAATCCATAACTGATATTAAAATGTATAACATTCATTTCTCATCAGCATTTAACACTGGTGGATGAATATGGTAAATAGTGGTTTGAATAATTAACTAAGTTCCAAGGGGGAGGGGCATAGAGAATAACAATTAAATGATATTTATTTATAAATTTAGTGATTTACTTGAAAAATGATTATTTTTTTATCGTATATGAATTATATATGGAAATATTTATCTATAAGTATTGGTAAGAGTTATCTTCTTAAAAGGCAATTTTTTGAAAAGAACCAGCATTCGTACTTTGAGATACATCTTATTAGTATATAATCTGATTAGAAAATAGAAGATTGGATAGAAATTTGCTTTTCACCACGTATCCACACGCACATGAGTGTAAAAGTAATTTTTATTCAATAAAAAAGGCGTAGTATTGTTTAATATGTTAAGTAGCATATAAAAGTAACCCATTCATTTATTTGTCTTGTATGCTGAACCCCCATTTATTTTTTTCTGTAATTGAATTTTGTGGAAAGAGCTTAAAAAATTGTGAATTGCGAGAAATTTTATCTTTCATATCTTTTGAGTTTTATATCTGATAAAAAAAAATGTTACTTTTTAATTCCATATGGCTTAACAAAAACATTAAGTTATATATATTTTGGCATATTTTAAAAAAAATCATGCATGCTTTTAAAAGCATTTACGTATAAAAGGGGATTAGGAAAATGTTTTATTGTTTTTGGCTGTTTTTGTAGCTTTTTAACATTAAGGGATTTAAAAGTAACTCACGTTGCCGTATATATTTAAAAAATTCTGTAAAAGTAAAATGTGCTATGTTTAAAAATGTATCAATTAAATTTTAAAAATATTCAAAATGTGGTATTTACTAAAAGAAAATACTTTGTAATTGTAGTAATTTTAATTTTTAATGCATTGTTAATATTTTTTATTCGTTAACTTATTTGTAAGCTATGATGCCATGTTTAGAAAAAATATTCAGCAGAAAAATTTTATGTTAATGATGCCAGATAAGAGTACGCATAAATAGAAAAAAAAATGTTAATTTTGCCTGTTTTGAGGTTACAGCTATTTTTAACAGTATTAAATTAAATATTAAATAAAAACATTTGCTAAATTATTTGGACGTAATTTGGAGTAATATGAATATTTTAAATAAATGCTTATTAATCTGGTTTACTATAGAAGATAGAAAATTAATATATATATATATATATATATATATATATATATATATATATATATATATATATATATATATATATATATATATATATATATATATATATATATATATATATATATGTGTGTGTGTGTGTGTGTGTGTTAAAATTAAGTAAATATATGAAAAGAAACACACGAGAATGAACAAATGCATTATAGTTGAAATTCTAAAACTAAAGTGGATTTTTTTTTTAAATTTTTGGCCAAATCTGGAAATTGCGACAAAGAAATTTTTCATGAAATTCTGAGTGTATAAATCCGGAAAATTGCTGTTTTTAATTCTAATGTGTTTAAACTCAGATTGAATTGTAAAGAAAAATTATTTTCTAACAAATATAACAAATAATTCAAATAATTTGTCCCGTAATTTCATTATAAATATTAAATAAAAATAGTAATTGCGATAAATTAGGGCTCAATATGTCAATTTATTATCAAGTAGAAATAAATTTATTTACTTAAAAGACTTTATACATATAAGATGAAAATAATTAATTTTATTTCGCTACAGTTTAATATAATATAACGCCTTTTATTTTGTTAGAAAAATAAAACGAATAGAATCCAAAAGATTTGTATTCAGTAGGGCCAATTTGTGAAACTTAAAAATTGCTATTAAATTTAAAAAT
Source organism: Latrodectus elegans (assembly GCA_030067965.1). Classification (NCBI taxonomy): domain Eukaryota; kingdom Metazoa; phylum Arthropoda; class Arachnida; order Araneae; family Theridiidae; genus Latrodectus; species Latrodectus elegans. Next base: position 69,849,020 of record CM057817.1, on the reverse strand, counting down.
TCTAATGAAAGTACAAAAATTCGCAACAAAATTGCTTGGAATTAAACTATCTATAAAAGCATTTTATTTTTCGAAACTAAAGTTTAGTGTTGTAAATTCTTTCCCTCGTAAGAAATTCTGAAGATAATAAATTGTGAAGTACACAAGATGATTAAAAATCAATATCAACAAGTATTAATTTCAAGTTTCTTTCTGTCAAATTCAAATCCAATTTTTTACAATATAGTTTTTAATTTTGATTTTTAATTTCTAAAACTCTATAGTTAGTCCTGTGAGCACATTTATTTGAATTTTCATAGAAATCTCTTCATTTTAAGTATTTTTTTAATTTTCTAAATTAATTAAATTAATGAATTTAATTTTTTTGGCATTTAGATAGTGAGTTTCTTGAATTTGTTGTATTTCGTTTGTATTAAGGTATCCACTAATGTTGAAATGTTGATTCTCGACACAAGTGTCTCTTAATAATGTTTATTTATAAATTTTGCACTCGGTATTTTCTAGTTTGCAGAAGAGTCTTGCATTTTATTGAATGTCAAACAGAAATTAAGTTACCGGAATTGTAAATTACGTCGTTTTTAAAAAAACGAAACAGGAAATTACAATTTGCAACTAAATTAAATTATATTTGCAATCAGGAAGTAATTAGGAAAAGTTGCACTTTACTTTTTTTACATTTTTTAAATTTATATATATATACTTTTTTAATTTGCTGATGGATAGTCATAGGAATGAAGTCGTTACTTGGCTTTAAAACTCGTAGGAAAGTGGCAACTTTGTCCTCATCACGAGAAAAATTATCACTTTAATAATAAAAGAGGCCGGCCAACTTGTCTAGTGGTCAGCATGCCTGACTACGGATAGGGAGGTCCTAGGTTCGAATCTCGGCTCAGGCATGGATGTACTTTCTCGCTCTCTCTATCCTGTTTTTGTCCTTTCCATGTGTGTGTGAATGAAGTAAGAATGATGCATATCCTATAAACTGGTCCCTATGGCATGTATATGGGTGTGATGGTGGCCCACCCCTGTGGTGCACCCGAGCAACGCCTCGGCGGATAAGAGTTCACTGTGTCTGGCCGGTTCCTTTTGGTATCAGGGAACAATAGATTAATAGACTCTGTTGCAGTTGTAACTGTCTACAATCTGCCATTGGGAAAAAAATAATAAAGGAGATTTTTCTCAAAACTTAGTTTTCACAAAATTTTAAAACCTCCCCCTGCTTATCAACATGATGTCTCAAGTAATAACGAAGGCATTTGTATAAAACTCTGCCCATATGTTTTAAGTACTATTATTTATGAAATGAAGCAAAATTTTGAATGTAAATAAGGAATTTTTTTTTAATTTGTAGCTATTTTTAAGGACTATGTGTTCATTAAAAGTTCATGAAATATCTATAATTGCTGTACATTTTTAACAATATTTTCTTTATAGCTCAATAGTACCCTTATATATTTCTTTATTTTAAAGAAAATGTTTACATAAACTTTATGTCCAAATAAAATTAAAATTAATGCGTCATACGTTTCTGCAGAGTATTAGCCCTTTTGTTAAAAGTTTCCTAAAATATGCCATAAAATAACCAATTCCACAAAATGTATGCTATATATTCATAAATTTTAAATAATTTTATGTCTTCACATCATAATTTACCTAATAGCAAAATAAAAGAAAATTAAAATTAATTTTTAAGATAAATGTGTGTCTCAAGCTTTAATGTGGTTGCCTTAAGATTTACATATATAACAGTGTATACTTTAAGATAAACAGCTTATTGATGTAGAGTGGAAATAAAAATCAAATTTCGATTCTCTATGTTAATCAGAAATTGTGTAATATTTTTTAATTTACTATAATTGTATTAAAAATTATTTATATTAAAAAATAATATTTAATATAAATCGTTATTATTTAAAAAAATAGCTTTTTCATTTCTCTGTAAGAAATTTTAAAATGTTTAAATTATTTTGATAAATTATGAAATATAACACTGTTAAAAAAGTATTATATACAGCAAGACAAGTATTCCAAAATGTGATTCTGAATTAGTGCCGAACATTAAGAAACAGGAAATATTATTAATTATAAGAAAATATTATTTTATTTAGGAGAAGAGAATAACTGCCTACATTTCAATATATCTTGTAGCAAATACTTTTTTATTCCCACATAACAAATAGTTTGCAAAAAACCTTTCCCGAAAGAATTCTTGATTAAAACTAAATTGGAAAAAAAGCTAATGAACACAAATAAAGTTTAATTATTTTTGAAAGTAGATGCTATAAATTATTTTGCATTTGTGTCTGAAGTTTGAATTTGAATTAACAAATTTTTACGAACTGAGGAAAAACACGTTCCATAATTTTTAACTGGGATATTCCATAACTAATATAATTTTAATTACATTTAGAGAAAAAAAAACTAATGAATAATTATTTTTTTCTATTGTCTGACTGCCCTTAGGTCTTTGTCCTATTCAGCTCTATAATTGCATCTCATAAAGTGCGGAACACAGTGAGTGTGCCATCTTCACCCTGAAAATGAAATGATAAAGAAACATTAACACAGAGAGAGAAAGAAACATCCATGCTCAACCAGGATTCAAACCCGTGCCCTTCGATTTTGAAGTTAGGGACGCTAATTTCTCCAGTTGGCAATTCATTAATTGTATTAAGTTTACAAAAACATGAGAAAACAATGCAACCAGTCAATATTTGAATGGTCTTCCCAAGAGGAAATCAATAAGTTTTTTCATAGTACAAGTATAAAATTATTTTAAAGTAATCAACCAAATTTTGAGGTAAGACTATAAGTTTGACTTTATCCACTTTGAAATTAAGTAAAACTAATGCAAAAATTAAAGAGAGAGAAATAGTAGGCAAAAAATAAAACATTTTTTAGTTGCTGTCTTTCAAAATAGTAATGGATCTCAGGACAACTGTTGGATATAAATACTAAAGTTATTAAGAACATAAAACGATATTTAAAATCTTTTATTTTATATTTAAGAATTTAGAATTAATGGTGTGTTCATATAAAAACATGTATAGCGCTTTGAGAGATTTATTTTAGTACATTTTAGATATATATTTTAGGCACAGAAAAATAGTTCTTTAATATAAGTCATATATTTTCAATATAAGGTCCCTATTGACACATTTTTTTCGAATTTGGATGTCATGAAATTTTTCTAGTTTTTTTCTATTTTTGCATATGAATTTTAGACTACTGATGCTTCATTTTCTGTTTATTATCATTGAAAATATTAAAATTAATTTCATTGGAATAGCCTGCTACTTTAAACTTCTTTATCCTGGTAACTTTAATTTTTGAAAAATAAAATATGAACACTGTAATTCACAGAAACAAAATTACCCATTAAAAACAATTGTATAAAGCATTTCCTTTTAAATTAAAAAGTTGAGTTTGATTAAAATTTTGATAGTTTGCTTAGGGTGAAAATTTGGTTAAATGTAAAGAGAATTTTTCGAAAAAAAAAAGGATTTCCAAATGGTTTTGGATATTAGGTGAATAAATCGTCACACAATATTAAAATAATTAGGACTCTCTTTACTTATTGTTTTTGTAGAATTATTGACGAAAATTCATGAATTTTCTATATTATTTTTCAAAAAATATTATTCGTCAAGTAAGTGACATTAAGAGGTCATTGTTGTCGATACAGTACGTATTTATATTTTGGTCCAAATCTAATTCTTGAATTTTAATTTTGATATCATAGGAGTCTCTTCATACAAAGCCTTGTTTATGTTTCAGTTGGTATCATCCTACATTACAAGAAAAGAAACCCCACAACTGTAATGTATGACATGATATTTCAGTATAGCATAACATTTGCTCTTAAGTAGCCCTTTAAAAAGTATGCTAATCCATACCCCCATCATACTTTGATTCTGTTTGATTAAAAAGATATTTTATCTGACCTGTAATTTTTCAATAACAAGGCCTTTTCAGTAAAAACAACTTTTTTTACTAGTAGAACACATTAGATTTTAGGCTTAATGAGGATTATAATTGATTCCAATCACTTAGCATCCTTCGTGATTGTTGAGTATATAAACGTCTTGAAGCAGCAAGCTGTATTAAGATATCAGATAAAAAATAAAGTTATAAAACATAATATGTTTTTGGAGATTAATTTGAGGAGAACAAAAGTCTATTGTTAGCCCTCGAAGTAATCTCCATAGATATCCAACACTTTCTATAAATGTGTCTGTAGCTAGTCAATTCTTTTGCAATACAACTCAGTTGAAACTGAAATCCCTTTGACGTTATCCGTGAATGCTTGTAGCAAATCTGCTTCATTGGACTGATTCTCTCGACCTGAAAGTTTGAAAATAACGGTTGCAGAATACGTCCAATCACAGCATTATCTCCAAATACTCGTTATATTCGGAAGTTTTTTGTAGTTAATAAGAAGCATTTTTTAAAGTTATAAAGAAAACACCATCGAGCGTGTTCCTTGGAAACTTCCATTCATATTCGATGCTATAGGAGTTAAAATAGTTGTAGACTTACAGTTGACCTGCTTTTATAACAACTGGTATTTTTATTCTCGTTCGATAGGTTTTTAAACCATGTTATATACTAATTTGAATAAATATTCTCACTTCATTTAAAAGTAAAGCAAATATGGTAAGGCCTTTTTTGGTTACCTTGTAATACAAATTAATATAATTTGATACCAATGAATAAAAACCACTTTAGAGTTAAGCATTTTTTACCAATTTTACTTGAAGCTTCTATAAAATAATAGATAATACCCATGCATTTCTGTGACAGCATGCATATAAATAAATGATGTTAAATAAATTTATGTGTGTGTAATCAAAAAAAAAATTTTGTAGTTCTTGAAATAAATTCAATCGCCTTAAATAGATGCATTGCAACTCCCCCAAAAATCAGCACCCAGGATAAAATTACTCAATTTTCAAGTTTTCTATTAGTTATCAAAGACTCAAATCCATTTTGCGTGACTTTTACAAATTATGCTTCTTAAAAAATTCAAATAATTTTCATTTTATAAATTGGGTGGTGAAACAAGTATCAATAAAAGTAAGATTTCAATAATTGTGTATTTTACCGACAGCTGACTTCGTGAGTAAAGTATATGATTTTTCTTCTTGCACAACCTCACTATATTTTGATCTATATATACTATTATTTTATTCTGATTATCAGGTACATTCCTTAATTTTGCTTTCTAAAATATTTATAATCCTTTAACTTTTTGAAATTTTTTATTTTAAGTAACAATGTCAAGTTTTTTCTTATTTCAGATATTAACCATGATTAAATCAAGAATAGCGAAGAAACACATTCGAAAATTTATATCAAGAATATTCATAAATCAAAGAATAGTCTAATACTGAAGATAAAAACTAATTGAAATCTCTTTGCAACAATATTTTATAAATTCAATGATTTTTTTAAGTGTCTTTTTGATATTTAATATAATTAGATTTAATTTAAAGTGACTGATAGTATACTCTTAATATCCAACTTTTAAAACAGAACTTATTTTGAAAACATTAGAAATGAAAATACTTACATTATATCATAATTCATGGTAAATTTTAATAATTTTTATACTAATGAATAATTTTAACAAACATACTGATAAAAATAATAAGTTAAATCCTAGTCCATCTTATACAAAAAGAAATTTATACTCTTTTAACAAAAAAAAAAAAAAAAAAAAAAAAAAACAAGAATTTCTTGTGAGATGATTATAGGTAAATTTATTTAAAGAAATGAAGCTTTAATAAATTTAAACTAATTAACCATGTATAATGTCACTTGGTAGAAGCATGAAACTCAATACATTTTTAAAAGATCAGTGAAGTTTTTTGGTAAATTTCTAAACTAAAATATTTATCTAAAATTCATCTCCACTAAAAAATTCGATAAGAAATTATTATAGAATTAAGATGTGAATGTTAATGTAATTCAATTAAAAAAATTGTAAAATTCTAAGATAAATAAATCCTATGTTATATAATTCTTAATACGAAAAAAAAGCAAATACGGGGAATATATTCATGCTTCATTTGAAGTTCATAAATATTTCTTTCTATGACAATTTTTATTTTAAAGCTAACAGACACTAAAAAAGGCATAATTCATTTTATAACTTCAAATAATTAATTCCATTAAATTTCACAAAACACATTGGGAATTTTGAATAAAAGAGGAAAATAAATTTGTCACTGATTCACAACACTGCTAAAAATATCGATAAAAAGCTTACGTTAAAATTTAATACTTGCAAAATTCCTTTAACTTGGTCATTAAATTCATTAAATTCGTAATTATCTCCTGCTTTTCTAAGTTTTCCTTTTATTCAATTTAAAAACTGTACATATTTATATGTCAATAATAAACTTCCTTTAATTCGCTACAAAGAATTATTTAAATTATTCTACTCAATTACTCATTCTACTCACTTAAATAATTATCGATCCGAGCACTTCAAAGATACGTATTACAACCGTAATACCTTTTTGAAAAACAAACTTTTAAGAGCGGTATTTGTAAATAAGGGGATAATTGGATATTTTACGTGTAGATTTATTACTGACTGAGTTAAAAGAGCTCTAGAAAATTAATATTTGATGTGGATAATTTATGTATACATTTAAAATTTTTATGAGAATATTTAATAGATTTGTAATTGATAGTTTTTTCCTGTGTAAAAGACAAGTATTTAAATAACTTTGCTTCATTATATTCAGTTTTACAAAAAATAAAAGCAAATTGAGAAATTTAACTACAGTTAAATGTGTTAACGTAATGCGGAATTTCATCTTGGTAGAAAAAAAATGCATACCATCTTTAATTAAAAAATATTTTACATTTCTTGTATAAAATGCAAAGATAATTTGTATTGTATTATTTATTTTGTTTTTTTAATAAAAAGTTTGAAATAGACCACAATATATTTTGATCATATTATGATATATGAATCATATATCATATTATTTTTAAAAGTAGCTGAAAGTATATTAACTAAATTTTCTCATCAAATTTAATATTTAGAAACTACAATGTTTTAATTTATATGTCGAATATTTATGATTGTTTTCATTAATGTATTATATTATGTAACAAATGGAGTATTGTTGATTTAATTTTGCTGTACATGCAAGGATAAAACAATTTGTTCACCTCAAGGAAAAGAAAACTCTATATTATTTTATTTCACTGAATAGGTTCTTCTGTAGATATTGTTGATATACAGAATACTTCCTGTAAACACTAGAATTTTTAAGCCAGTAATTTTTTTATTCTATAAATTAAGTCTTATTTTGTCGGTAATTAGATTGGGATACTTAAAACTATAAAGTTAATTTCCATATCCATCAACAGAAAAAATAACCATATGCTGTAAGTTCCCCCCTCCAAAAAAAAAAAAAAAAAAAAAAAAAAAAAAAAAAACACAGAAGTTTCTGATTATGTCACGCAACGCATTGAATTGAATATCAAAATATAAATTGAAGATGTTTTTTCTTTTCCTTTAAATTTTCAATTTTCTGGAATTAAATTTTTTTTTTAACTCACTGTATAATTCAGGAAAAACAAAATCCATTTTCTTAAATATTTTTAAAATTTATCAGCATTTTGATGACATGTTGTAATATAAGTATTGCAAATAATTTATGATCAAATAATGATATTTTATAATTTTCATCTAAAATATTAAACTGGTTTTTAATTTGGATTTATATTGATTTTATATGATATGAATGTAAACAAAACTAACTTTCTTTCATAGGCTTCATTAACACAAAATTTGATACTTATAAATTCTGATTCCTTAAATTTATTTTGTTTTCTTATGTTTGTGTTTTGTACTTTGCAAGTCTTGCTGACTTTTCTTGAATGTATTGACGTTGGATCAACATAAAATCCTTTAAGAATGTATTCCAAATCAAAACCAGAGCCCTCTGATTTATATACAGAACAGTACAACAATATTGAATACAAATAAATTTATCTTTATTATATGAAATTTATCCGATCACGAATGTAGGAAGAAAAAGCCGTGAAAAATCATTTGAGTTTTAGAAGTTATTTTTTAGCATTAATACTTATTAATATAATAAGTACCTATTAAGATTAATTAAACACTAATATCTATTATTTAACAGTAATATTTACTAAAACAACCATTTTTTTCCGAAATTTGAACCTATCTTAAATAATTAAAGAAAAGTAAGTTTTTTTAAGGTTATATCTTAAAAATATAAATATATCAAATAGTTTTCAGTGAGTTAAGTATATATTTAGCGCAACATTAAAATAGAACAGATGGCATTATTTCTTTTCGCATATTTATTAATTATATAAGGCATTCAAGTTTTATACAAACTATTGAACTCAAGTTTTATACAAACTATGAATCATTTAAGTAACATAGCTCTTTTTACAATAAAAAGGTAATTGATTAATGTTGTTCAATATTTTCATTCTTTAGTAAAATGCTACATATGTGGTTTTTAACGTCTAAAATGTTCTCTTCTGGCTGTAATGTATGCATGGCATTGCCTTAGCATTTTGTCGATGAAGATGTGTATGAAATAGTACACTTATTATCACTAAAGTTCTGGTAAAAGTTTTGAAAGTGATTATCTCAAAGTTCATCAGATAATTGAATCATGAGATTATTTCAAGCGATGAAAGAGTGCAGTGGGGAATGGAGATATTCAATATTATGATCTCGTTTTGTATCAAGAAAATTGATCCTGTTTAATAAAATATTTTGAAATGTTTATAAATAATTATGACCAAAGTTTCAGTGCAGGTTATTACTTATTGCTCATGAAATTCCTTTGGATTTTTTCTCAATAATACATAATGCTTACATTTTTTTATGGTTGATATGAACATCAGCTTGTCTGAAAGTAATTACCGTTTACATTTAATATATTTGCCTTACAATTTTTCATTAAATGTTTTCATTTTTGTTCAAAGAAAAATTATAATTATAATGTTAGTCTAACATGATGTTGCTTTTTTTATTTTTGAAATTGATTTAAAAAAAGGTTGTTGTTACATAGTATCCAATTTCAATTTTTATTTAGTTAATTATTTTCAATTCTTATTCTATAAAAAACAGAAAGTTTTATGCCGCAAATTAGATAAATAACCGAAAACTATGTAAAAATTTAGCGGAAAATAAATTCAAAATTTCTGAACGTCTTAAAGAAACGATATTTGCTTATGTCACATGTCAGTGTTAATTCAGGCTCTTTTGTATGTGGTAAATTGTTGGGAATAACTAACTCTAATCGATATATTTAGTGTTATAATTTATCTCTACAGCCCAATAAATTGGAAGAATATTATTTCTCATCAATTAAAGACCTTAAGTTAGATGAAGTGGTCATTAAATTATTGTAATGGTTTAAATAAGGAATAAGTCTGGAAAGAGAGAGAGAGAGCGAGAGAGAGAGAGAGAAAAGATATCTGTGTCAAATATAAAATGAAGTTCCTCAAATTCAATGAGAATTAAATAATGTTTCTGAATATTTATAGATTTCTGATTTCATTTAAAGTTTGATAAGATGGAGAAACATATATATAAATATATTTCTCACTATCTTATAAGTCATAAATTATGTTTTACTAAATTATAGCAAAGAAAAAAATAAATATATGTATGTACTTAAAAAACCGTTGCATAACAAGAAATCCTTATTGTTGCTTAAAGTATGTACATTTAATAAAAATTGATACTAATTTAAACAAGATGTGAGAGAAATCTGCTTAAATGCCAGATTTATTTGACTTTTTGTATAAAAATAATGGTAAAAATGATTAAAAAATTCAACTATTTCAATTAATTTTTTTTACTCAGAAGTTTAGTACTTCATCCGATAAATTACAAAACTATTGAGAATAAAAGAAATTTTCTAATGAAAAGAATAGATATTTTCAGATTAAAGTTTGTATGTTTCTAAATTGAATAGGGAAAAATGTAACTCTTAGAATGTAATTGGCTTTTTTAGAACCCACAATCATAATTAATTTCATTAATGTTATATATATATATATATATATATATATATATATATATATATATATATATATATATATATATATATATATATATATATATATATATATATATATATATATATATATATATATATGTGTGTGTGTGTGTGTGTGTGTGTGTGTGTAAACTTATAAAATATCATTATTTTGATAAAGATAACTATAGGAGTATAATAAATGTTCGATAACAACAAATTTAAGATTATCAAAGAAATAAATACATAAATTCATTTGAAATTAATAGGTTTTTAAATTATATATAATATGGCTACATATGTGAGACATTTTAGAAACTGTAACAAAGCTTCAATGAAAATTTCGACGTAACTACTAAGAATAGAAATTTGTTTTATAAAAACTTGTAATTTTTTTGTATATATTAATCATTATTATAACATTTGTAAGTTTGTAGCAATTTCCATTTAGAAGGTGTGTTCTTGTGATCCATGGGACACCTTACTGTTAATTAGATAGTTACAAATTCTTACAGTAAAATAATATTCTTATTCTAAATTCATCAAAAAAAAGGTTTTATTAACTTCTTAAGATTATATTACTGTAATTTCTGTAATGAATTATTGAATTAAATTCAGTTTATACTAATAATGTCACACATAATACAAGTGCTTATTATTATAATACTTTCCTTAAAACGAAATTCTCTGATAAAAATGTTTTACCACCTACAAAATAAAAGAAAAATATTAGTCCACAGAATATATTTTAGCACAGGAAATATAGAATATTTGTTCTTTAATTATTAATGATTCGTTGACTATCAAAATGATAATGTCTCTATAGGGATATTTACAAGTATGGCTAATTCATGGACAAAGCTTAACAGCTTGTATGTACAGTAACAAGCAAAATTTAAGAGATGACTGTTCACTTAAATATTAACACAGGAGTTGCTTAATAATATGATCTTGTATTTGTGCAATTAATGATTTAGATAACACACCGATAATAACATTTAAATAGTCTTCCTATTTTGCATGCAGAAAGTATGAAATCACAAAAATTTCAGACACATTATAGCGAAAACTAAACAATCTGAATTCCTTCCAGGAAAAATTTTGGAAAATTCAGCCTGTAAAATGAACTCAAGTTAACGATCTCAATTTAAATTTTAAAAGTGTGTCCTAAAGACAATAATAATTTGCAGTTAAAATGAACAGCATATCTAGCAGAAAATAAAGAAGTGATCATTCGTTTTTCTTTTTGTTAGGAAAGCCCGATGCTTCTAAAACTAGTTCATAATATATAGTTTCCTAATTAAACAAACATAAATATTTAGCTAAATAAGAAACCCTTTTCATTATATTAAATAAATATAAAAATAAATTAATTTAATAAAGTAGCAGAAATACTTTACATACTTAAATTACTTATAGAACATAGTAGGCATTTAACGAGATTTTGTCACACACAAAAGTAAATAACTCAGTAGAGTACAAAAATTTACGTAGTTTTCATATGAGTTAAAAAAAATTTAATTTAGAAAAATAATTATTTTATTAAATTAAGCTCACTTTTCTAAATGTTTTAAAGATAAATTTTAAATTACACCCATGTCCAAGTTTTTATTTACATAATAAAAATAATAGAATTAATGGAATACGTAAAAGAATTTAATTCATGATTTCAGTGAAAATGTGAAAGAAAATTCTCTCACAGTTATTATTATATGATAATTGAATATGATAATTATTATCTTATCAAAAGTAACCAAATTTTTTTATATGAAAATCTAGTATTTAACATCGGAGTTGAATTGTTTGATTTGCACCAAACAAGTGAATAAACGAGTGTATCTCTGCAAAAAAGTTTTATTTCAGATTCAAATTAGATTATTGTGGCTTCTAAGTGTTATATAGTGAATCAGTAAAATAGGAACATTTTTATTGAATAAAATAATATATTTAAGAAGCTAGCGAGTTAGTCATCAATCATATGCCTGAATATTTCAAGACAGATTGTCTTTACATTATTAAAATTAATTCAAATGGTGACATTGTTTAAAGAAGGCCTGGAAAATGTCGCTAGGAGATGTCAGCTTCTGAAGATCGATATTTTGCAGTAACTGACCACTATAAAAGGAAGTCTGCTGCTCAATGGTCATGCTTAGAACATCACCAATAGAAATACTGTTTCATAATGCTTTTGCAAAAAATTTAATGAAAAAGATTTTTATAACAGAAATCAAAGAATAGGTGTTTCACAGTTCTCATAAAGAAAAAATACTCACTTAGTTGGTATAAAGAACATCAGAATTGGATTCAAAACAATTACTAATAGCCCCATGCTCTCTTTTCTCATGACTGAAAGCATAGTTTTACTGATAATTATAAATGTGATTTCATCTTTTTAGAGTCAGGAACAAGAAATTATAATTATTCTTCAAATATTATGTAATGTGATTGTTTCTGTTATGTACAGGTGATGGTTTAGGGTGGAATAATTATTAATGATTAAGAATCCCACAACGTGTTTTCAACAGAGTATCTATGATCGGCCAGAGATATTGGGGTTAAGCTTTTAAAGCCATATGTAAGAATTTACAGTGATACCTATATCTTCGAAATTTTATTTATGGACGATATAATTGTCGTCATCAAGCAAACATCCTTAATGAATTAATTGAAACTAAGCGAATACTGTGTAAAAAAAGCATACTTATGGGACCACTTTAAGAATTTGAATTAATTTTCGCACATAAACGGTACCAGGACGAAATTCAAAATTTAGAAATAATAATTCGATTAGGAAAGTGAGTAAAGTTGTATTCTCAGGAAAATGGTACATTATTCGTGTTAATCCAAAAAACCATTGAAATGTAAAGCCCATGTATATTACTTTATTATTATGATTAAATACATCTTTGACTGTAGGTTGAGGAAATTATCATTCTCGAATGGAAGTCTCTGCCTAAAATTAAAATATCATAATGGATGTGTGATGTTTTTTAAACAAATACTAATTTTCTTTATTTAGATTTAGTACAAATAAATTTATAAATATGAATTGTATAGGATTGATAATTGACTAATCCATCATTCGATTCAATAAAAATTTTTTATAAATAATTTTTCTTGAAATTTTACTGTACAGTATTATTTTTAAAAAAGTCTCTCCTCACTTTATTATAGTCTCTGAATATTCATCTCCAGTATAAAGTTGATAATACATAAAGTAAAAAATCTGTTTCAGTCTACTCAGTATATTAAAGAAATTTATAGATAAATATTTAGGGATATAATCAATAAATAGAATCTGATTTTACCCTTTGTTAAAGTATTATATAAATTGAGATTTTATTTGCAATATAATAATTTGTAATGTTGTGAAATATTTTGCATTTTATTTAAAAATAATATATTATTTGAAGATAAAGTAAATAACCAATAAAATATTTAAATACGTTACTGGTTAGTTCCTTTATTCAATTTGCTATATATATTCTAGTTACATCGATAGAATCAGCTTTTTCATTCTGATAAAATTATCAATACTTGGGTAATTCAAAGTAAACCAATGGAACCATTGATAAAATGAATATCTTGATTTCCAAATAATTTATTACAATTTCACACTTAATGATTGAAGTTCAAAAGCTGTTTTTTCGTATCAGTAATTCGGATTTTTTCATTCTTTTATTAGCATGAAGCTTAATTTGAATCCATTCAGAAAAGTTAAAGAATGAGAAATTTTCAGAAATAAATTGAAAGTAACCAAAAAAATTAATCTTGGAAACTTAATGTCTCTATTTATACATTATATATATACATCTTGCTTTACATCAATAGAAAATCAAGCAACTAAATTTAAATTTTCATTCAAATCTTAATTAGTGACCTCTTTATTCCCTATTGGGAAATTTTCATTTTATTTTCCCAAAGCACATTTGCACACATGCTATATATATATATATATAAAATTAAGGAGACAGTTTTTTATTTGAAACTATATATCTAAAAATTTTAAAATAAAGAAATTTTTATGGTTTTATGGTAATGAAAATGAATGTAAAAAATTACCTATAATCAAATCTAATAACTTGTAGCATATTTCTTTAAAACATCTTTTATATAATACTATATTCTCCATTGATCATTGAAAATGTAGATTCAGAAAAATAGTTCAAATCACGATGAGTTTGTATCCGCTATATACAAATATGAGATATGCAAATTTTTACAATTGGACAGAAGTGTATTTTGAAAGGTTGCAAAATATTTGGTAAAAAGTATATAACGTGAAGAAGGTATGCAGTTTTAAAAAGCTTGAATATGAGTTTATAAGAGAAAAAAAAATTGTTGTTAAAAGAGACTGTTGATTACCCTTCTGAGAAATTACCCATCGTTATGGTCGCAACAAATTAATGCTATAAAAAGTAATTGGTGGATTTGGAAAAAAATAGTTAAGCAACGGGAATGATTGTAACTGTGTTAATAATGAAGATAGTCATATTATGGCAATAGTGTTAAAGGAACTTCCTATCTTATCAGTAATTATATCATCGCAAACAAAGACTGCAACATACTAATTTATAATTGTGTGAATGATTGTAATTTATTGTAGTGCAATGAAATCTTTGAAAAGTGTTCCTTTTTTGATCTTCTTGGACAGTAATACACAAGAATTTGCCTTTGAAATGGTGCAATAAATAACGGATATGGAAATCCTTGTTAAAAGCAGAACTCATATGAAAGAATAACCAGTGAATGTATTTTCGGCAAATTATTTTCCCCCTGTAGTATTACGAGGTTTTAGAGTTGTATTTTGCTCTTAGAAATGTAATAGTCATGACACGTACATTGCCTAGCTGTTGTTACATATTAGAGATTTTACAGTCTATTCTATTTTCTTCCATTATTTGTATTTCTTAACCAAAAACGCTTACCTCTGTAATAATGTAATGAACATTGAAAAATTAGTATTCAGTTCAAATGATATTATGTTTCTGATGAATTATATTTCTAATTAAACCACAGGACAATGATTGATTATTTGAGACATTTTGCTAAATTTTTGTCTTGTGCAACACTATACTGGTACCGTAAAAAGTGCAAATGTTTGGAATAGTATTAGATTTTATATCTTCACCACATTATTACAGATTACAAGGTGTTAATGTAACTGATATTTTGTATTTGATTTTTTCTCACTTTAAGTCTTTCCTATGGTAATTTTTTTTCCAAGAGAATTTCGCAGTCTATTTTTTTAATAATGTTTCATCTTACTTTTCCCTGTTGCATTGCTTTCATGGATAATCAATTTTCCAAATTTATTCCATAATGAACTCATGAGGCAGCTGATTTGAGAATGACTTTTCTGGGAGGCAACATACACCAGTACATTAGTTTAATTTTGTTTGTGTGTTGGGACAGAGTAAAAACTATCCTTCTCCTACAATACACACAATTTTGTTGACATTAAAACCATTTTCTCTAAACTTCATAAAGTACACCAGTGATTATTTCTCGTGTTGACGTGACAAGCATTATTAATTCAGTCCCTAGGAAACAAAGTTGTATTTTCAATAAATTGACATATATATTGTATTTAATCACTGAAATAAAATATACTTTGATATTTCTTTGCATTGTATTTTTAATGGTCAACAGTTTATAGTCTAAATTCTAAATTAATCACTCAAAAACATAATTCACTCAGAAAAAACTAATAATAAAAATTAGAGAAAATAATATAACAAATTTATTCCTCCTTTTGTTTAAATATTTAGAGAATATCTTTTGTTGACATTAAATACTTAGGAAACAAAGGATTAAAAGTAAAATTGAAACTTGAATTTTTCTTTTATTCTGTTTTAATTGAATAAAAGTAAAATTCTTAAGAATATGAAATGCAAGTCAATCAATTCTTAATTTTCCTCGAACGCAATTAGTATTTTTTTAGTACATGAGAGAGGTATAATCTGCTTTTTTACCCTTTAAAAAATGTGCATTTGTATTTCAATTGATTTTCTTACCACAATTCTATCTCAGTTGAAACTATTTTCTATTTATAAAAATGATTAAAAAATTAAAATAGTAACCTAGTTTTTGAACATTTTTATGCTAAAAATGTTTCAGAGTATTAATATTATCTAAAAAAATTAGTAATATATTAATTTTGACTGATAAAAGTTCACTTAAAATAATTTGGCAAATTAATTTATTTAAAACTAGTTATATGTATGAAGACAAATTTTTTTAACTAATTTAATTTTATATCTGATGTATCGATATGCATAAGTTGTTAGTAAATCAAGACAGCATTTTATGCAGAAGGAAAATAGAAAAAACAAAATGTGGTGTAAATGCATTACTTTTTTTCTAATTAGGAAAGTAGTGCATTTTACACAGACATTTAAAATTACTTACAAAACTTCTAACAGATGACTCTACAAGTTTTCTCATTGCTTCAAGTTTTATATCTCACTGAGCCTCTTTTTTCTCTAGAGTTGACTCTTTATAGCATGCATTTCCTGCAAATACACCAGAAGAAACAAATATATGCTCATGTAAAAAGCTAAAATTTTCACGATACAATTAGATATATTATATTTAAATGTGATTCGGCCGCGCGGCAAAAATGTATTTGCATAGATGAACACAAGCTACGCAACATTGTTGTTATTCGTAGGTCAGAAAAAAACTGACTAAATTTTTCTTCCAGGTTTTACCACTACATTCTTTTTTTGATAAACGTTTTATAATTCTCCTCTTAGCAGTGCTATATTCAACAGTTCTGGTACCTTCGGAGACAAATTTGATGTTCTATATAACTGAAAATATATAGATTTATGATTTTAAATGCACCAAACTTTGAATTTCTGCAATATTAAGTGAATAGTTGTTGCTCTGGCTATTTTTAACGAATGAACTCAAATTGTTTTCGAAAACATGAACACTAAATGGAAATTACATAAACATAGTAATCAAATTGTCCTATTTCCACGTAAGTAGTTACTGCTCGTGTAAAATCAGTTATGAGGGAGACAATGGTCTATGGAGAAAAATTGAAAATAGTTAAATGCTTTAAAAGAAATGGTAGAATTCAGGTCTTGTGACCAACTTGGCAAATAAAATGTTCATAATTGAAGACAATCAATACTCTTTGATGCGAATATTAAAAGGCCTAACAATATTGACGTATAAAGAAAGTTTTCACGTTTTATAGAGCCTTGAAAGCATAAAGAAACTTAAAAGCTTTGATATTTACTAGTGAAGACTCATTATTACCTTTAGCTGTCCATCACAATCCTCCGGATAAAAATAATGAATTATCTATCTCATATTTTTAACTCATCATAGCAAAAACAATTTATGATCTTGCTTCAAAAAGGTGTATTTTTTTTTGCTCTTCCGCGATGATTCATTAATATTACACCCTCATTAATTTACATATTGTAGTTTGATTCATTACTTACACATTTTTTTCATTTTTAAAACTGAGTTAAGTTTTTATTTAAATTTTTTTCAATGAAATATTCTTATTTTTATGTTTTAATTTATAAAATATAAAATTGCATGTGAATTATAATATTTTTCAAATGCAAATAATATTTTTAATAAACATGAATATTTCATAAGTGGAAAAAATTATATATTTTTATTAGATATATGTAATTTTTATAATTATTTTGCACTTAAATTATTTTTAGAATTAATTATTGTATATTTTAATCAAGGTTATGCCCATATTTGTAAAAATATCCCTTGTCTTATTTATTCAAATATAAGCAAATGTGCATTATTCATCAATACATTAAACAATACAAAAATTGTTCTCATTGTGATTGTATATATTTTCATTAGAAATATTTAATAATTTATTTAATATTTTGAAAAAATATTTTAATCGTACGATGGAATTGGAATATTATTTATTACAATTATTTGTGTATTTGTGTTATGCAAATAAATTTTAATACCTTTTAAATTACATTTCCTACACTTATATATATATATATATATATATAAAGGATTTTTTTTCCATTTCCATTAATTATTTCATTTGCAATAAGCAAGCTGTGAAAAATAAAAATTGAGTAAAATACAGTAAAATACATAACTGTAATTTTTTTCATAAAAACTGAATTTAGCATTTTTTTATTTAACTTATAAACTTATTTTAATTGCTCAATATAAATCACTATCTTTTCATTGAATAATAAATTTAAGATAACGATTAATCAAAAAAAAATTAGATATTCAAAGCAAAAAAGAAATGTCTAGCAACAAACATCACAAGTTGGTGCAATTATACTTCTATTAAAATGAAATATAATTATGCTGCTTAGTGAAAGAATAAGAGAACTCCGATATTATACTTGTCACATATAAAATCTACTAATATGATGTTTTATTTTTCTGACAACTAATAAGTGAGAGAGAAATGAGTAATATAAAATTATACAGATTCATGAAAGGTTTTTAAAATATTTATATCATGTGACTCTGCTCCAATCTAGAAATCAAAAAATATAGAAAAAGTCAAATTGTTGCAGAGTTGCAGATCAGGCTCCTTTCATTGTTGCAACAAATTGCAAGGCCTTTGCAAAATAGTATCGAGAAACACTTAAAAGGAACTTTTCGGAGGGCTTGGCAAAAAGTGGGCAAAAGCTTTACTTACTCTGGTTTTTTGAATTAGAAAGATGCGAGGAAAAACCTTCGAAAGGGGATGGTTCGTCATAGGCGATGAAGGATTAGACAAACAAAGGTTACTTCCTTCCTGCTCCTATTTAAATGAATTAAGCCCTTTGCTCAGTACTCCCCTTAGGTGGTCTACGAATTCAATTTACGGAATACACTTTTGTTCCGAGACTCCTGAATTCGTTAGCATTCCAAAAGCGCAGCGGTATTTGACTTTCCCCACCCACCTCTTTTGCCACCCTGCAAAAGCAACACTTGCTGCATTCCGGAAAAGCAGTTGCTGTCGCATTCCAGATTGATCGAAAAGTTCCTTCGTTCGCTCCTCTTTCTCTCGTTGGCATTTGTCAAAGGCCTTGTTAGTTTAGGACTTGGAACGCCGTGTTCGTGCAGAAACTATTTTAATCCAGCTTCTCCCACTCCACGTCTCAAAGGAAGACGTTATTTTGCAGCTCTAGGTGAAAGAAAGACGCATGTGTGAGAGGGGTGGCCTGGGTGCAGTTCTCGACGCGCTAATTTCCCTACGTCGTTTGGATCTACCTTTTTTTTTAATGGAACGTAAACAATGAAGTAACGTATTGAAAGATACTTATGGAAGCTGGAAAATGTCTCCCTTTTTCATTTTTTCCATTTATTTATTATTAAGGTTAAACAGGATGTAACATATGGAAATATATTTGCTTTCTTGCCATTTAACTTTGTTCAGCTGTCATCGTGTTTTAAATCTCAGCAGTTTGTTCTGTATCAGATTAAGGAGTTGAAAACATAAGCTTTATATCTGTACAATGCATTTTAAAGAATTTATATTACCATATTTCAATTTTAAACTTTTGAGTAGAAAAAGTTAATATATATATATGTTTATATATATATATATATATATATATATATATATATATATATATATATATATATATATATATATATATATATATATATACACACACTATTTATCATTTGCATTCAAACAGTTATATAAATGAAGGTTTGTTAAGAAAATGCAATATTTTAATTAATTTTTATGCTTCTAAAATTTTATTATTTGACAATGGTTAGTTGTACAATTATATAGTTACATATTGAGGTTATATTTAAAACTAAGAAATATCTATACATAACCAAATTATAATTTTACTTTGCTAATAATAAGTGTTGGTAATAAGTGTATTAATTAATAATATTATAAGCAAATAATATTATTAGAAACAATTCCTTTTTTTTATATTAAAGGTGTACATTTTTAAATAAAATTCTTCATTTTTTATGACCCTTCTATAACGATACAACTACGAATAACCCAACATAAAAATTAATTAGCATGGATAGTCAGAAGTTTACTGTATTTCATATGCAATCATTTTATATTCAAGAACATGTGATCTAGTATTTTAAAGCACTTCTAAACTCCCGGAGTGTCATAATTTTTATTACATTTTATAATCTTGCTTTAAAAGCTCTATTAAATGTAACATAGTCCTTATTACTTAGATCCCATAAATTGTGACTTAAAAATAAGTAATTTTTTCAAAAAATGTAAATATAAATTTGTTTTGAGCTTGTTCTTATAAGAGCAGAATTAATTATCACTTTGTTGAAAACGAAATAAGTCTTCTGGACGAAATTTATTTTCATTACAATTAATGAATGGGTGAAACTTTCTATGGGAATACAAGTAATATTGCTATCCCAATATTAGAAATTAACAGTCCCTATCATTGTGAATGGGTGTTATACGTAAGCAGCTGACTACCACATAGGTCATGAATTCATTATTGTTTTAACCTTATTTCTATTTATTTAATTGAATTTGTAATTTCCAAAGCAAAATATAAATAAAACGAAGATTTAATGGATTATAAATATAAATAATACTATTGTTATAGGCAATCATATGTGAGGCTTGAATTTTAAAAATATTGCTCTATTTCATATCATCTCATTTTACTTCTTGAATATAATAACAAATTGTTTTTGTAAAACATTTATTTTTTCATTTTAGAAAAATAGTCAGAAGAATTTCTTACGAATAAACAGATTTTTTAAAAAATTGAATTTTTGAAATTTTGATGTAAATTGAACTTTTTAGTTTGTGAAACCACATGTAAATATTTCATTAAAATTGAGTTATTGTTTGGTTATAACTTTGGAATTTTTAAAATATATATATAAAACACGAATGGATAGTATTTTTCAAATATAATTTGAATTTATATTTTTGCTTAAAAAGCAAAAATACTAAGATTTAGATGAATTTAAATAGAAAAGGTTAAAATAAATGTATTGTTAAAATATACACACACACTTTCTAGTTGATAGAGTTTTTTCTTAAATAAAGCATTTTAAATCATATTTTTTTGTGAAAAATATTTAATAATTGCAGCCAAGTCTTCTTAAGAAATATATTAATGTAAATGTGCCCTGCATACTTTAAAAACATTCATACGAATACTACTTTTTTTTTAATTCAATTATAAAGCCTTTTGTCATTATGAAATTATAATGCACTTTATTAAGAAAATGAATGAAGAAAATGAATGAAAATGAATGGGAAATCGCAAAAACACTTGAGACTCCATTATGAAAAAGACCACTGTTAGAGTTTATCATTGTGTGACAAATATAATTTTACAGAGAAAAATTATATAAAACATGAAATAAAATATAAAAAACTATTACATAGAAAATCCTGAACTTGTGATAATAATCATGTTTCCTTTACAAAGTAAATTATCTTGAATCCTATTTTTATATTAATGTTCTCTAACTCAATTCAAAAATCTTTTCTATAACAAATAAGTTTATAATTCAATTTAAAATTGTAAAACCTAGGTAAAAGTTATATTTTACAACAAATATATAAGTAGTAGTCACTTATAATATGAATCAATTTCTATATGTTCATTTTACTGAAATAACACTATATGAGATGAATTTTGTCATTTTTTTTTAAAAAAAATTTCTTTTCATCATGTTTGCTACCATCAATATCATTTATTTTCTTTAAGTACGCATATTCTAACAAGATGAAAGATATTCTTCTCTCTGTTTCATGTTTAACATAACCTAAATCCTTTTATTGGAACTAAAGTATTTGTATAAATTTTCATTATTTTTTTCTAAATTTTAGCATTGGATTGCTAAGTTTTCTACAAAGAACAAAAACTTATCAAATTCCTTTCACAACTTTGACACTGCAAGTAATTTATTAAATTCATATTTCATTCATATTTACTTCTCTATAAAAGCAAGACTTTTTTACAAAAGCAATTTAAACCTAATTTTGAATATTAATTGAGTTATTAAAGCAAAGTTTTTGTTTTATTAAGTTATCATACAGTAATGCATATTTGAAATCTGTATTTTATTACTAAAACAACAATAACGCCACAAATAAATTTTCACTTTCATTAAACTTATGTTTACTCTGATTCTATTGTATTTTTTTTAAACTTAATTCTACACTGTTTCCTTAAAAAGTTTTAAATTTCATTCAGTATAGTAATTTTATAAACATTTTAAATATAGTAAATGAAACCTTTGAACAAAAATTTATATTTTATAAAATTTTTATTTAGCTTTGTTAATTAGTTTAACCATTTTGTCACCGTTGCTCGTTTTTCACCGAGACTAATTTTCACGCATTATTGAAGCTACATGTATACTTTGAATATGGTAATCAATATTTAACATAATTATAATTTTTAATTAGTTTAACCATTTTGTGACCGTTGCTCGTTTTTCACCGAGACTAATTTTCACTCATTATTGAAGCTACATGTATACTTTGAATATGGTAATCAATATTTAACATAATTATAATTTAATTTGAAAATAATATTTATTCATATGGAAAGTATTTGTGTTTCAAACTGCAAAAACTTATTGAATTTCTTTTATAGTTAAATAATATACTAAAATTATAGCTGTCATTATTTTATATTATTAGAAGAAAAATACTTAAGACAAGATGTTATCTTATACCTTATTTTAATTGATTAAATTAATCATCAAAATAAATGCATGAATATGTGATTATTAATTTCTTTTAATTATAAAAATATCAGCTCGAAATGGATTGTTAAAAACATGCGTCAACGTTTTTAGAAGAAAATACTGAAATTTAAGCAGAGATTAAACAAAATTATATTGAATGACAGCTAAATTTTCTGCTTGGTGACTTTTTTGACTGTCTGTTTTTCTTTATTTACTTTTTGTCAACAAAGAAAACTGTCAATTTTCTATCAACGTGTAAAAAAATTTCGAACAAAAAAAGTAGACTTACATATTTAAAACTTTTAATCCGATCAAAATTTTTCGCAACTTTTTTTTCTATAACAGCTTTAAAAAGATTTGATAAAGTAATTAGTAAAGTTTTCGAAATGCACCATTTTATATTTGATTTCGCTGAACACATTTTTTGTCTACTGAATTTAATTTTAATCAGATTATCACAATTCTTTCAAAATTTCAGTATTAAGAAATAAAAATATGAAAATAAATGAAATTAAATTAGAGTATATTTCAAAATCTTTCTACATAAATCTTAAAACGTATTCACATTTTTTAAAATTAAAATTGGTTGAAATTAAATGAGTACTTCTATTAGGGAAAATGTAATTTAATCTTTGTCATTTTGGGACGCATAGAGTTCTAGAAACACTGCTTTAATATTAGATAATAAATTATAGTGTTATCATTTACAAATCGGCCCTTTAATCTTAGTTTATTTCAGTAAATTTTTGATTGAAATAAACTAAAACTCTTTTCTGTATTGAACATTCAATATTTGTCATTCATTGTAGATTTACTGTAGTTTCAAAAAATAGTTTTTGTAAGCAAAACCATCAACTACAACAAGATTGTCGAATTAATTGAAAATGGGAATCAACTGATATACTATTCATCGTAGATTTTTAGTTTTTCAAATATGCTTTAGAAACACTATATTTTAAACATTTTTTATTACTTTATAAATCACATATACATGCTTCAACAAATTATAAATTATTACAGCAGTTCATATGTATGTTATAATAAATATAACAAATTCTAAGGGTCACAGATGTCCTAATGATATCAGCGTAGACAAATCTCATAGCAATTTCATAAAAGTATCTCTAATAGCATTTTGATCTCTCATAATAATGATGTTACAGATAATCGCTTAAAAATATATCGTTACATTTAGAAAAAAAAGCTATGTTGAATATTGTGTTGTCCCTTTAAAAATATGAAAGCTTATTTTCGTTTGATACAGGAATATAAATACAAAAGAAATGAATATAAGCCCTAATGTTTTTAAAGTGTATAAAAATTATGACATTCATCTCGTGGAGATCATACTCACTACTCTTGAAAACAAAACCAGCAAATAATTGAGACTAGCATGCATAGTTTTTGTTTATCTAAGCAGAAATACTAGAGTGATAAAATCATTTTTACATTACAAAAAAATAAAAAATCTAAGGAAAAACACAAGTGTTTATAATAATCACAAAAAGTTTTCATTGGTTTTAATACTGTAAAACTACAGAAGAATTTTTTTGATGATTTCTTGCATAAAAAGGAGCGCAACGAATATTTAAAATCGTAATGCCTACTACTATGAAATTATTACGAGTACATATATCTAATATTTTATTGCTAATTTTATAGTTGTCTTAACCTCTGTGACCAAATAAACGCATTCTATTACTTTTATTTCCAATGGTTTGATTAGATGTTTAATTAGAAGTGATGAAAAACAACTAAAGATATATATTAATCAAAGTGCAAATTATCTTATGAAACTGAATGAATCAATTCAGTATTTCAATCTTAAATGACAAACATTTTATAGATCCGATTTATTAAATTTTCAGCTTGTATTTTCATGTTTCTCACAGCAGTACTATATATAACCAGACTAATATATCTGGAGCCTACATTACCCAGGATATTTATAATATAATTATAAATCGTAAGAGTATTTAATTTTCATTGCAACCTTCTAAAATTAAATAACTAATGACTGAGAATATTATACTATACTAAGAATACTAAGTAGTATACTTACACGTTTTTGGTTATACCAGAGTATCTCTTTACATTTTCTCACATCAAAATGAAATTACAAAACATGCCAATTACAAATATTAAGCTTAATGAAGTATTTTTCATGTTTTTATTTCAGACTGATTACTTCATTAGTTATTTTACGTCTCCATGAAAACATATTTTTGTTTTATTTTTTCTTAAATAAAATTTAATATAGCAAATAAAACTATAACTCGGTATATTTGAGAGATTTTTTTAGGAAATTCTTCTTGATTTTAGTTACAAAGTGCCAACGATTAATTTTAAATGTATATTCTAAGACATCAATGCGTATTGGGATACATTACTAGGTATTATCCATAAATGCGTAGTGCATGGAGTAGGACTTAAGCACAACGAAGGGAAGTAATAGTGGTTTGGATATTACAAAACATGTAATTTCAATACCAAGCACATTTATAATGTTATTTAAAACAAAAGTAATGGCACAGTTAAGTAACATTATATATTGTAGATAAATAATTCAGTGTGATAGTTTCTGTGTATTACAATGAAATGCACAGAAACTTTCATATTTGCGTTAAAATTTTCTATTATATATAGAAATATTTGATACCCATTATATAAATATTTAGCGTTTTAGAAGTACCCTATTTTGTTTGTTATTAACAAACAAAACAAAACAAAATAGGGTGCTTGTTAAGTACCCTATTTTGTTTTGTTTTGTTTGTTTACCAATTTTACTTGTTTTTAATACTTTTTACTTATGCTTCGTTTACTTAATCATTAAAGTATAACCCAGAAGTGTAAATTCTGTCGTATATTATATTTCACTTACATTTTTTTATATTTATAAGAAATCATTTACTGATATTTGTATCATCATTTACCATTCATTACATTTCTAATAAAAATGCAACAGATTTTAACGTTATTAAGTTTCCAGCACAAAATTAAAAATCTCGCAATTAGATATTGTGAAACGGATACAATATAATAATAACAATATTTTTCTAATTTTAGAAAAAGAGTTCATTTTTGTATTTTGATAAATTTATTTTCGGTATAAATTTTCTAATAGTATTTGTTATGCAATTTATATAAAATAAAAAAAGTTGATGTTTTATAGGAATGCAGATAGAAATAAAAAGGCTTAAAATTAAATTTTTCTTTCATTTATTTAATTAATTAAAACTATCTATAAATATCTAAGCAATATGTGAATTGCCCCTTTATGAAAAAAAATGTTTCTCTTATTAAAAATGATTTTTCTTCTTGAGTCCTACGATTTGTGCTTTCTTTTTTACCCTCCGATTTGTTTATAAGAGATTTTGCTGTCATTTATGAAAACCCATTTAATTCCCAAAGATGCCCATTCGTTTTTACTCAGACCGTGATTGTCTAGTGGATCCCTTTTGGTGTCAACAGCGATTGTAATTAGGGTCACACAGCAGAAATATAATTATATGCACTTGAAACACAAAAATACGGCATACACGTCCACAAGTATTTAATCATAAGAATGGAAAAACTGAGCTACTCATTTGTCGTTGGATTGCTCCTTGAGTAATTTATTTCAACTTATTTTTATAATTTGTATTTCCATTGTGAGTTTTTCCATTGTTTCCTCGATGAAGGCTACTCAAAAATAATTTTAAATTAGAGACAAATAGAATGAATCGTGGCTTTAAATCGAGGGGTGTATTTTTTGTTTAATTACAATAGAGTTTTGTGATATTTTTCCTTTTTTTATAGTTAAGAAAGTTAATAATAATATAATTTCAAATCCAATTTTATGTTCTAATTAAAATTATTTCTTTCTGTTTTTTCATTCAATTGATGAAACTACAGTTTTAGAATCCCTAATTTTTTTAATTGTGAAATAACAATTGATAATTTATAAATAATCTTGTTAAAAAATAGATGTATATAAATAATGTGTAATTTTAATATATAAATATATAACATTCGCTTGATTTTATTTATAATTATATAATATATATATATAAATAGTAATTAAATAAAATTCTAGTTAAATTCATTATAGTTGCGTCTTCACATACACATAACACGAAAACAATTCGAGATGTGTATTATTGTAATTTACAATAACATATTAGTTCTTCTAGACATACTATTTTTTAAAATAATTTATGTTAACTAAATATCAAGCATTTAGTTCATACAAAAATTATTCTAAATGCTTAATGTTGAAGTAAAATGTAATAAATTTGCAGTTAGATAATGAAAAACATTAAAAATTGATTTCAATTACTTATAGTGGAATTACGGAGATAAATTAAAAATATCTCATTTATATATTAGTGTCAGTGTATGAATTATTTATAAAAAAGTTAAAATTTTCCAGTTATCAGCATTGAAACATTTTGAAAAACTTGTGTTAAAATGTATCATGTTTAGTTAAAAATGTTACAATAGTAACATTATCTGTGTAACTTAAATTTATCGTGTAAGACTTCACTATATGAATGATAATATGTAAAATTTAATTGTTCTATATTTTAACATTATTTGAAAAAAAGACAAAAAAGTGCATTATGCACACACACACACACACATATATATATATATATATGTATGTATGTATATATATGCACACAATATAGTAGTAGCATGTATATTTTATGTAATTATTTTTATTTACTTACGAGATGATTTTTTTTCTTTTAACAGTTTTTAAATATGTTAAAAGAACTATTTAACATCCATAAGAGATTTAAAGCGATGCTTAGTTCTGTCCTAAAGTCAAAACAACATTTCTTCGCCTCTGTAAAATGTTTAAGAAAAATGCTTGATAACTTTAACTTCCTCAAAACAACATTAAAGTTTTTTCTTACTCTTTTGCCTGGATAGCAAAATGTAATTAAAATAAATTTCTTTGCCACAAGAATGAAAATTTCGGAGCAAGTTTTATGCACTAGAGAGCTGGTTCTATGTCCGAAAATTCTCCAGATGGTCTACCAAGTTTGCATAATGAAACTAGAAAAGTCTTTTCCTTTATGTATTATCTCCTGTAGCGTGACCAGGGCAACCTCTCTTAGGGTCACAGCACTTTCAAAGTTTGTGGCAGCTTCTTTTAGCTGTCGTGATATTTTCCTATGCATCCATCCGCATTAAGCAAAACATTGAGCAGATGCGGGTGACCCTGCACGCCATTTATGTACCCACCTGACTGATAACTTGTATTCTGCTTCCAAAAGATGAATTTGATATTGTTTTCATACCATCTCCAATAATGCCGCCCTCACGGACAATTCAGATGTTGCGTGCAACTTTTTGATTACTCAAGAAATAAAGGCCTTGTTTGTGTCCAGGTTTCTCTCTTAAGCAGACAGTAAATTATTTGAAATTTTATGCATTAAATTATTTACATACATTTCATTCTAGACTGTAATTAGATATATTTATTACTTTTATTCATATATATATATATATATATATATATATATATATATATATATATATATATATATATATAAATAAATATATATATATATATATATATATATATATATATATATATATATATATATATATATGTATATATATATATACATATATATATGTATATATATATATATATATATATATATATATATATATATATATATATATATATATATATATATATATATATATATATATATATATATATATATATATATATATATATATATATATATATATATATATATATATATATATATATATACTCATGCAGGATATTAAGAAACAGAAACAGATACTTATAAAAATATTGCAGCTCATAATTTACGTTTTAATATTTTCTTTTAGTAATAAATGAAATAAAAATATTTTTTTCATGAAAAAATATATTTATTTTTTATTACATAATACCTAGATACTAGGATTTCTACCTTTCATCATTTTAAGGAGCCGATGTCATGGTATATTATATACTAGAGTACCCAATGTGTGTATCATTGTGGCTCTGAATATGGGTCTTCGTAATTTGAAAGTAGGAACCAAGCAGATGACTCCCAGATTTTGGATGAACCACCCTCAAGGTTATTTTTTCAGATGGAGGACATTGCGACCCTGGCATGTTTAAAAAGCTCCAGTTTCCATTAGCTAACACAACGTAAATTTCAATGTGATTTGAAATTATTATCTTTCGATAACAAAAACGCATGCTCTAACTAATTAGGCCACAGTAGCCTCTCATAAATGTATTATGCATTATTTTAAAAATGTTTTATCTAAAATTATTCTCGTTGTAATATATATAAATATATAAGGAATTTGCCGATAGCTCAACACAATTTCACTTCTAAATAAGTTTTACTTCCATTTTATATTTCAATTGAACACATTTTTAAACATATTTAGATACTTGCCCCCTTTAAATTATTTTGTGCTTAAAAATAAGGCTTTTATTTAAATTTTATATTTAATATCTGATAGAAAATGTGTTTAGGATAGATTTGCAACAGAAGCATTTACAATTGTATAAGAACTATTGAAATAAATATGTATGTTGTGTGATAAAAAAGTTAATGGGGTTATGGAACATTCATTTAATGTTTTTTTAAATTAAAAGTCACAAACCGAAAGCAAAATATAAGCACAATGAATAATTTACTATAGCTAATTTTTTAAATTCGTAACTGATTCTTAATAAGTTTAATCTAGTCAATGATTAAAATTGATTTAATATATATTAGAGATTTTGGTAAAAATCCAAACATTATCAAATATATCAACGGTTTTGAAATTGTATTGATAAACACGATATAATTTCCATGCAAACTTTTATATCATAAACTACACAAAAATGATATATCTATATATATATATATATATATATATATATATATATATATATATAAGCATTATCATTAATTTCAATGTTATGACCTACACTAAAATAATAAGAATTTTATATATGATGTAAGCATTATACATTATATTTTGCAGTAATTTCACTAATTTTTAAAAAATACTAAAAATCCCAAAAATTGCTTGCAGCTAAATTGAGAAAGTTGTTCTGATAATTTGTTTTAATAATAATAATATTATATATATATATATATATATATATATATATATATATATATATATATATATATATATATATATATATATATATATATATATATATATATATATATATATATATATATATATATATATATATATATACATATATATATATATACATACATATATATATATATATATATATATTATTTATATATATATATATTATATATATAAATTTCTCATACTAGGCAAACTAACAATTATCATACTCACATATGATACATGCAATTATAATGCTTGTAAAAGAGGAATTTGCTGAAAATAGATCATTTTTAGGTGGTTTCAAAAAGGATATAGTTTAAATTTAAGCTAAAAAAATAACTCATTACTGAAAAATTTATAAGCGAAATAATTGATTTCTAATGTTGTTATGACACAATTTATGAGAAAGAAGGTTTGTTAATTTTATGGTGAACAAGATATAATACAATCCTTAAGTATTTATGACAACTTGTGTAAAAAGAATTTAGAGTGGCTTAGCATATAATAATCCTTATTAGGATTAAATCAGGGAATTTATTGACCATGAGAGTGTTTTAACTTGTCGCGAACATTCTTGTAATCTCATCACTAAAATGTGTGTTTATTTTCCTTTTGGAAAATATTCCCAATGTTTGAAAAATGCAAAGAATCTTAGTCAGTTGCATGATGGGTTTTGGTCACTTCTTTCAGATATTATTTTCCAAGGGGAATTACTGGAGATGATTTAAGATCTAGGAAAATTTCAATCAAAATTAATACTTTAATAAGTAAGGCAATGCTTTGTACAATTTGAGATACAGATTATAAGGAACTTAGTCAGAAACAGATCAGTAGGAAACAACTGTTTAAAACAGTGAGTCCAAGTTTGTTTTTGATATCAGTTTTAACGATGATGATAATCGGGCATATCTTTAGTTTCTACGATAAAAAATTGATCTTGTTTTTGCTATACAGTAATAAATTGACTCATTTACCAAAGTAATTGCCGGAAACGTCATTTCTTTAATTCTCTGTTATCCGTATTTTTAAGAAAAACTTGCCGAGTTCATAGACGGGTTTTGCTTGTGTATAATACATCTTAAAAAGATCCTGGCATTTCCTACATTTCATTATCCGTTAAAGAAAGTATAGATGAAATAAAGTTTGACAAATAACTGACAAAAATATTAATCGTCTCTTTTTGTGAATCAGGTGATGACCATCTGTTTCAGTCTGAGAGCGAGACTACTTTTACATTAATAAAAAATATGTGTGATTTCTTCGATTTCATATAAAGGGCCACATCAGCAATATTTATAAGGAATTTTTTTTTCTATCGATATATATATGTTGTAAGCAATAACACTAGCCCTAATGCATTTCTTGTATGTTTTGATGTTGTACTTCTTGTTAGTAATTCTTTTGATTAAATAATGTTCGGTAAACTTAAATTTTAAAGACAAAGGAATGCTCAATTTAATTTACAATATTAGCTAACAAGGATCGAAAACTTAATCCTATTTGTGGTTCTAATAATCACAACCTAAATTAGACATTTGATCTAATAGCATAAATACATTGTAGCTCAGCAAAAGATAAAAATGTTTTAAATTTGAACTGATAGTGCTGGTCTCATTTGCATTATTTTATTAAGAGCATGACAATAAATTGGATTAGAGGTGATGTTACAAAGTTTGAAAATTTCTATTACGCTTACAAAAATTTTATCAGTAAAATATTTTTTAATCTGCATTCATTTTTTTACCTAAAAGTTGTAAGCATTTAAGTAAATTTTCATTCAGTTTTATTTAAATATATCTTTTTATTCTCAGCACTATGTAAAACGTAATAATTTTTATTTAGTTTTCAAATGAAAAGATTTATATAATGACAACAATTATAAACCATTTCTGTACGATCTCGTGTGGTTTAGTTAAGTAGTCTTAGAAAAAACAGATTTCAAAATAATGTCTCTATAAAAAATAAAACTTAGGAAATTTTAAATTGTCAAGTATTGAAGTCTATATTTCAGCAAAGCAACAGAGGGTCTTTCGTTCTATAATCAACACTTAAAAATAACACCACTCTCTTATCATTTGATATCTTAACAGATGTTCAATCTCTTTAATTTGTTTTTATCTAAGAAATTCAACTGTTAATCCGGCTGTATGTGAAAATGCATTGTCATTGTGAAACATTTGTCCCCTAACATTCAGTTCTTCGAGAATTTCTGGAAGATATTTAGTGGTATACCAGTTTGCTGTTACTGTCTTCTGTCCTTCCAACTTGATGGCTTTGACCAATCCCATACTTCTGAAGGAAACGGTATACATCACTTTTTTCAGTGCGCGTTGTTTTTTCACCATTGTCGACATGGGATCATCTTCAAAGACCCATATTTTGCTTTCTTGACGTGTTGGAACGTCAAAAAACAGTATGTATGTTTCATCACCTGTTACAGTTTTAGAAATGATGCGGTGGCCACCATCATTTAGCAATTTAAGAGTTTTTTTACTGATTCTAACAAGCTTCTCTTTTTGGTGATCAGTTAGATTATGGGGAACCCAACGGCAAACTACATTTTTCATATGTAATTCTTCATGAATGATTTTGTGTATGGCTGCGGATCCAATGTTAAGTTCCTTCTGTATCATTTGATAGGTACAGCGATTATCATCCATTAACATTTTTCGTATGGCAGACACATTATCCGGGATTACTGCCGACGTCGGCTTTCCTGTGTGTTCTTCATCCTGAAGAAAATTGCGACCGTTGAACGCATTCTTCTTGATTTAATCCTACTTTAAAATCGTAGAAAATCATAGCACGAAAATGTTCTCGCGTCAACTCCATTTTCTCTTCTGTTTAAAATTTATTCTAAGCAAAACAAGTTGAAGTAAGGCAGTAAAAAATCGTCTTCTGTGTGAAAATACTCTGTATTTTAAAATTAAACCGTTACTTTTATTTTATAAACTCTCGTCTGCGCGTATCTCAAAAATTTCAGAGTAACCCTCGTATTCATTATTGAACAGTAATTTTCTATATGGAGCTGTTGATATTCAGACTATTAAAGACTAACCTTGATTTTATAAAGGCATTTTATAATGTTGTATAAGATGATAATTTTCTGCTATACTATGACAAAACAAAAATATACACTTAGCTCATATCATAAATTAAGCTGCAAATTGATCAGCTCAAAGAATGGCTGTGATAAGCTCTAAGAACGAATCCCTTGACACATCCTTGAGATGTGTTCTGAATGTGGGTATTGCTTCTGTCTCCATCCCCATACTATTACCATACTCATAACTGCTTATCAAGAGTAATGGCTTTCACCTTTTATTGTGTTAATAACCAATTATAACAAAAGAAATTTTCTCAAATCCCTAAAATATTATTCTAAATAGCTGCACTTCCAAGTAAATAAAAAATTTTTATTGAAAAATGGTATAGAATATTTGTTAATTTTCTACATTTTCTAAAATAACCTTATCGTTAAAAATTTCTTCTTTCTAATTTACACCTTACTATTATCTGATAATTAAATTATAATTTATTTACACTTTAAATTCTACCCTCTAAAAGTTTTAGGTAATCTTAATGTTTGTAATTTTTTCTTAGTTTTTAAAGACTTGAATATGTAAAACATTTATTATATCTTGCGAATAAACCCGTAAATGAGTGTCATTTATTTTAATTTGTTAAGTTCAATAAGATAATTAACTCTTTCAAATCATGAGTTTATTTGCTTCCTTTATTCTAGTTTTCTAGTCGTATCTCTCATTGTGATGAAATTTACCATAATAAGCATCTAAGAAATTCAATGTAATCAATGAAATACTGCTAATTTGTTTTTCATTTATAAGTGAAACTCTATCTAAAAATTATTATGTGAATAGTTATTATGGGTTACAATGTTTATATACAAATGTAATTATGTTAGCCATAAGTTTAGCAATGTTCTTAATTGTAATTTAATATTTAACTAAAGATATAATTTAAAAAAATGCTATATGTATTTTCCAAATAACAAACTCGTACATTATATAATATATTTAATAAGATGAGAGATCTTGTTAGTACACACAAAAATATATTTAGGCAACTACCTTTACCAACTGACTTAGAGTTACAATCTCTTGAAATAAAAATTATCATTTACGGAAAAGATGAGTAATAAGAAATGTTATGAGTAACAATATCTTCTCCTTACGATAGGGAAGGTATTAACATTTATAAATATTTCTTTTGCATTCTTGAGTGCAAAAGATTGCGTGATTGCGTGCGAAACTTCTGTTTCAGGTTTCCCTTTCTGCATCTGAGTTCTTTACTTGTTCCACCATATCAAATTTATTTTCATTCAGAATAGGATTGTTAAAAGTATTGTTCAAAAAAATTAGCATCCAACTGTTATCTATGGGTAGTATAAACTTAAATACACGCATTACGAAAATCGTGAAACCTGGATAATTTGTCTCAATTGTAATGCTAAAATATGGCAATGATGTTTCTAGTAAATATTTCTTATGTGTATTTTATCATCAATACGAGCATAATAAAACTTGCAGTCATGGAATATAAATGCTTTATGGGGGCGGTTAAACTTGTATTCTTCCTTAAAATTGATCAAAGTTAAGTTCAAACTTCGCATTATGTTTTTCGACTAAAAATAAAACTGAAATAGGTTTTAAAAATGAAATTTCAGAATTTTCTTTTCTTATAAAGAACCCTGTCGTATCAACCATGGCTGTACTTTTTATAATTCTGTATATTCTGAAAATAAAACTTTATTTGTTTATGTATAATTAATTCAATTATTCATATAATATTTAATGGTATCACATTTTTACTCTCAAGACAGTTAAAAAAAACTTTTAAAAATAGGTGGTAGCTTTTATGATCTTGAAGCGTCGTTAATGTTCAACTGCGTAAATAGAAGTCATTAAAAGTAATATTTCATATGAATTCATATATTAGTAGTAAAATAAAATATTTTACACGTAAATGTATTTTAAGTAAATAAAAATACTTTCTAATTTTTTATTATTATGAAATAAAATTTTTTTATACATTTAGTAAGACTTGAATTTTTTAGCATAAGGTATGTTGTTTATTTATTGTATTTTCCTGCAAGAAACCAATGTATAGCAAGCTAGTAGAGAAGGACGGAATCTAATATTTTATCAAAAATGTTTAGTTTAACAAAAAATATTATGTGTTGGTACATAATATTTTCAAATATAAAAATATGTTATTCTTTTAAATATTTACATATATTTCATTAAATAATTGTATGTTTTTGAGTAAGTTTTCTTATTTTTTTATACTTAAATTATTTTATGTTTTCACTTAAGGAATTATCTTAATTTTTACATATGCCTGAAAAATAATTTTAACAGTAATAGTGTAAACGCTGAAAGAATAATCAGTTCCCTTTCTTGATACGTGAAATCCTATATTTATCTCTGATGCTACGAGAATTTAATAAGATTTTTTAATGATTACCATCTGTTTATTCTTAAATCAAGATAAAAAACTTACGATTTAATTGAACAAAATTATAGGGTATTTAATGCCAATTATAGAATAATTATAAAATTTGATCAAAAGTATAGAATACAAATTATAAAATAATGAAGAGTATATTTCTTATAGGATTAGCAATAGGAAAATCTAAAATACTCAAATTTATTTTGAACTGAGAATTATTAATTTGTAATACGAATGGCATTATGAAATTCATAGTCAAAATACACCATGAAAACAAAATAAACACTGTTACCATATTATACACTTTCAAATAAAACAAATAAAGGGCTTTTAGTGTCAAAATTTAGAAATTTCTACCTAATTATTTCACCTTATCTTGTCGAAACTGTCAAAATTGCTTAAAATGTCTATTAATAAATTGTCCGATATACTCTGATGTTTTGCATGTAAAACAATTTACGTCTTTCTTAAACAAATTTATGAATGGAAGTTTTAAAATATTTAGCTGGGCGTTTATGTATACTATCAAAACATTTCTTAATCATACACTATCTTAAATCTATGCGAGTTGAACTTGTTGAACTTTTGATTCACCAGAAGTATAACTAAACCATCAATAACCAATCTAAATCTGTAAGACACTATTATTGTAATTCATGGTAGAATTTGTCCCTGTTAAGAAAATAGAGGAAAATTTTTTTTCATAATTTAATTTCTACCGACTCAATTATATTTTCATTGCTATAGTAACTCAAGTTGGAAATTAATTTTTGATGAATTATAACTATTTAATAGAAAAACTACTTTCCTTAGAAAAATTATTAATAAATGGTGATTAATCAGTTTTTGATTTATACAGAATTTAGATACATAATAGAATTCTCCTTTCAATAAGTATTTTCCACTATAGTGATACCAAGTTATTCTGTTTCATTATATTATTTCTCGAATTTGTTTTATTTTTTCTACTCATCAAAATAGCCTTTTGAACATTGATAGAATAAGATGCTAGCTTTCAGTCACGTAAAAGAAAAAAATGAAAATATTAAAGAATACTGAAGGAAAAGAAATGAATAAGAGAAAAAATAGTATAAAGAAAAAAAAAGAAAATAGCAATATTATAACGGGAAATGTTTCTAGAAACATGATCTGTAGTAGAATAATACTAAAGAAATAAAATCGCGAATTATAATAGAATGAATTATGGAAGTGAAGAAAATAATTTAACTTGTTCAGACGTGATATGATATAAAGTACTTTACACATTTAAAGTCTCGGAAACTTTAAAATTGAACATTTTCCTTTTGTTGAAAATATGTGTAAATGGAATTTCATTCATTATTCAAATGCTTTATATGAAAAGTATATATTGAGTAAACTACTTGAAAAGTTGTTTAATACTTCTTCTTTTGATGAAATGTTTCTTGATATCAATTAAAATAATAAAAATTAAAATATACCAAGACATTGGATAAAAATGTATCGTCCTAAAAAGCACGTTTTGTTAAGCTAAAATATTATGTATGCTTAGCAGTAAAAATGTAATAATAAAAATTCTGCAATAATTACAAAGTAATGATATTAAAAAAATATTGAATAGTTCTTATATATGAATATTTCAGAAAACTATAAGAATAATTCAGTGCATATGAAAGCTATTCAGAAATTTTTAATATTGCTTCTCGCTATTTATTATATCTTCATGAATTTTTATGCAGGCAATCCCTGTGTGTAAAACTCAGAAATGTTGACAGGGATTTGGAAGACTTCCACATAATGTCTTGGAGAATTCTTATGAATTTGTATCTGTGCTTACAGTAACCACTTGAAGTAATGATGAATACCTGTAAACTAAAACTCACAATCATTTGTTTATAGAGAAAAATATAGTGAAAATTCAGTTTTAATCTTCCATTTTTTATAGACTCAATGTAATTTAATGACATCTTAAATCAAAATAATAGACTTTGCAACTCTCTCAGGGAAAAAATTACTCTTCTCAAGCTTACTTATAACATTTTATATTAACT
This sequence comes from Latrodectus elegans, assembly GCA_030067965.1. Classification (NCBI taxonomy): domain Eukaryota; kingdom Metazoa; phylum Arthropoda; class Arachnida; order Araneae; family Theridiidae; genus Latrodectus; species Latrodectus elegans. The sequence continues at coordinate 69,811,678 of CM057817.1, read as the reverse complement.
TATTTTTATTTTTAATAAATACTTTTAATTTATATAAAAATTTAGAATTCTTTATATTTAATTATTCTCTGTTTTTTTTTCACATTGCGCTAAATGAAAATTTTTGACATTATTTTATTATTTTTATAATTTTATAAGTTTGATTTCTTTTTACAAGAAAGTTGTCTGAACAAATTATATAAATTGCTTGGAACACTTTAAAACCAGTTAATAAAAGTACGATGAATATAATTGTATTTCTCATTAGTAAATACCAGATTTGTGAAATAAATAATTATATATATATATATATATATATATATATATATATATATATATATATATATATATATATATATATAATTACTTAAATTACTTATTGAAAGGAGAATTCTATTATGTATCCAAATTCTATATAAATCAAAAACTGATTAATTACCATTTTGTAATAATTTTTCTAAGGAAAGTAGTTTTTCTATTAAATAGTTATAATTCATCAAAAATTAATTTGCCATTTGAGTTACTATAGCAATGAAGATATCAATGAGTCGGTAGGTAGAAATTATATTATTTTATATATATATATATATATATATATATATATATATATATATATATATATATACCCCTTTATATATATATATATATATATATATATATATATATATATATATATATATACATACAGGAAGCTATCTTAAGAAGGGAGCATGTATTTTAACTTAAGTAAAAATAATTTTATTTATTGAGTGTCACAAATAATTAAAAAAATAATAAATTACTTTTAAGTAGTAAATAATTATTTTTATAGTGAATTTACGAAAGTAAAATAATGCTTTTAATAAAAAATGTCAATACATATGTATAAGATAAAAAAGGCTTTAATAATTTGAAAATAAATAATAAGAAATAACAGAAGAAAGTTAAAATCAACCGATAAAATTATAAAGAAAAAAATAATTAATAATATAAAGTTGAAAGTTTCATTTATAAATGAAAATGATCTTCATAGTTGAAATAAAAGTATTCCAAATTTATTCCTACAGAATAATTTTTTTATTTACTATACATATAACAATTTCCAGTATTTTTTTTACACAATTTGCATAGCATAAATAAAAGAAAAGGAATAGGAATACAAATTTAATCTAATAAAATCATTCTTGAGCTGTGATTATTTTCGTTACAAAATATTATGAAAAGGGAAAAAATATCATGATTTTCTTAAGATGACATAACACACAGCAAATTGTTTTATTATTTGTACTCAACTTCCCAATGTAAAATAATGGAATACAATCAAAATAATAATGAATCTTGACACAAAATTTTGCATAAGGGAAAGGTGATTTATATTATACAATAAAATAATTGATTACGAGTATTATCAATGTGCAGAATTTAAGATGGTTATTAAAATAAAAATAATATTAATAAACATACAGAGGGAAAAAAATCCAAATTAAACTATTTTTATTTCAATAAAAACAATTATTTCATATAGAAATGAAATATTTTCCAAAGCATTTCTTTGCTTAAATAAGTAATTATTTTCATTCATTATCATTGAGTTTCAAAAATATAATTTAAAAAGCTTATATATTAATAATTGTTTAGCTGAAAATGCTAAAAAATTATGATTTTTTTTTCATCGTTTTTCCCAGCTTTGAGTTTTCTCCTGTTGTCTCAACATTCAATTGTATTATTTAAAATGTGCAACTATAAAAACGCATTTAATAGTCTCATCATAATTAACTATATGTAAAACTAACAGTAGGGTTAAAAGTTCGCTTAAAAAATTAAACACAAGAAATTAAAAATGCTTTAGAAACTATTTTATGAGTGTAATTATTTGTAAATATTAATAGTTCAGTTTAAAATACTGTAAAATTGTTAACTATAAATATTATTGTATAATTCATTGTCAGTGTTATACAAATATCACAAAAAGATTTGGAAAGATCTCCATTTCCTTAACTTCTAGACTATTAAACAGTACATTGAATAATAGATTTTAATTTACAGAGCACTAATGCAGTTATAAAAATAAACTTCATAATCACTATCTAAATCTCCATATAACAAAAATAAATTGCAACCATTTTTTGTAAAAACTAATTTTCATTTGCATTCTGACATTGACTTACAATTACAGAGAAATCACAGTAGAGTACTAAAAATCTTAGTTTTCATTAGTTTTAATAAAAATCAATGTAAGAGAATTCAACTGTTTTCTTATGTGTTAAATTATAATAATAGTAAATTTACGAATATTATAATAATTTTAATTTACATGAAATCAAATACTTAAATTATCTAAACTTAAATAAAAAAAGAAAATATTGCAAAAATAAAACTGCGAATATGGCTATTTTTTTAACATTAAAAAATTAAAAATTTTATAAAAATATTTAATTACTTGAAGTGTTTCGATGATGATTTATATAGATACAGACCTTGCTTTTTTAAAATTTAATCATTTTTAGTTAGCACATGATTAATGTTGTAGTTTAGAATATAATAAATTGAAATATAAAACCATTTTTTCAGTTAAATTTCTTCTGAGCACACTTTTGGTCATTAAATTTATTGTACTAAGGTGACAGCAACGACTGAAGTAAAATTTACGCGAATAAAAGATTAAAAAGAGAAAGTAATTAGATTTTCAACGCATTCATAGAAAACAAGAAATTGTAACGATAACTACAATGAGTATAAATTAAAAAAAAAATTCTTCAGCAGATTTCTCATACTTAAATTTTAAGGTCATTATCAAGTAAGAATTTATTGTAATGCTTCGTATAAACTTACTAGTGCGTTTCAGATCTTCTTAGTAATTGAATTACAGCCTACTGCGTGATTGCAGTTTATTATATCACGCTATTGTTGTTTGCGTCTCAAAATGTCATGATTGTTTAGAGAACATAGAATTATTGGGTTCTGGACAATCATATGAAATACCGAGCTTGATCTCAGAGACCATTTATTACTAACAGTTGAGAACTCGGCTTTAGGAATCGCAAAGTCACGTCACCCGATTAAAAAATATCGTCATTTTTAAGATAACAAATTTCTGAGTAAACAATTCAATGACGTTTCTTGCAGCATTGATTGTTAGCTTGGCAATGATGATTTCGACTATTCTTGACACTACATCAAAGACAGGTGAGCCTTCAATCAACCACTAAAAGTAGAGTGACATTGTGTTTACAGATGAATTCCCTATTGTTTGTATCCATGCTTGGCAACATCATGAAGAAAAGGGCATTGCCAGTATACATTCAACATCATTACTCTGGATCATCGCCTAGAATAAAGCTATGAAATCTTATTATATGAACATCTCTTCATATCTGCTTTCTGTTGAAGGTGCTCATCATATTTCTGCTGCGTGAACTACTCGTGAATCTACCTTTTATTTGAATTCTGTGGAACACTGCAATCTTTCAGGATAATACGCGAACAAATGTTAACGATATTAACTTTTCTCCATGTAGAAAATATTCGGTATCAGTTAGTAGGATTGCAGTTTATCACCAATGGAAAACTTTGCCCAAATGTTGCTTTAATTGTTGCCGAACAACTTGTTCATGACTACATTTCTCAGTACGAATATAGCATGATGTTGCAGTTGCAGAAACCTGCAGCTAAACCTACCCATGACACCCATTCTCTATTTTAAATCTATGCCAGGCATATACGTGTTGTTATTGCTGTCCGAGGTGGTTGTATGCTCTGGGTACTCTGAGATTGCGTGCTCTGGGTATTCTGGGATTGCGTGTTCTACGTAGTTGTGTGTTAATTTCTTAAGAACAAGGTTTCTCATTTCAAGCTTTCTTGAAAAATCAACAACACTTGTTATTTTCAATAAAATGTCATTTTTTTTGCCTTAAAAAATCTTTTTATTATCTATATATTTAAATATATATATATATTATTTTTGATTTAACTAGCCATTAAATGTTCCGTTTTAATGGACAGTAATATATTACTAAAATGTCACAAGCTTTGTTTTTTTAAGAATATATATTCGTTACCTGAGTAAAATTTTCATTAATAATAGATATTCATCATCTTTAATAATTTAAACATAAAATGTATTTCATGCGTATCCCAGAACTTTTTAAATATTAAAATAAAATTTTATTTTTATTACTATGCATTATTTATTGAAATTAAAAAGTTTTAAAATCATGCATTTAAAAAAGCTTATCCATTATTTTTATTTGCATTTATTATTTTATAGACAAAAATGTATAGCATAAAATTGCCAACAATCAACGTAAAATTAACAATAATAAGTAAAACTGCAAAAATATGTAAATACTTGATACATGCTTTCAATAATTTCCATGAAGTTTAGTAGGAAAATGCAGAAATTTTGAGCAGAAATATTACAAAAGTTGAGTATAGTTTATGAAAATTAGATTGTTTTTATATATGAAAATGTAGAATTTAAAAGTATAACATAAATTGTTTTATTAATCTACTGTATCAGGTGGTAAATTTCTTGTTTTTTCATCCAGAAAGTAAAGCCTATAAATTCGTTTTATGTATTTTTGAAATGTATTTTGTGAATCACATTAATGAAATGGCTTAGGTTGAATCAACTTACAAAATTTCATATGTAGCCTTTTTATTTTCATCTATATTTCATGTCATATTTCTTGGAATCATTCTTATCAGAGAGTCTTAAATGGAAAATCTCACGTGTAAAGTTAGAACTGCATCTTTGAGAAAATAGATCCAAAATTTAGCTATTAGTTTTTATTGACTTACTCTGATCACATTTAAAATTTTTATAAAATATTTTTATATATATAATAATCTGTATAAAATATTTTCAGGGATAAAACTGAAACCATTTCCTTTTGCCTTTTTTTTTTAGAAATAGATATTGATAGACTCTAAAAAAATCTGACAATCGAGAATTGAAAAATTTATTATTTTGTTAATACTAAATATTTATTTAAATTAATATTTTTCAGGTGCCATCAATTAATGCACATAATAATGTTTTATTAAAAAAATGCTGGATATTCGAAATTATGTTACAATATTGATTGCAAATAATAGTTTGGATTTATACTTTTGTTAAACAATTACTTTCAAAATAAGATAATTACGGAAAACATCTAATTAAAAATAACATGATCAATGAAAATTATAATTTGTTTCTATAATTAAAAATATAGCTAACAGAGGAAAATTGCAATTTTTACTTTTTAAATTAAATTTTAAAATACATTTTTTGCGTATGATATTTGAAACATCTAGATAGACATGCTTAAAATCAATGTCCTTGAACAAATAAAGTTGCCCTTTTAAAAATCTGAGGAAACATTTGCTCGAAAAATTACGTTGAAAAGGAAATACAAATATTTCTTTACGATATTTCTACTTGTTTTGAAAAATATACATTAAATACATAACTAAACTAAAGGTGATTAAAATGAATTTACAGTTGTATTTACCTTCAAACACTTGTTTAACAAAATGTTTCTTGATTTAATTATAAATTGAAATACATGGATCTCTATAAAAAGCCAAACTGATTATCAGATTAGAATCACTTATACGCACAAATATAAATATTTATTTTAAATGTTTCAGAAATGGAATTAAATAATACTCAATATAATACATATATTTTTAAAAACATGTTGTAAGGATGATATTTCTCTTAATTGACTTAAACCAAATTCTCTATTAGATAAAGACTTCTTATTGGTAGCTACTTACAAGAGGTAGTAAGTAAAATTTTGAAATAATGTCAAGAAAAGTCCCGCTTAACTGCAATTATACAATTAAGGACAATTATCTTGCCTCAGCTCTTGAACTGTGATTAACCATTCACGGGTCCAACAAAAATTACGATTATTAGAATCTTTCAGTAATCTGCACTAACGAGCTATAAATTATGCAAATATGAGGCCTCCCGGGATGAATATCTTTCCGAGACATGTGATACAGGAGTGCAAGGTCTCTTAGCTAAAGGCAAGCTTGAATACCCTCACAGCATAATTGATTAAGCGCTAAAATGGATTTATAGCACTGCAGATAACGATATGGAGTAAAATATGTAGAAAAGAATATCCAAATGCTTCATATCTTTATAACTTTAGGAAACAGTTTGGAAATAAATTAAAATTTTTATCGAGAAATTTAAATTGACAAATCCAAAATTAAGCATGAGAGGATTGTTTAATTATATAACATAATGAGAGAGAGAAGAATCATGATCATAAAATGTAATTATTTTTCACGTCAACAAAATATGAGTATGTATGAGTTTGTTATTTAATAAGAGAAATTAAGAAAGCGTGAATATATTTCACTGATTAATAGCATGTTAAAATCAGTTAATAACATTAACTGCATGTTAAACACAACTTGAGTTTCTACTTGGTTATAAGTAAGAATGTAGGTTTTGAGTTCTACCTGGCTGATATTCAACATCATGTGTCACGTAGGTAACGTCATGCATGATCTTCCATATCGTAGGCAAAAGCATGTTTTTCCATGCGTAACTACGTTTAAGTATTTTATAAATAAATTAGAAAAAGTTTTTATGTTATATCAGGTGTTTGATGGTCGTTGCTATATTATTTCCATGCTTTTATTTCAACGAAAAATATTAACAATGCGATAACTGCCTTAACCCTTGTGGAAATATTCGAAAACTATCTGTAATTTATCTCTTAATGTACTTGCAAGAAGGAATAATTTTGCAAAATATGTAGAGGGATTTAATTTAGTGAATCCTATGTTAAATAATGATTTTCTTTTTTTTGTATGAATCATTATTCAATAAATTAATAGATCTGTTATTATGGAATATAACTTTTTAGGAATATTTCTATAAGTTACATGACTGTCTTATGTTTAAATATATAAATATATATATATATGTGTGTATGTGTCTTCTGACTCCTGAGCTGTGGGTCCCGGATTGAAATCCCGGTTGGGTCATGGCTGTTACTTTCTTTCTCTGTCCTTTCTTCTGTGATGATGGGTGTATGTGGCCCACCCTATAAATGGGTTTGTGTTGGTAGGGCGTGAGCAACGCTACTCGCCTCCGTAACTTAGTTCACAGGTGCTCCCTGGGTAACGACAAATAAGTAGCAGTTTCTGGCTTTGTTGTGGCAAAGGATTCGTGACCCAAATGCCCGTCGTTGGAAAGAAATATATGTGTGTGTATTTATAATTTGAATTCTTTAAACTATTTATACTAATCCTTAAAATCATTTGATCCTTTACTTTCTTCATGGATAAGACATTTAAAGAGTACTTACCATGAATTATAGATACTTTACAGTAATATTATCTTACAGAGAAATTATTATTTAAATTAATTATCCACACACAGATAAAATACATTTCAATTAAAATTTACAGTTAAATTTTAAAAATTAACGCTTATTTTTAGAAAAGAATTGAATCTTTTGACTTAATAAAAGTTACGAAATAGAATGAGATACACCTTCTTGGATTTCACAATGTCAACAAAAAGGTAAAACGTCGCTTGAATTCTTTATTTATTGCATAACCAAATTTCACAAGCAACTCAATGATTTTATAGAATACATAGCATTGGGTTTTATAGATACAAGTGTGTTTTCAATATTACAATAAAATCCTATGACTTTTCAATGTTACTAAATGCTGAACATCTATATGAGTTTATATAGAATAAATCATATCAAACCATAAAATCTCCATTGTACTGACTGTGATTTAATAATAAAAGAATGCTTTGTAAATTTAGTTGTCTAAATTCAATGATAGCTCCAACTGAGCAACGGAAGATGATTATCTTGTTTCTTCGGTTTGTATGCATGCCTATTAAGATAAGTTCTTGAAAATTTTTTGTCTTTAATACTTTGAGAAATATGAGCTTATAATATCGCTTTTCAGGAGGATTAAAACAGTTAATACGATTCACTATTTTAATCCTCCTGAAAAGCGAACACACAACAGTTGTTCAAAAAGCTGTTCTTTTTTTTTTTTTTTTTTTTTTTTTTTTTACTGAATCTTACCAGTATATAACTCAATAATTTATAACATGATAAAAGTATCGACTACTAAAAATTGCAATAAAATTATTTCTCTCTAAAAGCACTTAATTTTTTCTTCTTCTGTGTATTCAAAAAGGATAATTAATTTTAAGCCCTTATGTTGATCTTTTGTTCATTTAAATTATGTCTTTATATTTTAAAATTTATTGATAGTTATTATATTTTACAAAAAAGAATAATATATAAAAGCTCCAATATATTAATTCAATACAAACAACATCAAAATGCTCAAAAATAATGCAATCAGATTAAAATGGTCAAATCGAGTGACGGAGTTGCTTTTTGAATAATTTATGTGAACGAAACTTGTTCAAATAAATCTGCAGAACTATTTTATGAAATTTATTATAATTTTATTATATTTTCAATTGTACTTTTACTGGAATAATACTTTATTCAAAGCTTTAAAAATAAAAATGTGCATATGATAGAATAAATCCAAGTTTTATTGGCTTAGATTAGCATAGGAAATTTTTTTTATCGTGTTTACACAATACTTATCAAAGTATTCTTTTTTATGTAGCAAAATATTTGTTTTTGAACTTAACGTATCAAGTAGGAATGTAATTCTCTTACTAAAATATATCATCCACAACTAAATCATCTCTTATTTTATCTTTATTCTTTCTTATAGTGGTATTGGAATAACAAATAATGTTATTTATATACGAGATGTGATAAATAGATTGTGTAATGAATAGGGTATTTACAGTAAAAAAATAAAAGCAATATTTAAAAAAATTAACTAATCAAGATTTAAAGAGTAAAACAAAATTTGAATACATTAAAATTTAATTCCATAGTACATACTTGAAAGACTTATATGATGTCCTACAAGAGAAATCTTAAACAACAAAAAGTAACTTTTATTCACTGCCGATGCATAGCTATTACCAATTTTTCTTTTTGTGTGAATATAGAATTTATATCAATTTGTATAAGCTAAAAATAAATTATAACATACTTTTATCAAATATTTGTTAAAAATATTCTTGATAAAATAAACAGCTTCTCTCTAAAAATTTTAAATTACTGCAATTTCACTATTGTTCAAATAAAGAATAAAAAGCAACAGCTCAGAATTATTGCCATTTATAAAACTACCATTACACTCGAATTTTTATCGACATAATTTTTATAACTTATAACAGAAAAAAATGAGATATTATCAAAGTCTAACAATTTATAAACTATGTATTTTTAAATATAACAAACTACGCATAAGACTAATTACTTACAGCTTGAGATTTTTTTTTCAAAAGTGTAACTATATTTGTTATTGTGGGCATTTAAAAAAGCGTAAACTAATTTTAAAATGTTTTTTTTCTAAATGTTTTTTTATTTTTCTAACTTTCTTAAGAACTTAAAATTTTCTTTTTATATTAGAAATAATCATAAAATTCAAAGCAATATAACAAAATGTTAGCAATTATCAACTTTGTTATAGATATAAGCAAATAAAAAATTTATAAATATATGTGTAGGACAAGAGTCAAAATGACTAGCACCAAAAATAATTTGATCTTGTTTACACATAAAGGATACAAGGGAAACTCCAAAGTTTAAACCTATTTGTACAGGTTAAGCTGCCATTTTAATAAATAGTTTGAAACGTCAGAGTAATTATAAATTGCATAAAAAGTAACTAACCACTTAAAATCCAAGGCATTTTTTATAATATAGCCAAGCTTACATATAATGCATATATTTGAATTTTTTGTTCTGCAATCAAGCAAACATAAATTAATTTTTCAGTTTCTCAATATCTATTAGGTATACAGTTCTTCTCCTATTTTATTTTTCTATTCTTCAAATATATTAGGTTTTCTATTCTTACTAGATGATCATGTCTTAAAAATAGAAATGCAATTCTCTGAAGAGATAGGATATCGCCGTGTCATGGTAATATGACGTTTATCTTTACGTTCCTATATTTGTTTTTCTTGTCGTTTCTTTATACGAGACAATACTTTTACAGAGAGTATGCATTTTTATTTTCAAAATTTAAATTCGCATTCTTCATATCTAGCATGTTCTGCGCTACGCAAAACAAAATAATTCCTGTCTTAAGGATCGGATAGTGATTTAGCGATTGCAATGTCATTTCCAATCCATTAAGAAATGAAAATCTTTGCCGCAAAGGATCTTCTTTAAGACGTCTAAATGCAATAAACACGTCAAAATATTTTTTTTATAGAAGCAGTGTCCGATTAAGTATTTTCGGCTCAGACAGACTGTAAACAACTTTTATCTCTTCTTAAGTTTAAAGGCCTCGATCCTGTCTAAGTAGCTTGGAAAACTTTAAAACTTTTCAGTTATTAACAGACTTCAAATATTTTAACTTCTATATGTAACTTCAAATATTTCAGTAAATATTTTAGGTTGAGAATTCAAAAGCAATCCTTGTATTTCTTTCCAATGTGTTACTGAATTTAAATGGTTTCCTTTTGACAATCACCATTTCTGAGTCCCCAACCAATGCTTTTAGTCATGCTAGATCAATGTCAACCTGAAAGATATTGCCTTGTGCCACTTAGAGAGCACAGTAGGCGCGAACCTGTGTCTCAAAAATCCCGTTCTTTAATTAAGACTTCATTAACCTGGAGAACCCTTTTGGCGTAACTTAAAATTAAATATCCATAACACCACGCCAATTTTAATTACGACACTTTGGGGAGTCTACCCTCTAGCTTTTCCTCCTCTTTGCTTGCCTCTCTTCCCCCAATTTGAAAGGGGATAATAAAAGGAGGGAGGGATGCGCCTATGTAGGTGTATGATAATCTTGGAATAATGAAGGATAGGGTTGCTAATTCGTCAAGATTAAGCTGTATGGTTATGTCAGATTGTAGTGACAGTCCCCAAACGAATACAGATTGAGTTCTTTACTTTCATCCTTCATTTGAAATGCTCTTTCTTAAGCCGTTGTGTCAACTGAAGTGGGTACGTTGAAAAGTCTTAGGAATGAAAACTACATTTAAATGACAGGATGATTGTTTGTGTCGCTTAGACATGTTCTGAAATGATTGATTCTTCCTTTAGTTTTTAATTTTTACCATAAGGATAAGAATTTTGAATCTGTTGTTGAAGGAGAATTAATTGCAAATATGATCTTAAACAAAATTGCTTTAAAATCTTGAATAATGTTTGGTAGTAACAAGCATACATTTAAGCTGTATTTGAAATGTTTATTGACTAATATTTTTTTTAACTGATTCTCTCACAACTTAGTCTCTTATAGTTAATTGTAATATATTCTTAAATGTTAAGTATTGGAAAAGATAATTTTCTGTTTCATCGTTACATCTAAACTTTTTTGGTAGTTCTAAAGATTATAAATGTTTAGGAAAATAATTACTTGGTACAAAATATTTTCAACAATATTTAAGAGACCATCTATAAAGAAAATTACATCAATAATAGATTTTTTATTTTTTATAATGTATTTTATGAGGTTAATATTGTTAAAATGATTTGTGAGTCAATGAAGATAAGAATCAAAAAAATATATTTAAAATAATTTTATTGAAAATAATTTCTTCTCAATTTATTGATAGAATTTCAATATAAGTAACTATAATTTTCAGTTACAAACACTAATATTTCAAAAATCTACTTTTTATGTCTGCATTGGTTTAAACTGTCCCGTTTAATCTATGAATACATAAAAAGTCAACTTACTTCAATATATTTCACGAAAAAATATCATCTTCATTATTTTATTAAAATGGCGTAAATTAGATTAATTTTCAATTTCATCATTTAATTTCTGACTAAGTGTTTAATTTCTGATTGAGTGTTTTATGCCTTCAGAAATTCACTTTTATTTAAAATAGTTGTGCGACTATTTGTAAATAAAAAAGCAAATAAAATTTGAAATAAATTGTAATTTTTATTCATATGAATTTTTGAATTTGTTATAATCTGTTTTGGAATTTGATGAGGACAAATAAATCTGATGTAAAGCTATATAAATTTTCTTTCCAATAAATATAAAATGACGGAAAAATCTTCATTTAAATTATATAATGAGCTATTATTTGCTAGTTTTAAAAATTAATTTTTAGATTCAAAGCTATATTTAAAATATATAAGGAACTGTTGAGTTTTACCTAGGCAATAAATGTAAATATAGATACACATCTTTATATATATATCATTAGTGTCCTAAAAATGTTTCTGTAATCTCTTTATACAAATATTCCAGCATTAATAATTTTACATTTATATTCACATCACGATGAATGCTTTACGTAATATTCAAAGGTGAGGACTTGTTTGAAATGTCACTCAATATGAAATCCAGTATGAATTGAATTATTTGTTATAGACTGATAAAATTTGCATTTTTCTGCAAATTATTTATAATTAACTAAAGGACAGTGTAAATTATTACTACTTTTACTGTCAAATATTTTTATTAACCTTAAAGTGGTTGTTTCTTTCATTCGAGTTGAAATTATGTGATTACGGTTCTTTATATAATTCTCATTGGTTTAAAATATCGAAGACGTCAGGTAAAGTTTTATTTACCACATTGGATTGAGACGATGCCATAAATCCGACTTGTCAACGAAATTGCTGCCAGTCTTCAGCATTTAAGTTGAAATTCACCATAGAATGTCTGGGTGCCTTCTGCGATGAAAAAAATCCATTCATGATTTTTACCAGTAATACAGAATCATTTGTTTTAATTATAACTTTTTCCGTTTGTAAAAGTTTTGAAAATTAATGAAAACTACTTGTTGTTTTATATCAATAATTAGTTTTCAAATTTTCATATCTTCAGTGATATTGCTTTCGAATTTGAGCACGTTGAAAATATAATATAAAAAATGATAAAGATAAGAAGACAAAACATTTATTTTATAGTTAGTTTAAATTGGCAAAGACAGTTTAAATTTTCAACTTTTAAAACATTTCACTAGATAAACCATTTCATGTGACTAATTATATTTTAATTATTTTACTACACATTAGTCTTAGATAGAAGCAAACGACATAGCTTTTAATGTTTTTTTAGAGTATTTCACATTCCACTTAGTTATTCTACATATATTAAACTTTTAGACACCTTTATCACTTATATGATTTTTGATGTCGACAAAGAAATTAAAATAAATGTTATTAATATTTCTTTATAAAAAATATTTATTGCTTAAATTTATATATATATTAATATTTTATAGTCAATAACTCTATAGCAATCAGGAAAATGAAATTCACTACACAAAATATATAATGAATTAACACATTTGATGATTTAAATTAATTTACTAAGAAATAAAAATGCAATATTTAACTTCATTTTCATGACATTTCCACCTGAGATTTTAATTGTTTGCATTCTAACATATTATGCCCCTAACAAATTTATTAATCATATTTTTAAATTAAAATACTCTTTTGATAACATCATGTTACATAGCTTTCCAATATTTTTTATAGATTATTCTAACCTCCTTTAAAATATATTGTCTGAATGGCAACTAAAAATTCTGGCATTTCCTTTTTACATTTCATTAACAAGAGCCACACACAATAAAACGAATTCATTGTGAAATAATAACAAAAATGCAGTTTATTTAAATCATTCATTAAAATATAAATTAAAATAAATGCGTAATGAAATTTAAGGATTAAATTTGATAAGAATGAAATTAAATAAAAATTTAAAATAACTACTTAATTAGAAAAACTTTGAATAAAAAATAACTTTTAAAAAATACGATATCTTTATTTTGCATTTGCAATTTATCTTTTTCTTTATTTATTCGGTGATAATGAATCACTTTCACAAGTTTTATATTTAGTTACTTATTTTAAGTTATTTTTTTAAATAAAATGTAAATTACAAACACATTTTAATTTTTCAGCGTCAAATGAAAACATAAATTTTGAAATTAACAGTCACTATATTATTCACTTATGGTATGAGGAAGCTCTTATTAATCCAACTTTATGGAAACGTTTAAATGTAACAGCTTAGGACACTCTATTTACAAGACATATTGATACATTTTAGCATCTATTTAAGTTAGCAAATTAATTCTTAAATTAATACGCATTACTTATATTTGCGCGTTTGATCACCAATTTTATAAGCGTAAAAACATTTAATAACTTGCAACATTCTTATTAAAATGAAAATTTTGTGCGGTTTAAGTTATTTGCAGAAAACATCAGTTTTATTTCGTTTAGCAGTAAACGAAACATGGTATAAAATTCCATTTAGTGTTACGTAACCAAGACATTCAGAGCAGATTTACACAACATGAATAAATAATAAATCATTGTTTTTGAACTCTTGTTCAGAGTGATATAACTTTATGCAGAAAAATAAATTTTCATCTTAGACTTTATTATGATACACACTCAAAAATCATATTATACCTTCTTTTACTGTTATAGTCTTATAAAATTCTAACTTCTTGTATTTAATAAATCTATACAGCAATTAAATAACTGTAGGTACAAAGCTAAACAGTGTTTGATTTTAAATAAAACTCTAAGACACAACTGGCTTTATTAATTGTTCTTAAAATAATATTCTTATGTTTTCTTTTCATCTGTTTACTTTTGATACTCTATAGAATTCGTTTGCATATTGCTACGTTCCCACTTCACGGCTAATAATTTCATTTAGATAATTTTTACTATACCCTTCTATATTACACGCTTTGATATTTTACATTTGTATTTATTATTTTTCCAAGCAATAAAAATTATAAAATGAATTTCAGCTCAAATATTCATTTTAACAATGCGAAGAGTTTAAATCTAAAATGAGCCATTCCTGTTTATAGAGTCCATTATCATTGAGATTGGGGGTGGGGTAACGAATATCGAAATTTCTCAATGGGTTTTGGGTGGAGAAGGTAAATGTGATAAAAGAAGATAAGGCCTATAATGAATGATGACTTTCACACTGCGGTGGCTCAATATCAGCCTACTATCAGAGAATGGGGTCGAAAGGAGGCATTTCGGTAATGAAGTTGGAAAACCGAGATAGGCTGTATGCTGAATTCCGCACTCATTCAAAAGTTACCTACTAAGAAAATAACTTCACATATATACTACTTTTATTAAAACAAAATTGTGAAAGAAAGCCTATTTCAATTATTTAAAACAATATGTGTCGAAATAAAATAAACCCTTAAATTCAATAGTTTTGCATTAAATGTATACATTTATATACGTTCAGAGAGACAAGCTGTAAATTGAAATAGAATTTGTACATATTAATAGTTCTTATAGAGATTATTATTCTTGGGAACCTACAGAGGTAATTTTTAATCATAAAAAAGATATTCAATTTATCGAATTTAAGAAGTGTTATTAAATATTTTTCAACGTTACTTCATATTTTCCAATCTTCGTTTATTTCTAAAGAATCTAAAATCATAATTTATTATATCACATATGACATTAAAACCAAAATAAATATCATGGCTACAAATAATAAACTTTTGGTAGATGAATATTTGTAATTAAAGCGTTTCAGTTTATCCTTGGAAAAATCCTTACGGCACAGAATTTCAAAGAAGAGGTAGATAACGATGTTTATTTAAGAATGTATACCAAAAACAAAAAATTATTCCACCAAAATTAACGACGGTGTCTCTATAGATAATAAATTTAAGATATTTATTTCAAAATTCGTATATTCCGATCCGCGATAAGCATATACACACAATGATGTACATAAGTTCATAAGATAATACTTCCAATATGTAAGTATATAGAATTATTTATACTATTTTATACATATATTTGTACATTTTTAAAAATTATCTTTTTCACATCTAATAATATTAATTTATAATTTTTCATGAATGTTCTTAAACTTATTAAATCAATTCCCTCAAGGTTCCATGGTCCTCAATTAATATCAACTTTTTAAAAACATTTATTTAAAATAATCTTACTTAAGAAATTGTATGTAATATACAATAATAAATGTTTTAATTCACAATTTTGTGAGTACGGAGTCAAATTCTACCATAATCTGTGTGTTTTAAATACTATTACATAGTATTGTTAACCGTAACTTTAATTCTAAGTGATATCATCTTGCACAGTAGTTACTGCCTCCACTTTCAGAAATATCTCTTATTTCCATAAGATAATTATTATCTTAGATAATATTTATCTTATTTCCATAAGATAAATATTTCCAAATTTTCATTTTTAAACAACGTATTCTTATTAATATTTCTAGTAAATGATTAATTCTAGTTCTAATTCATTTAATAAAAATGGTATTTTTTTCCCAGTTCACGTTTTTAATTTATATGGAGTATATTATTTAATGTTAATTTTATTTTTGCTCTAATTTGCATCATAACCTTGTTTATTTGTTTTTTTTTATCAAAGTGATTCAAATATTTAACGTTCACTTTGTTTAAAGGCTTTCAAGATATGAAGCATTTTCACAATATCAGAATATTCTATTTAAATTTCAATTAATATTATTATTAAAAAAATTATAAAAAACTGTATATTTGTTTGTGGTATAAAGTTATTATGAAAATGGAAAATTAATATATGCATGATAAAAGAAAATAACTTGAAACTATGGATTTATTTTATAAATACTTTATGTGTGATTGAAAGTGTATGGTTATTGCGTAAGATAAACACAAACAATAAATTTATAATATATTTATGTATCTTTAACATGTTTTCTTCTACTAATTAGGAAAAGTTATAAAATGTAAATATTTTTGAAAAGAAAAAAAATTGATGTAAAAGCTAAGATCACAATTTTCCACAAATACAATAAATATTACTTATATAATAAATGCTTTTCTCTCCTTTTATAAAAAAAGGGATTTTATGCAACAAAGTTTGATCTTTTACATGATCTTGTTTTGAAAACTGACTATTATATATATATATATTCACTAATAAATCTTGATTTTTTATAACATTCTACTAGAAAGGGATAACGTGATAATATTTTTTAGCAGGGAATAATATTATAACAATATCCTAGCATGCTAATAAAGCTTGATTTTTCTAAGTATGTTGTATTTTTGGAATATATTCTCTATTTATTTATTCGTAGTACATAACTAATTGATTACTATTTTGTTATTTAGAATCATGATAATTTTTTCCTGTTATTATAGAATAGGATGAAAAATATAATTTTATATATAGCATTATATAAAGTATGAACAAAATAAAAACAACTTAATCCTTTACTATAGATTTTATATGAGGGGTTTATTTTTGCCCCAGTAATTTGAATTTGTGTACACTTATTAAATAGGCACTGAATGTAATTCTTATTATGAATGAGTTATATAAAATTTAATGTGAATAATCAGGCTTGTATGAAATTAAAGAGAATCCAATGTAGGTAGAAATTAATATGAATGTATGAATAATTAGAAGAATTATTATTGTTTAATCATTTAACAATCATCTTTGATGACATGAGGATGATTGGCAGCCGTGGCCTGGTTGGTGACGTCGTTCTCATTGTCAGAAGGTAGTGAGTTCATATCCCATCTTAACCGAGGATCCGTCTTCTTCACTTAAGGCGGATGAAGGACGTTAAAAATTTTGCGGTCGCAATGCCCTCCAAATGAAATGATACCTTTCAGGGGACAGCCAAATATTGGAGTCTTCTGCTTGGTTCCTGCTTTAAAATTCCGAAAAATCCACCCGGCTTCTTCTATCTAACTGGTAGAGGCCACCTTGGAGCTAGGTATAAGAAAGCATGCTAGTGCAACAACATCATGAAATGATTTGTTGAGATTATAACCCCTGAATGGATTCTGATTATAAACCCATACCCAAAATAAAAGTTGAAACCATGATTTGTTGAGATGAAAGCATTTGCGCTAATCATTCAGCTTAAAGTTCATGAGTATCCCAATGCTAGAACAGCTTAATGAAATAATATCTGTCGTTATATATAATTCTAAAATTACAATTCAAATATCTATTATATTTCAAATTTTTAAATTAAATCAATATACGCTATAGCATTTTTACAAAGTGAAAATCAAATGTTATAAGTAGTTAAAAATTTTTGATGCAATATGTATGTATCGATACTACCGCAAAATTTTCGATACATTGAAATAAATACTAAGATTTAAATTTTAAAACTCATTATAGCAATTTTGACAAAAAAGTTTTTAATGTAGCAAATTTTGTTATAAAGATATCTACGTTTCTCATTGAGATCAAATATTTTGTATTGTAAAATATAATTCAAAAATAACATTGCTTACTCATTTCCTATTGAAAGAATAAGAAATTATTTTAATGTGCTTCTATAAAATAAACAGTGTTAGAACTGTTGACTTTAACATTTTTTAAGAGTTTGTCACTTATATTTATTTGCATATACTTTTATATATTTTGCTATTTTACAAATATTATAATATTATTTGTTACTTTGTATATCCTTTATTCTGTACATAGTATTATATTCAGATTTTAACTTCAGATTTTCGACTTCTGAAAATATCCTTTACCTATAAGGCATAATTTCTAAATGAACTTATTTTTTTCAGTTTTTTTATATGAAGGCTGCATGCTGAAAATTTATATATATATATATGTTAGTTTTTATCTTTTACGAAGCGCGTAAGGTAAAAATTGTACACTATTAATTGTACGAAACCAAAATTTCAAATTAACCGTTCTAGCGAGATAAAAATAATTTATTCAAAGTACAATTTATGAGACTAAAATATTACTACTGAATCTTTTCTTCGAATCTTTTGGAAGTGCTATACTTACATTTTATTAATTTTTTTTTACCTATTTGCAATTACATGATATTCACAATTAAATATTTCTATTTATGTTATAATAATAAATAATTTATTGTTATGATTTAGTAACAATCATATTATCAAAATAAATTTATGTTTATTATTTGAAAATTTTAATGATAATGTCAAATAAATTTATTAGAAAAAAAAATTACAATTCAATATATTATTCAATAAAGTACTTAGTTTATTATTCAATCTTTTCGATAATTCACATGGTTTTTAGAAGAATAAATGTAATATAATTATAAATATACAGATATACTTAAATATTGTTTGTTTACTAAGAATTTCTACAAACAAAAATATATTCATCCAATGGTTGTTATCTTGATGTGAATAACTTGCATAAAACTTTAATGCTTGAAATTAATAAAACTTTTACTTGAAATTTGTATTTTCCTCATAGTAAAAATACATTTTGCTAGATCATTTTTTAATTTTTATAAATTTTAACAAATTTATTTTAATTTAACTACTATAATTTGGAAATTTCTAAAATTGTACTATACAATTTTCTACCCTAAAATCTGAATATGTATTGCAATATAAAAGTAAAAAAGAAAAAATTCCGAACAACAACAAATTTTAACTGCAAAATTAGTTTAAATAATAATTAATATTTAATCATAAAATGACGAGCATACTTTACAAATTTTTTTCGTGTTTTGATTAGTTTTTGGTATGATTACAATTAAAATAATTTTTAAATTATATTCTATTTAAATTTATTTCATTACATCACTAAAATATATTTAATAATGGATTTACCAACATTGAAAAAATTATATTTTTTAGAGATAATGACATTTTGTGAAATTTTTATCGGCACTTTTTAACAAGAGATCGGTATTTTTTAATTAAAATTTCAAACAATCGTTTTCTAAATGTTTATATCAAATGTTAATTTTATTGTCTATAGTAATGAATATAATTTATTTTAAATTTATATTAGCATTTTATTTCTAAAATGAATCAATAAAGGATGAAATAAAACTACATTTTCTAGACCATAGAAGGCAATTTTAATATCCTAATTTACTTTTTATATTTTACTTAATTTATTTTCTCTTTTCATGTTTTAACAAAAATAAAATAACCTAGCCACCATGGCTTGTTTATCTTTAAAATTAAGAATAAAAATTATCTAAACTTCATTAAATTCTTTTTCTATAAGCGTTTTTTATTGAATTTTATTAAATCAATTTTTTACTTGTTTTCGTTGTATTTTATTGACATTATTTGAAATAAAATATAAATAAAAGGCATGCCTTTGTATGATTTTTATGAGATCCAATTGTAGACAAAATTATTTTTATAAGAATATAACTTGCTTAAAATTTTCTAATTAATCATCTAATCACATTTATGTTTACCTTCTATATAAAACTAATTAAATATAGGTTGCAATTTTTATGCAATTAAAAATATTAATTGCAAAAAAATTAAGTATTTTTTTATATTTAGTAATAAAAATTTATATTACATTTAAAAGACCTTTTAGAAATTTTTTATAATTTTGAAATGTATAGAAACTAAAAATATTTAATATGAACATTTTCTCATAAATTGCAAAAATGTGCCTGATTAATATTCAAAAAAATGCATTTGATAAAAAAGAAATAATTGTTTTTGTGTTTAAAAGTATTTATACAATAAATAATTTGTTCACTAAGCAAAAGTCCTATTTTTTGATATAATATACTTTTTTGTGTTTCTTTGTATATTTATATATTTGTCATTATTTTATTTTAAATTAATGTTACATATTTTTAAATTTAATCTAAAAAGCAAAATAATTTTTACGTTAAACTAATATTAAGTGATAAGAAAAAGTATTTTATATTTTTTGAGGAATGTAAAAATTTTGTGTTAACTTCAGCTATTTTTAATACCTTTTTAGTCTAAATGTATGTATATATATGTATACATTTAGACTAAAAAGGTACTAATATAATTTACATTTTTTAAAACTTCTCTTATAAGATTTTTTTTGAAATTTAAAACAAAGCAATCTAGTTAATATTTTAAAATAAATTTTATTTTTGTAATTGGATACGCTCTTATAATTGTGTGTGTATGTTGTGTTTTTGATGAGCTTAAAATTGAAACCAATTGAAAAGATTCAATGAAAGCGCCAAAATACAAAAGTTGATTTCAAAGAAGCAGGAACAGCGGCGCAAAAATCACGCTGACGAAACTTCGCGGGAACTCGTGAAACGCGTCTTCCGAAACTTAAAACGCAAAACATTTGGTCAATAAAATTTTTCTCTGGATTCCACACAATATAATTCTGGGTATAGTGATGAAAAACAATATTTTGCTATGAAACAAGGAAAACACGCACAAACTTCCGAAGATGAACAATAATTTAAGAAGAAAAATACACTCTTGAAATACAATTTATCTCTCATAAAAATGCATGAATTTAAAACTTTGTATTAAAAAACCTACCTGGGCCATTGTTCGCTTAGGGATGAGTGATTAAAATTTCCACCAAGCGGGGGTGAGAACGTGCCAGGTCGTAAAAAGAGACCGCGAGCCTAACTTCTTCCCGAATGAAACAAGGTTTAGCTTTACGATAAAAGCCAAAATCTCCTTTTCAAAAGCATCCCGTGCGTTTTAGCGCCATGATGCGCAGTTGTACCCTGACGCATATTCTGAAACGGAGCAAAACTCGCCGGAGATGCGGCTTTGGAGAAGGGGGTATAGCGATCGGCGGGACGACCCCCAGTGTCGATCGATCCTCACTGCCCACACTGCTCTCCCTCTTGAAGGCTCTTGATTGGACGGTTTTCCGACACCCGTATGAAGGTATAAGACGCTAGAGCCTGCCAGCTTTACTCCGCCACCAGATCTCATTTGGACCTAGCTGCCGAACAGACCCGCTACACATACCTAGACAAAGACATACCGACAGAGGTAAGCCTACTTTCACCAACTACCATGCAACGCAATGCTTAAGAGATAGAGGCGCGCTAGCATTTTCCGGCACGCATTTCTGCCGATGGCAGCCATTGCCTGCAAGCAAGGCTTACTCAGGTAGAAGGACAGAAGTTTAATTTCGCGCTGGATGGGGGAAAAAAGTTGCAACTTCATTTGACGACCCTCAGATGATCTCCCCAAGGGCAGCGCGCTTTAGGAACGGGGTTCGGTGCGGTGGAATGCTTGGCCATGCATAGCCATGCAAACACAGTGACGTCGTGTGGGGGGAATTCTTGTTTGCGTTCTTTCGATCGTGAAATTCCTTCGACTCACGCAAAGTAAGTTAAGGGTTGCTTCCAAATGTCTATGGTAAGCCTTTAAATGCGCTGTCAGTGTCTAATTAAGAAATTATTTAACACAAAATAACTTAGTTTCTAAAATAATTCAGTCATGCGGGTAAATAAGTATTTATTAAATAATAAAAATGTGCATGTTTTATCAGCAACTATATTTTTACTTTTTTAATTGTTATAAGATTGATATAAATATATAATATCCTTCAATAAGTGTTGATTTTTAATATATAATATTTATCTGAGTGAAAATATATATGAATAAAATTTTATTCATTGATAAGTTTATATGTTTCAAAATTAAAATTTTAGTATTTGTTTATTTGTTTAGGAAGTAAAACAATCTTTTTTTATTTCTAAACTGAATTGAATTTTTCAATCTATTTTATAAGAACCTAATGTAAAATCAAATGCATCATATTTATATTTAATATAATTAATTACAATAAAATAAATAAAGAGAGTGAAAAATATATATATTCTATATGATTTATATATTTTTATAAAAAAAGGTTTATTTTTATTTATAACATTTGGAATAAAATTATTAATATGATTTCATAAGTGAAATATTTCCAGTGACTATATGAATAATAATTTTATTACCAGTAAATGTATTTTTATATTAAAACATTTTGTTGTGTATAATTTTCGTGACATTTCAGGAATTTAATTTTGTTGGTTTCAAATAAAAATATTGATAACATTCTCATATTGATTATGATTTATTTTTGAAACTTTTTACAAAGAATTTATTTAGCATTTATTAAACAATTATTTCAGCATGACAGAAATACACAAGTTACACTCAAGTTTAGAAGAAGCATGAGAAAGCCTTACACATCATTAGTATCATAAATTACTGTAATGATGGCGTCGATTTTTTACATTATGTGCGTATCATTAGCCTCAACTTGTCAAGAACGTTATATTAGACTTCTGAGCTTAATATTTTAAATCGGGTGAAGTTACTCGTTTGTTTTACTTGATGTTAATATACTTTATGAAACTGTAATTTTTCATTGATTGTGTGTGTGTGTGTGTGTGTAATATTATATGGTTAACTACATATTTATATTTTCATTTTTGTTACAATTTTATTTATTTCGATTATATTGTAATCAATTCACGTATGCTTTCTTTTCGTATATATATATATATATATATATATATATATATATATATATATATATATATATATATATAAGTTTGTTAAAATATTCCTCAATTTATTATTTTGATTTATTTTTTTGTTTTTAATTGTATTTTTTCTATTTATGATTTTGTTTATTGATTATTGCATGAATAAAATATATTTGTTTCCTTTGTTTTCTTTAAAGTTTTGTTTATTTCTGTGTTCTACATTTATTGATTCTCATCAGAAAAATTAATGAAATATACTATTTTGATAGTTATACTATACAAATTTATTTTAAAATGCCAAAAAATCATATTCTAGTTATTTAAATATAAAGTTCCAGATATATTTAATAATATATAAAGTTACAGAAAAATTCTTAACGATTTGATGATGTATTTTTAAATAATAATACCCGACAGTTTCATAAATTAATTCGCTAAAACAACTTTCTAAATATCAACTTTAAGAGAATAATGCCCTTGAACATTGAAAACTTTTATGTTCTCCATAAAATACTCTTAAAATAGATTAAATTTAAATTTATTTTTTAAATCAATAATAAGATCAAAATAACGTAACTCTCAAACATAAACATTTTTAAGGATTCCCCCTACTTTTCAAACTATATTAGCGAAATAATCGAAACAAGGGAAAGACCCATAACAACATATGTTTCATTTATTTGAATGAAACTGATAGAAGTTTTTGTTAAGAAAAATAAACCATTTATTCTCAATATATAACATATTGCATCAACACCAGTTTGGTGAAAGTATATCTGTAATATTTATTAAGTATACCAGGTTCATAAAGAAAGTGACTTTACTTCTAAATCACAAAAGCTTTTTGATTAAATTAACTGTAAAATTAACCTACGTTTTGCGGAAACGTATTAATAAGCAATATAGAATTTTCCTCTACGGTTGTATTACCAACTATGCTTGGTTCAAATGTAGGATGAAATGTTTTTATTTAATGTCACTTTTGATAAGCATTGCTCAGATAAGATTTTAATTGAAGAAAAATTTACGGATAATTTAGTATCATTTTTCTCCAAAACTCCATTTAGATTTTTTTCTTTTTTTGTGACACGCGATTTAAATTAGTTCTTCTAGAAAGCGAGCAGGATAGACCTCATTATGCTTAGTTCCACAGATAATTAATTAATAATTAAAATTATGCTTCGTTCTTCAATGGAAAAGAGAACAGACATGGTGCCATCATGGAGAATTGTATCTAGACAAAACAACGAAAGGTAAATCACGTAATTTTTTAATAATGAACATTTAAGAGAGCTTTGTTTTAATTATGGTTACGTTATATAACACTTAAATATGGTTTCAAGATTCAAAATATCAAACACACACACACACACATATTATTAACAGAAATAATCATATTTACCCTTCTTACAATTTAAAGCTTTAGAGAAATTTATTTAATCCATATCAATAGGATTATTAAAAATTTTTAATTTAGTTTTTTGTTAAAATAAAAATTTCTTTCATTAAAAAAGATATGTTAACATTTTTAGAACTATTTTGATTTAAAATGTGATTCATGATTTATACGATGAAAACAGATTCTCTTTCAGGACTACGTAATTAATTTTCTCAATACATTTAATTAAATTTTTAAATAGATCTTTACTTGATAACATTTATATAGTTATGATTAATACATATTTATGCGTGTTTGTTAAAATTCAATTTAACGCAAAAACAGAACTGCAATATTTCCTAAATCATGGTGCCATCAATCACGTTCTAACACGCAAAGTAAAATTGATTTTTCCAATAAAAGTAAGGATAAACACCAAAACAATTTTAATAGCATAATCATTGTTTCATTTTTATTGTAATGTATCACTAGTCTAAGTTTTGCAACAAGGACTTTATTGACATAATAACCTCTATATAAAGAAAATGGAAAAATTATTCTGAATATTTGTATTATATATATATAATATTTAAATAAAATGACATCTGATTTTATACGTGCATTTTAAAGCATTCCCGTTTTTAAAAGGGAAAATTATTTTAAAAATATTATCAATACACACACATTAATAAAATATTCGCCTCATTAATAAAATAAAATATACTTCAAATAAATTTAAAATATATTAAACTTTTTATAGATCATTAGTTAAAACTAAGACAAAAAATAAAAGTATCAAGTTAGGTAAAGTAATAAGCATTTTTATTTGTGCACATTTGTTATATCAGACTGATTAAAAATTAAAAGTTTTTCTTATAAATTTTCTAGTAACTCTAAATAATTTGTAATTTTTACACAAACGTAGTATTTTCAAAATAGATTAATTTATTTAATTATTTTTATAACATTATTAACATTGATAATTTGAGAACAAATTTATTTTAATGAATTATAATTTATTTCACTACAATTTAGTGTACTATTCATGATAGTTTCAGTTAAAAACAAATAATGACAGTATAATTTTATTTATCAAATGCATATGCCTTCGATTTCACCCCATTAGGAATTTTTTTCCTTGGTAGAATATTATAATTTCCAATTTAAATATAAATTTCAGTAAAAAAAAAGATTTAGCGAATGATTCGAATGTATATCCTCTGTTAGTTTAAAAATAATTTACATTTTGCGAATAAATTCCACTTATTCATTTAAAATGTACTTGGATTTTAAACAGATACATTTCTAATAAAAGATTATTTAATAACTCATTTAGCTGAATTCATTTAAAAACCCACAAAACTGATTTATTCATCTCTTAAATATCCTAAATTTCTTTGATAAATTTGCTTATATTATTTAATCAATGTCAGTTCACTGTTCAAAATGATTCAGGGAAGAAAATGTGAGAGGAAGAAGGTAAGAAATTCAAATGTGTGTGAAAATATGGCCAAAAACCGACTCTTAAGTGCTGTCGAGAATGGTTGGCGAACATTTTTGCTCCACTTTCCCCCGCATTACGTCAAAAGTGCCTCGCACGCAGGACAGGAAAATGGGAATGGGAAACCGGAGATGGGTCGGTATCTAATCCATCGTGATTAGCGCTAAACTGGCAATGAACATAATGGCCATGGTTTTTTTAGCAACTGGGGACTTCTGTCAGACCTTCTGGATTTATGGGCTAGGAGAGGGGAGGAAAGGCATTGGGGTTGGGTGGTGGGCCAGGAGAATCAAGAACTTCTCCAGGATTGTGTAGAACCGTTGCGATGAATCACTCACTCTCATTTTTGGGAGGAGATGAGTTGCATGCATTATGAAGGTCCCTTGTGGTAAAGAGAGTAAGGTCAATCGCTCCAGCAATGCCCCGACGCACGCATTCGAAGTTTGATATTCTTGTGTTGATAGGTGTTATTTCACAATAGATACAGATTTTTTCTCTTCCCCTCAGAATTAAATAAAATGATCTGGTTCACAGAATGGAGAAGAATGCGAGTGGTGAAATAATGTTTACAGTACAATCTATTTGGTATGGAAACAGAGTATTTTCTTCGAAACCATCTCATTAACAAAGAATTACAGGCTAGACTACAACCGTATCAACTAATTGGATCTTTAAAGTTCTTGAAAGATAACATTTCATTTCTTAATGGAATCAAATCCAGTTTTTACAAGGAATAATTAGTCATAAAAACAGGAAATTTAATACTATCTGCTTGTTCTATGATTTAACTTTTATAGAAATATAATATCCTGTTAAAAACCACCATCATTAAATTGGGATTATACATTGCAATTCAATGGTATTGGCTAATTGGAATAACAAAGACTTTGGAAGATAAAGTTTCATTTCTACGGAGATTTGAAAGAGACTAATTACTTTTATATTAGATAGTATTTTTTTATCCATATATATATATATATATATATATATATATATATATATATATATATATATATATATATATATATATATATATATAAATATATATATACATGTACACATCCAAGCTTGGCACAAATTCTTTATTTGTCATTTTTTTAGCCTTCAATGTACAGAATAATTAGATTAGAAACATAAAAAAAATTTTCTGTTTAAATTATTTTTTAATTGAATACTTGTTGAAATGACAGATCATTGTAAGTATGCTATGTTAAGAATAATAACTTAAATATAGGTTTAATACATATTCAACTAAAATCTAAGCTCAAATTTATAAAGTTTTTTTTATTGCGAAAAATACATTTTATGGTTAAAACACATTTGTTTCCTAATACTATTCCAAGATTAAACCATTTATATTTACTAAATCACGAATTTTTTAATATCTTGGATTTCATTTCAAAAATAGTTAACAAAATGCATACATATATTGAATGGTTTAACACATACAAATCGACATCTTACATACTCTATAAAAATCAATCCAGTTAACAAAAAAAAATGAAAATATAAAACATATTTAATAATATAAAATACATTGTTTTATGAATCAAATAAAATTTTTAATCAGAAAACTCTAAAAAATTTTTTTAAATTGTGTTGCTTTTTAAATTTAGTTAAGTTATTCAATACCCCGTTTATTTTAATATTAACATCATGAGAAAGTACAGAAACATTATATTTTTTACAGCAATTTAATTACTCAATAACATTTTGTGTTAATATGATTTTATAAAAAATAAATTATTGATAAATAATAATAACTATTAATAATAAATTATAACATAATTATATGTGTAAAGTAAATGAAAATAGTTACATACACTTAATGATATAATTTGATTAAATATATCAAATATTATTTAAGCGAAACTGTTACAATTTTTGAAATAAATATTTACCACTTTTTCTGGTTGAGATACAAAAATTATAAGAGTAATTAGGAAAAGGAAAAAATATTAAAATTCGGGAAAGGTCTAACAGGTACTTAAATTTAAGTAATTAATTAAGTGTAGCAGATGTTTTGCTTTAATTATTGTTTAACCAATCATTTTAAATGGATATGCTTTTGATTTAAGTTATTTAAGTATAAAGAGAAATGTTTAATCACACAAATATATTAAATTAAATAAACACATATATTCACTTTCAAATGACTTGACAATATATTTATCACAAAAATAATATATTAAAAAGGGAAGTTGATTAGATAATGTTAAAGTTGAATAAAAAAACTTTGCGACAATGCATTCCATTTGCATATGAAGCACTATTTAATCAATGAGAACTTATCTGAACAAATTCTACTCTTTTGGAGAGATGTGGCTGAGATTATTGATTTTTGCCAGAAACTCCCAGAAATTCTTCTCGGGAAAGCATTGTAACATATGAAATGAAAATGAAGATCATAAGATAATTTGAATTCAAGTTAAAAATCTGCTTTCGAAAATGAAATTAGTGTTTGATATTAATTAATTACTCTGATGGTAAAATTGAATGGAAAATAGTTATTGCAGTAGAAATGTATCTAGCTATTATGATGATTCGAAGTAAAAGATTATTTGAACATACACATTATATTTTATTCAATTAGATAATGCATTATTTAAAATAAATGTTTAGTATCATAAGAGTAAGGACAGAAAATTGATTCCCAAAAAAATTATTTGAAAAAGAATACCAATGAATATAAAATTATATATTAGGAAAATCTGTAACCCTAAAAACTCATCGCATTTTGTGATAAAGTTTTATAAGTGCTGAATACTTTTTTATTTATCAAGCACTTATATAAAAGTAGTAACGCTATTGTTTAGAAATATTGATTTTTGTTAAATCTAGACGCTAATACATATTATTTAATTTTTTTAAGGTTAATAAAGTGAAATATTTGCTAAACTGATCACAATTTTATGACTTACATATTTATATTTTTCATTTATGTGGTTATTTACATATTCATATTGGGCTGTTGGTGACTGTTTGCAAAGAATAATAAGTAAGAACACGAAATTTTTATATATTACCAAACAATAGTAGTAAGTATTCTGTCATCCACGAAAGAAATTTGCAGACAGTTCAAAAATAAAAAATGTTTATTTCTGTCTCCTCTCCAATATCGGAAGCCTTTGTGTAAAGTCTCATAAAGATATATAAGTTTATAAAAAATGGTTACAATTTTATCAATTCCTTGTATTATGTTTATATTTTGTATCATAAATGCTTACACGTATTCAAATTTTCATGACATATCCTTGCTAAAAGTGTACAGTTTTAAAAATGAAGTTGAATACGTTTAATTGCATAAATATGTATATTTGTGCTCAATAGAAAAGCAAGAAGGAATTCTGTTTCTAATTTTATGTGGCAATATATTTTAAATTCATGATAATGTACAAAAAATAACTTAAAATACATTAAATATGAAAGGGAAAAAAATGACCGGGGAATAAATAATATATTTTAGTAGTTTAATACAGATACTAGTTTTAAGAAATAAGTTGATTTCAAAAAATTTACTTTAAATATTTTTAAGTTTTATTCCCTTAAACTTTTGTTTTACTAAAAAAGAGTTACATCCTTCTTGATTATCAGAGAAAGAATACTTCTAAAATTTAATTAATTAATAACATAAAATTTAATTAATTAATTTGAGAAAAAAAGAATGCATGATATAAAAATACATTAAAATTATATTTACTTAATGGTTAAAAATGCTTATTGTTTAAAATATTTAATAATAAGCATTTAATGTAAATTCATTGAAGCAATATCTACAGATTTAAAGATGTTTAAATAGTTGAGGGATGTTTTTTTATTAACATCATAAAAATACTAAAGTCTGCAAAATTAATTATTTTCAAACTTTTACAGCTGTAATGCACAAAAATTAGATTAAAAACATGCAAATTTTGGACATTTGGAAAACAGATTTATATTTTATAATATCATTAAGAATCTTATCAAATCATATTATTTTTACCAGAAACAGTTTAGAAAACTCCTGGAATTGGATGAAAACATTTTTTGATTTTCATAATTATTATGAAATCTTTAAAGTTGAGTTTTCCAAATATAAAGTGTAATTATATAACATACAAAAAATATAAACTTAAAACAATAATTAGAATTTTTAATTGCAATTTAAAAATTTAATTATTATATTTATTGCATAAATAAGGTGGACTATAAGCTATTTGTCAAAAAATAAATAGCAATTTTATAAATAATATAGTTTTATTTAAAATGATAATTTTAATAAGTATTTTGAATACTAACATTTCGCGAAGTGTTTGCAACTTTTTAACATGCTGAGTGTTAAAATGAATAAGAATTTTGAGTATCAAATAATATAATTATCCCTCCTTCCTCTTGGAATGCTAAAGAAGAAAGCTTTTGATAAAAGCTATCTCTTATAAAAATCCGAATGCACATTTTTATTGATTCAACGCATGGTTCAAGTCCAATCTCCGATCGCGACCACATCTCCATTTTTCTGCTTTATTAAAATTCATGGAATTCTTAATGCTTGACGCAATACCCAACTTTCGGGGATGTTTTGTACTGAATAAGAATGCAGTTTTTGTAAAAGAAACATACGATTCCCTATTTCTTAATACTCTTCTTAGGCTGTCTCCTAAGTTATAAAAAGATATATTAAACAATTTAAATTTGAATGTTTTTATTTTATGGTACACTTATTTGTTGGAGAAAGTAATCATTTATTTGAATTCACTATTTTACGAAGAAGAAATGAATATCATTTATAGATTCTCAAAAAAAAAATGTTTGCAAAGTTTTTACAATTTTTATCCAATATATTTTCATGGTTAGAAATAAAGTGATTGTGTAGAACTTATATTCTACCATCGCACAAAGTTATGCTGATAAAAATCAAATTTAAATTGCATCGTTTATTATCTATTTTAAATAATTTATGATTTGTTTAAATGGAAAATGCAAGCAAGTTTATTAAATTTGTTTAATTTTTAAATGCGAATAACTTAATGATTAGGGTTATTAACATATCGTATGCAAATCAATACAGTTTTATATATTAATATGTTGGTTACATAAGTTGACTAAATATTTATTAATTGCTGTCAGGTACAATGTTAAATTTTGCAGACTAAATTTTTCAGTTTTATTGACTTTAAAAATTATAATGAAAAATTCAGAAACTAAACTTGTGTGATTATAAGAAATTCATCATCATTGTATAATAAGGATCATGCATGATGTTTAAAAAATGTGAGTAATTAAAAATAATTTCCATTTTATTTAAATTAATTTCATATTTCTTGATAAGGAAATACACAAATACTGATATCACTATCAGCTAAAACACTTGGACAGTCTCGTAAAATTGATGTATTAGTACATGAAACTGTTATTTAGCTTATCAAGAGATAAACTCTATTCTTTCAATAGTTATCTTCTTCATTTTCCTTTTTTACTTTATTATTTTATAGAAAAATCTAAATTTTAATCGCTGTGTGAAGCCATAATATTGTTTATTTATGTAACACACTTTAGATTAAGACAAATGTTCTTTAAAGTACCATGATAATTTTGCGAGAATAAACTGACAAATTTTCAGTGTTAATGCTATATTATGTTAACTTTGAAAAATAATTAAAAAAGCACATCTGTGAATTATTATTTTATTGAAAATATTTAAATTTCAAATATCAAAAGAAAATTGTGTTATATTTTTTATTTGAATTCAAAGGAAATATTTCTGCTCGGCATTTCATTAAAGGCAATGCATTGGTAAGCACTCTTAAAGAAGTATCTTGATTAATTTAAAATCTATGAAATTTTTAATCTATATCTTGATTAATATTTAATCATCTTCTTAGTAAAAAAATATCAATATATTAAATGCAGATCATTTTTAAGTACACTTAAGTTGACATTTGTATCATCTACAACAGTATATGGAAATATATTATTTAAAAGGGTATTTTTTGCTTGTGTAATAATCAAAATTTCATGTTTTCCCATTAAGACGAAGTAAACCTTAGTTTTAACATAAAAATTAAAATTTGAACAAATCATATTAAAGCTACTGTTTTGCTCTTTTAGCTGATTTATTAAATAAAAAATTCTAACTAAGTTATTTATATTTAATAACTTACTTCCATTCTGCTTTCTCATTAACCATTATTTCAAAATACTCTTAAATTTAAGTTAGAAAGATAAAAAAGGAATATAAGTTTAGTTAACTGATTAATTTTCTGAATTTTAGCTTTACTTTAAAACAATTATTAAAAAATTGTATGAGCAGCAAAATATATTTTTTTTCATAAAAATAGAGCATGAAAAATAATTTTTAAAAATTTTGATAAATAAGAGAGAATTAAAATATAATATGAACAAAAAATGCAATTCTATAATTTCTCAAATTATGAAGTCTTATTAGAAAAAAAATCTCTTATTGATAATTTAGCCTAAAAAAGAGACTAAAAAATTATTATCTGCGTAGAAATGTTGTAGATTAATGTACAATACTGGACATTAAAATTGCTACACCAAGAAGGTGACATGCTACAGACGTGAAATTTATACGAAAGGAAGAAGTTGCTGTGATATGCAAATGATTAGCTTTTCAGCGCATTCAGACAAAGCAGGCGCTAGTAGCGATACCTACATTGTGTTTAAATGAGGAAATTGTTCAGCCGGTTTCTCATACACAAATTGCATTTGAACGTTGTTGCTTGGTGAAAAGTTGTTGTGATGCCTCGTGTAAGAAGGAGAAAGGCGTACCAGAACGTTTCTGGCTTCGATAAAGGTCGAATTGTAGCGTACCGGAATTGCGGTTTATCTTATCGCAGTATTGCTGCTCGCGTCGGTCGAGATCCAATGACTGTTAGCAGAATATGGAATCGATGTGATCAGGGCGATAATATGGAACGTCATGCGGGATCTCAATGGCCACCTATCACAAGCAACCGAGAAGACAGGCATATTATCCGCATGGCCGTAATGTATCGTGCAACCACGTCACGAGTCGTGATTCAAGAAACGGGGTCGTTTGGAAGACAACAAGTGTCTGCACGAACAGTTCGACGACGTTTGCAGCAGCATGGACTCTCAGCTCGGAGACCATGACTGCGGCTTCCCTTGACACTGCGTCATAGACAAGAGCGCCTTCAATGGTGTGATAAACGACCAACCTGAGCGCACGAATGGCGAGACGTCATCTTTTCAGATGAATCCAGGTTCTGTGTACAGAATCATGATGGTCGCATCCGTGTTTGGCGGCATCGTGGTGAACGCACACTGGCAGCGCGCATTCTTCATCATCATACTGGTCCATCACCTGGCGTGATGGTATGGGGTGCCATTGGATACACGTCTCGGTCACCTCTTGTTCGCATTGACGGTGCGTTAACAGTGCACGTTACATTTCTGGCGTGTTACGACCCGTGGCTCTAGCCTTTATTCGAGCCCTGCGAAACCCTACGTTTCAGCAGGATAATGCCCGACCGCATGTTGCCGGTATTGTACGGACCTTCCTTGATACGTAACATGTTCGGCTGTTGCTCTGGCCATCACGTTATCCAGATCTTTTACCAATAGAAAACGTCTGGTCAATGGTTGCCGAGCGACTGGGTCGTCACCAAGCGCCAGTCACTACAGTTGATGAACTGTGGCATCGTGTTGAAGATGCATGGGCATCTGTACCTGTACATTCAATCCAATCTCTGTTTGTCTCAATGCCCAGGCGTGTAACTGCTGTCATTACTGCCAGAGGTGGTTGTTCTGGGTAATGATTTCTCAGGATCTAGCCAGCTAAATTTTTTGAAAATTTAATCACTTGTTATTTCTAGTATAATATATTTGTCCAATAAATATCATTTTGTTATCTGCTTTTCTTCCTGGTGTAGCAATTTTCATGGCCAGTAGTGTATCAGAAAACATGTGTTAAATATATAATTAAAAATGTGGGTTAATCTCACCGCATTTAAACAAATTTTAGTCATAAATATTAATTTTAAATTTATATAAATATCAAAACAAACTTTAAATTTTACGCTATTGAAGTAAATTAAATACATATTATAATTCAAATCATTGATAGTTTATTTCATTGGATAATTAAAATCCTTGTTATTTAATCACTATTTATTTCAAATCATTATTTATTACAATCATTATTTATTTGTAAACATCTACTCAATAGAAATGTTAACATCTTTGAAATTACTGCTAAAGTAAAAATCAGCATATGTATACTAAATACTGAAGAAATTGTACACAAAATATTGCGATCTAATTATTACTAAAGAATATGCGCTGTAAGATAAAATCTGAAAAAACAATGCTTTTTCCGTTCTTTCGAATCCTCCGAGGACTAAGAACTATAAGAAAAGCAACTTAAATGCTAAAAACCTTTTCCTTTAACTTTTTGCTCGTAGAATGCGAAGCTTTCATCACTAAGCTTTTATATCGGAATCTTGTTAGAGGGGGACCAAGTGAAGCAGTTTTTGTGCCTTTCTTATGACCTAACCTTTCTTTTGAAGATGGGAAATTCCAAATGGAGGATATTGAATGGGAAAATGTCACATAGAAACTCCAGGTTTGTTAAGCGTAAATAAATGTGGAAAAAAATGGATCTTCTTCTTTTTTTTAAAGTTGTGTATTAATTTCTGAATGAACCAAGCTTTGGTCATCACATTAATCTCATAAATGATTAATATAAATTATTAAGAGTTTGGTGCAATTAAAATAATTTAATTAATTCCTTAATGTTTTCATAAAAAATGTAGTAATGACTTTATTACCAGAATATCATTCTTTATTTATTAGATTTAATTACAGGTGTTATTAAATCTTTTAATTGTGATATTAATTAAAAATAATTTGAAAATATATAAAAAACAACAATGGTATTTGAAGCTTTAGAAGACAGGAAAGAATCAGTATGCTAAACTTAATTTTAAACACTATTCATAGTAATACATACATAATGAAAATTTAAAAATATCTAAGGCCTCTTTTACATAATTAATTTATATAATTATAATTAGGATGTCTTAGAGAATTAGTAATATTGCAAAACAAATAATTGGATCAATAATCAAAAAGAAAGCAACATATATGATACAAATTGTAGGTTGCATTAATTAAAGATTGTTTGCTCTAATATATTCTACGTAAAATTATTCTTATTTTGTTTAAAAACTTCATATATGACATTTTTTAAGCTTAAGAATTAGTTTCAAAATTGCATGATAAATTATATATATAAATAAAGTGAAATTTTTTCATATTTAATGTAATTTAAAAACAAATGTACTCAATAAAAATGACAGACACAAACATTCTATTAACATCCATAATATTTATTTAAATCAGAGCAATGTCTATTTAATAAAATGAATAACTTGCTTAGAAATGAGTTTCAGATCTGATTTGCTGAAAATTATCTGTAGTTACTTTCAAATATATGTGACACTTAATACAGAGATAAAATTTCCATAATTAATTTGTAAATCCGGAAATGTTTCATAGGAATAAAACCTCAAAATTCTTCACTATAATATAAGTAAAACGAAAATTTAATTAATTTCCGTTATACTAGTATTAGAAACTATTAGCTGCTTAATATTCAAAATAATTGTTCATTAGGAGATTTTACAGGAGCATTCCCAATAGCTGCCGAATAATTTTGACTCCAAACAAGAGGTTGAACAGTCTAGATTTATGTTACGGATACATTTGATGACTAGGATTATGTATTCATAGCTTCTATCAAAACATAACCTCTGGTTGCGTCTCCTGATTAGGGTGCAAGAGACAGGAACATCCACCCGTTGGATAGTTGGAAAGAGCATCTTTTATGTAATTAAGGTATTTCACAGTGCTGATTAAAATGATATTCATAGGTTCAGCATTAGATTGCTTTCCATTGTCGTACTTAGAAGTTATTGACGAAATATATGTCTAAAGTATTTTACGATGATGAGTTAATAGCCAATTATTAGTGTCAATAAAAATTAAACTAAATGGAAGTAATTGATAATACATTAAATTTACAATACCTTTATTTTCGCGTAATTCATAGACATTCTGAAACATATTAGGTAAATTTGTAGCTATAGAAAATAAGTAACGAAAATGGATCGCTAATTTTCTTTTAAAGTATTTAACCTTACAATAATGACCTTCAAATTACTTCGTATTTCGGGGTTAAAATTTACTGGCAAATAATGGTTAACACAAGAATAATTAATTATTAACTAAATTTAAAGCAAAGAATGAATTAACTTCAACGAATAAATTCAATGAGAAATTAATTAAATACGTGGAGCTCTTTTATTGATAAATATGATTTCTTAATTTTCAGAACTAACAAATATTTAGATTTAATAAGAGGAAAAAAATGAAAAATGTATTCCGCATTAGTCTAATTAATATTTACATTTTAGTGAAGAAAATATGATTAAAAAAAACTACTATCTATAATTATTCATTTTCTTCAAGAACGACTGCTTCTAGTACATACAAGAAATGATATATCATGCATATCTTAAGTAAGAAAGAAATTATTCTGCGAATCCCATTCTTGCCAGTATGAATTAAATGAATAGCTGAAGCTGTTGTCATGGTTCCACTGATTTCATGTAAGCCATACTTATGGAGAGTCTAAAAGAGGGCAACTTGATATTATGTTGATTTTTCCTTGTAACACACACAATCAAAAATAAATGTGAACAACATTGTCGTCGAAATGCCTTTTATATAATGATATTTTGTTGAACATTTATAAAATGCCTTTTTAAAAACAGATTTAAAAATGAGGATCATTTTTGCTGTTTATGTATTCGGTATTTCAAAATTATGTTGAAAATAAAATTCTCATATGTATTTGTAAGTATTTATTTATTAGGTATTAAAATATAACTTTTATTATTATTATTTTAATATCCTACATGATAAATAATCGGAAAATTTTTTATTATGATTTCAGTATGATACAGTTGTATATTTTTAATATTTCAAGTAATATGATACATTAATGTTTTGTCAACTCATGTAAATTGTTATTAATTTATGATCGTGTAACTCTTTATTTACTTTTCCTGTAATTACTTCTACATTTCCTTCATAAAATACTTTCTCTAAATTTCATAATAACTAGTTTCAATCATATAATTGAACGGTGATGCAGACACCTACTGTGCTAGGATGTCTGCAGGATTTCAAGCCCTATCAATGTGACTGTAATTTTTAATAAACCAAAGCCTGGGTCATAAGTGTGCCCCGTAAATGTTACGGAAGGCTCTCGGAGATGGTGGGGCATAACCCGATAACCAGTTGGTAAAGTTCCGGGTCCTGCCACTTCGCTATGTTATGTTTTATTTGTATATGAATAACTTAAGTGAAAAAAAAATTCTTAAGATTTCATTCAAGAAAAATGACTATGGTTAAACAAAGAATGCTTTGAATATTTTATTTTTCTGTTTTTTTGCATCTGAATAACTTAATTTATTTCTTTTTGGTGTAGAATAGTATACGAATAAGAATATCGTGTAAACTTTTATTCTAAAAACTGTACGAAAATTTAGATTTGAGTTACTTTTAGTATTAATGTGACTGATAACTATAAACTGAAAGTTAAAAATAACGAATAATGCTACAAACGATTGAATGATTAAATTAAATCAAGAAAATTTTTCTATGGGGTGGCAAATATTTCAGATTTATTTATGAAATTTTAGATAATATCTTCATTTTCAAAATCATGGATTAAGTAATTACTTTTGACTAATGTATATACTTCAAAACTAATTACTCAGTTCATTTTTACTTATTTCCCAAACGATGTAAAAGTTGCTTTTCGTCGTTTATTTAATAACAAATGCAACGCATCTAATGCACTGCCAAGCATTTCACATCTTTTGATGCGAAAGTTATTCGGTTTTGATGTGGAAGCTGCAATTGTGCGTTTGGAGTTCCTGTCAATTCCTGTCACAATTTCACTGCTTTTGTGAACGTATTCAATACGGAGATTTGTCAAGCGTGAAGTCAGCCAACGAGGAATTGACTTAATATTCTATCCGCGTTCCACATTGCATCCACATGTATTCGCCCTGTAGTTTTCTATCTTTTAGGGTGAATAAACACGGGTATTTGCAATATATGTGTAACAAATACTGTTTAAAATTTTCCACTATTATTCATTATTATGTTAATTAAAATAAACTTTAAACAAGTTTTCTCTCATATTCACTAAGGCTTGGGATAATTAAAAATTTACAATTGGTTTAATTTTGTTTTAGTTTTAAATATTTGAATGAACGATTATTTTTTGCTACTATTCTACGTGTAAACGATCAATACTTTTAAATATTTCATAATAGTTTATTTTCACATTATTTAATGAGTTTACTAAAATCTACATAATAAAAGATAAAAATATTTACAATTAAAATAAAAGGATATCTATTGATAATAAAAGTGATATAGAATGTTATTTTGAATTTAAAGTCAGAGTACATATTTACCTAATATAATAAGTGTTTTTTAATGTAATTAAAATAATTTGCATTTTGTTGCTTCTAATAGCATTGTAAGGCATACGAAAGCAAATGTGTATAAATTATTTTAAAATTATGCCATAAAATATTTTCAATACTTTTGAATCCATAAATTAAAGATAAATGAAAATACATGGAATTAAATTTTAAAGATTATCCACTACTATAACACAAAATTATGAACATACATTACACGTAAAGTTGATTTTATTTATTTATTGTTACACGCGTTTTTACTATCAAATTTTACGATATAAATACAAAAGTATAGTGTCGTACATCGCAAATCAATCAAATCAAGTTTCTTAGCCAT
Source organism: Latrodectus elegans (assembly GCA_030067965.1). Classification (NCBI taxonomy): domain Eukaryota; kingdom Metazoa; phylum Arthropoda; class Arachnida; order Araneae; family Theridiidae; genus Latrodectus; species Latrodectus elegans. Next base: position 69,772,664 of record CM057817.1, on the reverse strand, counting down.
CAGAAAAATATCAGATCTTTCAGTTTCAAAGGTTGAAGGAAGCATTATATTGCTTCGTAATCATAAAAATATTATAGATTTATGCTTTCAAATTAATTGAGTGCAATAGGTGCAAAATATAACAAAAATTTAAATTAAAAGCTCATGAATCAACACAAACAATCTCAGAATGTAGAGTTTGTGATTTTACTGCTTCACATTTCATTAAGAAATTTCGTTATTCATTCAGTTTTTTATTTAGTATTTATATAGCCTTGAAATATAAAATGAAACATACTTGTTGACTCGATTGTGATTGGAGCTCGTTGCTGAGATTTGTTTTCTATCAAAGGTAGAATTTAGGTTATCATCCGATGAAGTCCATGGAAATGATACTTAGCACAGAATCGATAGTGAATATTGTTTTTATTTAGAAAATTATGCACATAATTTTAGTAAAAATGACCTCTTTAGAAGCTGGTTTTGTGATTCATAAAAATCATTAAAACAAAATTCATTAATAAAAACACAAAAAAATAATACTAAATACATATTACATTCAGCATAGATCAAGTACTGTGTCAACGAACTTCACACATTTCTTCATTTCTGAATTACTTTTAAATATATTTAAGAATAGTTTAAGCATCAAAGCTTAATTTCTTTACTTCATTCTATAGAGATTGTTAATAATACAAATATATTCATTTTTAGCTATAATTTTGAATATTGGTTCGAACACTTCATCCGTTTAAAATTAGCTTTTTCATTTCAGCAAATCATTTTAATGATACTAAAAGCAATAACTTATTAATGAAGAAATTTACAAATCCCAAAATTGTAAAAATGTATTAAATAAATAAGAATTCGTTTCTTCTGTTACTTATCAACATAAATATTTTTTTGAAGACATGTCGAAGTTTTATAAAATTAATTTCTTTAAAAGTAATTCTCTTATAATTTAAATTGGTGAAAAATTATTAGCATTTACATTTAAGTTCAAAGAATTCAAGGAATACAGCATATAGTTAAAGAGACAAATTTCTATATTAACAAAACTTTTTCATTATGAGTTAACTCATCAGTTAATTATTAAAAAGGGAGTTAAATGTCAAAAGAAGATGAACAAATTGTTGGAAGTTAATGATTTTCATGTTCCTTGTGTTCTATTCTCATTTCATGATTTTGCTTCAAAAATTTTTAACACGCTTAGATTTTCTGATACTACTTTTTTCATGCTATGTAAAATTTTAATAACATAGTGTATTTAAGCTTAATTACTAAAATTTATGAAAAACGTCACACAACATAAGATTAAATTTATTTCCATTGTAAATATTTTGAAAGTTTCATCTCAAAATGACTGTAGATGATCACAAATGATAGAGCTTATATAAATTTATTTGCAATTATGTTTGTGTAATTACAGAATAGATATTTAATAAACGAAACAATTGAAATCGAAACTTTAACTATGGTGTTTCTCAGATTTTTAAGCAACAAATATTTACTTTGAATAAAAGTCAAAATTTACTTCGAATAAAAGTATCAAAAATGTAATAACTCAAACATATTTCTTAATTTTGCCGGAAACAACTATAAACTTAAAATATTTTCGTTTCAATTGAATGTGTGGGTAAATATTTATTATATACATTCATTAAATATGATAATTACCATGATAAGTGCGAATTAAAATTACCATTTACCATTTTTGTCAAAGTATTTGCATAAAAATATAATTAATTAGAAACTCTGATGTGACTTAATGTAACTCATTGAATAATCATGAAGAAAGACAAAAAGCTGTAAAGGACTTTTTAAAGATCAATCTTAATAACAAATTAGAATTATGTAACCATGAAATACCAATGAATTAAAGTTTTTTGTCATCAGAGTTTTGAAACATATTTATATAATTCCATGTGTCACGTATGCAAGTATTGTATACGAACGATACAGATAGTAGAAAATTATTTCTCTGTGGGTTGCCTACTCATTAAAGTTGTAGAAGTAGCCTTTATTATATTTCTCACTGAGAAGAGATTTGATAATTATTGTGTTTGTGTGTCTGTTAAAATGCCATTTTGTAATTTCTTTCCATGGTTATTTCAAAGATAATCTTTTCGTATTCTAGTAACCAAAGATTTTGTAGTAAGTATATATATTTTTAGTTGTATTTTCTAATCTAATAATTGTTATATAAATGAAGCATTAAAATAAAATAAATAAAACTATTAGCAAGTTTCACTATGATAAGAGAGTTATATAATAACGAAAGTAATTACAATTGTGATTTTTATTAAAAATGATTTTTGACTTGCATTATTACGGGATTTTTTTTCCTTTAAAATCCCAAAATTGTGTGCTTTTATTCAAATAAGCCTTTCAAAAATAATTATAAACATGAACTTATTTGTTGAATGCACTATTTGCATTTGCATATTTAGATGTACTATTTGCATTAGGGTTAAAAAAAAAAGTTGTGAAAAAATTGAACCATTTTCTTATGTATTAATCTCTGTATGTACAAAACATTACTTTTCTATACTTAAAATTCTATAAAAAATACAAAGATTATAAGACCCCTTTAATCATATCTTATAAGGTGACTAATTTCATAATACAATTAATCAATTTTTATAACTTAAGTTAGTTTCAATTAGTCTTAGAAAGTTGAGATTCATTTCATATACTAAAGTTTCAGATTCCTAATAAATATATTTATATTTTCATAATTCTAATTTTACCCTCTTCTGAAAATTTAAAATATATATTTACGCTACTAGTTTCGATAAATTTGCCATATTTTAATATAACAAAACAGAATCTAATTTCATTAGTACTGTGTAATGAAACCTTTCATTTAGTATTTATATATATTTTTTAAATTATTTTCGTCCTTTTTATTCAGATTTCAAAATTTTACTTATAGGGTATTAATCTCGAGAAACAATAAAATACTGTTCTCTGTTAATAAGTATTTTGTTTTAAATTTTCAATCTATGCATAACAAAAAATATATTTTTAATGGAGGCAATAAGTTTTTCCATTATATCTATCTATCTATCTATATATATGGTTGCAAAATATATAATTCAAAATACTTTCTGTCAAATTTATGCATTTAACTTTTTGATTGACTTACATAAAGCTTGAATATATTTTGATCAAAATGATATAAATCATCTAAATATATCATAATCAACCAAAAATATTTAACTGGATTTAACTTTGAAAAATATAAATTAGTTAAAATAATTTTAGATTTATATTGATTGATTGAATGTTATAAGGTGGCAAATAATGGGATAAGAAATCCAGTCAGTTTTTTGGAGACAACTTCTTTTGTCAGATAAAAATTGACAAACAGATAAGGGTTACCATAGTGTCACTAAAGACGTTTTGTTTCCTCGAGAAAAGCTTTTCACCAAAGAATATGAGTCTTTCTAGACAGAAAACATTTCTACCCAGTGAAAGTGAGCTAGAATAACATATTTTTTCATTGTGTGTGGCAAATATATCGCCATATTTGAAATGTTAATGGAACCAGTGGTTGTGCAGTAGTTTTATTATCTTTTCAAAAATGAAGTAATAATTTAACAGAACCACTATATTTGTTTATTTTTAAAAAATGACTTACACTATAAATTATAAGTTTTAAAAATGAAATTTCGAAATTGCATTAGTACATTTTTAAACAATATACATTGATAAGTAAGGAGGTCAACAAATTAAAAATACAAATCCTATTTTGATTAAGACTATAGTATCATGAATTTATCAATAAAAGAAAACAATCTCATTTTATTTTATTAAAAATAAAATGAAATAATCTGCAGTCTCGATCAAAATTATTTCGCAACAATAGGTTGAGAATTTATCAATTGTTTTAGAGAAACCAAATAAATACATCAGTAAAAATTTAATTATATTTTCGTTTTATGCAGTTTCAATCAACAATCAACAATGGCACTACAACCCTGTGTGGGTCCTGGCCTTCTCAATGAGCTTATTCCATCTTGGTCTGTACTCAGCAGCACTTTTCCAATTAGATGTTTCAATAGTGTTAAAGTCCCTATCAAGACAATCAATCCATCTGATTTTGGGCCTACCTCTGGAACGCTTTCCCATTGGCCTTGCAAGAAAGATTTTTTTAGGGGTGCGCTCAGTTGGCATACGAATAACATGGCCAGACCATCTCATCCTTTGTATTTTAATGTATTTGATAACATCAATGTCCTTAAAACTTTTGTATAACTCATGGTTATACCTTCTACGCCATACCCCATCTATCTCCACTCCACCATAGATGCTTCTCAAAATTTTCCTTTCAAAAATAGCCAAACGGCATTCATGTTTCTGTGTCATGGCCCAAGTCTCTGAAACATAAGTTAAAATGGGTCTAATAATAGTTTTATATAGTAAAATTTTTGTCCTGTGTTTGATATATTTGGAGGTAAGATATTTTTAACCCATAAGATACACGATTTGCTGCAATTACCCTTTTGTTTATTTCGGGTCCCAAATCATATTTATTTCTAATCCAAGGTAGGTAAAACTGTTCACAGCTTCGAAATCATAATATCCTATGGTGAATACAGAGCAAGGATGGTTTTGCCTTATGCATGACATATATTTTGTTTTGCTTTGATTGACTATTAAATTCATTTTATTTGCCTCTCGTACCGATGCCAGAAAGGATTCTTTAAGAGTATCAGGATTTCTAGCAATTAAATCCAAATCATCTTCAAAGCCCTGGATTTGTAAACTTTTACTAATTATTCAGTTTCAGCATTTTCAAAATTATTACCTTACAGATTTTAATTATTATTTGTTTGCATATATATATCTATTTTTAAAAGCTTAATTATTTTATGCACGGAGTCTTTTTGCCAGTATTGTTAATTTTTCTCAAATATTTTTTTTTAATTTTTCTTTTGAACAATAAATGCAGGAAAATCATAAGTTCTTATTTCCAGTAATGTATAAGTTGTAAAAACATAAAGAATTAAAGTTTCTGTTAATTTATGAATTGTTTAAAAATGCTTTTGAGAACGAGTATATATATATATATATATATATATATATATATATATATATATAGATATATATAATTAAATATATATATATATATATATATATATATATATATATATATATTGAAGAAATATATATATATTGAAGAAAGTTAAAAATATATCAGCGCAATCAAAATCAATTTAGGGCTCGAAACTTAATGTTCTTCTAATTGTTCTTTCTTTTTTTGATACTAAATGTGTTTTCTCTTTTTGTTATTAAGCATTTTTGACTAAGTGTCCGGTTTGAACATTTTAGAGACGCCTTAACTACTGTTTTCAATTCTCTCAATAAAAAGAAAGAAAAAAAACCAACAATAAAGGAAACACAAGTTTAGAGTTTTGGGCTTTTAGCAAAGTACTGAAATTCAATTTCATCATGACGTTCTATTCTTGATAAAAGAAGCCTTGGAACGGTTTTTAGCTCTTAGGCTTCTGGTAATGTACGGCGTGATAGAATGCTCGTAAAATTCTCTTTCTCAAGATATATTACCGAGGAAAACTCTATGCTCTTTATTATATATTTGTTTTCTAAATAACACTAGCTGTTGAATAAAGTTCCAGTAATAAATTCTTATTTAGTTGTTATTTATTTTTATATTTGATGGAACAAGAAGTAACATATAGAGTAATTTAACAGTCATATCAATAAATACATACAGATAAGCCTTAATTTCATATTATTGTATAAAATGCTATTTTAAATATCTATTTTATTTTTATATTAATTCTTTTGTTATCCATCGTTTTTCTGCAAAAAATCACATATAAGAATTAATTAGTATTTAATTTAAATGGCATGGATCAGACAATTTATTTGTATATAAATATATTTCTTTTCTATGTGTCTGTGTGTGTATTTTCTGTGTTGTAAAATATCAAATTATAATTTTTAGTAAATAACATATTAGAGCTTACAACGTAAGAGAAACACAGTATTTTTTAGTTTAATATATTTTTAAGCAATTAAATTCTTCAGAACAAATGACAGTTTTCCATAATAAGTGATTGAAAATGTGTATGTACACACTACTTTTCTTCAGTTAAATTTTCTTCATTTAAAAAATTACACACACAAATATATATATATATATTTTATTTATATATATATATATATATATATATATATATATATATATATATATATATATATATATATATATATATATATATATATATATATATATATATATATATATATATATATATATATATATATATATATATATATATATATATATATATATATAATAATAAATATCTAAACAATTTAGTATAACTAAACTTAGTTTTTTTGTAAATGTAATTAGCAATATTTTAATACTTAACATTTCCATTTCCATCTAATTGCCTCAAAACATTTTGAAAATAAATATTAAACCTAGTAAAACTTTGCTGAGCAAATAAATAAATTGCAGTTTACGAAGGGATTTAATTTTAACAACTGCATTAATTAATCAGGTGAATTATTATAAAATGCAGAATTGCTTCAATTTTGGAAGAAAATTTTTAATAGTATTAATTAGAATGCATGCTTGTTCTTTCAGCATTAAAAGTTAATTGTCTCTTTGTAAGGAAAGTAGTAATGACACTTATTGCCAACGCCGCTTTAATTCTGTTATTTCCTGTTGTAATGATGAAAAGAATTCTGCGTTTCCTGTTTAGGAGAATTAAGCTTAATGCGTGTTTTTGATCTTTATTTTAATTTAGAAAGTTGTTTATTGGAACTTTGCGTTTTCCATGTTCGTGAAACTATAGCTGCATTCAGCTGAATAGTAATAGGAAGCAGATTTAAGTTTTAAAATTATCCAGCAGAAATAATGATTATTTTATAAATTAAATAAAGAAAGTAAAGCATAATTTATCTTAAAATCGGTTAAAAAAGACATGATGCTGAATTATGAAAGATTAAACAGAGAGGTTAAAGATAACGAAAAGTGTTATTGGTAACATAAATATTTTTAAAGACACACCAATTTTTCATTTTAAGTTCTTAATTATCTTTCAGTACTTATGTGAACATGTATACTCACTAGTTTTTTAACTAATAACTTTTAAAACAATTTAATTCCCCAAAATGAAGCTTGAAAGATTTAATCAATTTCAAATGTTATCAAGATTATAAGAACTTTACAATAGCTTTAAGTTGAAAAATCATAAAATATTTTAGATTTTAAATTGCATTATTAGTTCAATGTTTTTTCATTCTTTATGCTTTAAATATTGTTTTAATAAAATTAATTTTATTTTATTGTAAAAATTATTATGTTAATCTGCACAATTTATATTTAAGCCTCTATCTTTGAAATTTATAATAAAATATTTCCAATCAGTCATTATTTCCAGAAAATGCATTCTTGATAATAATATATTTTACTAAAAAGAAAAATAGGCAGAAATAAATATTTCGCAGTTGACTTCCAGTCCGTGTGGGTGGCCTAATATTGGATTACTCGCATCAATGTGAGATATTTCTACGATAAAATTAGATTTGTTCCAGTTCTTTCCCTTCAAAATATCATATTTCCTCTAACTTTTGCAGTTCAAAATGAGTTTGTATTTCAGTACTTTAGATTTTCATCGCTATAACGAATAGCGACTATCTAAAGTAGGGAAAAAACTTACGAAAGTAATATTACTTTGACTAGACTGTTTATATGTGAGAAACACACTGAAAATTTTATAAAATGTCAAAACAATAGTTGTATCTGAAACATACTTTCAATGGCATTATATCTCAAGTTTTTGATTTGAATTAAAGTTTTGGAACTCACTAAATCGTTAAAAATAAAATAACTGAAGTTAAGCCAATATCATTTGAAAATAATTTTAATTCTGATATTGTTGCTATATATATAAATATGAACAAAACCTTATTTCTACATTAATGATTCCTAAATAAATTTGCACTAATTTTAAATCTGTATAGAAAAATAATAATTTTTAAAACATCAGTTTTCCAAGTAATTATTTAAAACTGCAGTTGTTTCTCCATTTTGTATGAAAAACCTAGAAGAAGAAAAATATTTTTAGAATCAAACATTTTCTATTAAACTAGTGTTAAAATGATGCTATGGGATGTCACAAAGTATGAAAATAATTTCGGGAATTTTTAAAAACTATTGTATTTTATTACTTGCAAATGCAATCAATGTTAAGTTAAAACGTTAGTTGATTCCTTAATGTTAAAATATATCTATATACTGAAAATATTTATAAATAAAAATATATACTGAATATATTTAAAATTATTTTTTTATTTAATCTAAATTACATTTTACCCGAGAATGAGTCGAAAACTTTTAAAAAATGAATGAAAATATTTAATAAAATAAAGGAATAATAAAAAAATTCAACACAAAAATGGATACAGTGCAATTAATAAAATTATATCCAAATGAAATACTTAATAACTTGGAGTAGAATTAAGTGAATAAAAATGACTGTATTGTAGAGGTAAATATTTAGAGAAAAATGCTAAATTTCTTAATTTTCCGGCTTTTATCACAGAATTATCTACAGAGATAACATTATAATCTAAACAATTATAAACGCGAAAGAAAACTTCATGTCTTTAAGGTACCCAAACACGTTCAGAGCACTTTTTTTTAAATACACTGCATATATACATTGCAACAATATTTTCTCATTTCACTTTAGAAAACATTAATATTGAGCTACTAAAATTTGATATATTCCTATATTATTCTTCAGAAATGTTAAATATGTATATAAATTTAAGCATTTAAAAAAAAGAATTTAAAAGTACTACATTAAAAACTATTAAACATATTTGAAAAAAATTAATACCACATAATCTATATGTTGTTATCTAGAGCATGTACTAAAATTTTAAGTTTTTGTCAAAAAATAAAAAAATTACGGCCAGTTGAATATTTATACTGAAATTTTAACCAAAATTTCTATGCCATTATTCAAATAACAGGCCATAATTTGGGAAATATTTTAATGATTAAAATTCTTTTAGTACATTCCCTAGAAAACAATATACAGATCACGCTCGTGAAATTCCATAGTGATATTATAAAAATATTTTGAGTTATCGTTTTTGAAGCTTGCAAATTATAGTTAAAAAAAGCCAGCTCTAAGAAAATCGCATTTAAAAATTAGTGTTTTGTCCTTATAAGAAATTCTCATATTTGCTGATTAATTTTTTTTATCTCAATTTCCGATTGATTTCCGGAACAGTAATTATTTTATGTATCTTTTAAAAGCTTACTAAATTTATATTTCAAAATTATACACTGTTTAAACAAATTTTTAACATCATTCTGGCCCTTTAAACGTCCATTTCTGGTCCTTTAAATACGTCCACTTTTGGTTTCCTAATCTTTACGAAGTCCTTTATATCTCGGAATCTATAATTAACGTAGAGACCAAAACAAACCTGTTTTAGAAAGCTATTTAAATTCCTTGTTTAACGAAAGAATAAAACAAATTTATCATTTTTGGTCGAAATTGACGTTTTTAACGTGTACGGGTACATTAAATAAGATTATTGTATTTTTAGAAAATTCCCCATCATCAGACCGTTTTTATTGAAACAATTTTAATGAATCATTTTAATGGAAGAATTTTTCTTTTAATCATTTTAAGCTGTTAATAGATTCAGAAAGTGCTTACTTCTTGGTTGAAGTTCATCAATACAAGTATGCATAAACATGGTGGAAATATTTTTATTTAACTTAAAAGTGAGCATTTTATAGACAAGCACTGTAACATTATTAGTGTATTTAAGATACCTAATGGCAGTATGAAGATTCTTCAAAAAACAGCTACAATATTTATCTGAACTATATAGCAAAAATTTTTTAAAAGTTCATTCTAACCAAAGTAAAAGGATGAACATTCCTAAGCCCTAACTTAATGTTGGCAATTGAAATGTTTACAAAGTTGTAGATACTTCTGATTAATTTAATTTCTAAAATCTATCAGCTGACCAGTAAAAAATATCTGTATGAATAAAATGAAATAAAACAATTATAATTTTAAAAACTAAGAATTCAATATACTTTTATACTTAACTCTATTTAAATAATTTTATGATAGATTTCGGAAAAGTTATAGAAAACTTTTATGCATATTGTTATGCATATTATGCAACTTTTATGCATTTTCTTTAATACTTTTTAATGTGTCATTTAAAATCCAATTTCTAAGATTCAACTATAAAAATAAAAATATTTTTATAATTACAAATCAAATATTAAGAAAAACACATTAAAACGTAAATAATTTGAAATAAAATAACACTAATATATGTATAAAGAAAACTAAAACCAAATTATATTATAAATGTAATACAACTGAATACATCAACATATTTGTTGATAAATCAATGCATTCACAATTACTTAGAATAAAAAAGTCAGTATAAAAAAATCTGACGTGTTTGATAAATTCAAAGTCACATTTGTAAAAAAATGGATAACATTACATGAAAAACATCTACAACTTTTATTTCATATCCTTTTTGAATAATTTTTAATTAGCATTACATATTTTATGAGTCTGAATATTGTTATTTTATTTGTTTTTATCTCATGCCAAAAATTTTGCATCTTAACATAATTTGGAAATACAAATTTTACTAGACTTATCTTTAAATGATGTATTACTTGCTGGAAGAAAATATTTTAATGTAGTTAAGTGAACTATATATTTGATTTTTTAAGTTTATAAGATTTATATTGTAGTACAAAAATGTCATTTAAATATTTTATATAAAATGAATAAGGATCTGAATAACATAAAATGAATTTACACATACATCTTTAGTTAGATAAGCTGTGCATAAGATAAATATCCGGGTCTGAAATGAAACTTTTAAATTTTAAACCGTATTTAATTTTATTCTGTACTTTGAGATTTGCTAGTATTAAATCCATATGTCCCTTTACTCGTAGATACAAATGTAAAATATATATACTCTATTTTATGATAATTTAGTTAATACAAGTGTGCAGGCAGAATTTAGATACAGAGAAATGGATATTGTATTTATTATTTTTTTGGAATAATATTTTATTTATTGTAAAAGGATAGAAATTAATTAACATATTTATCTAGTAACAAGAGAATAGTTTACTGATTATACATTTAAAAATCTTAAATTTATTTAAAATATATTTTTTGATTACTAACAATTCTTAATTAAATTGATTTGAACAAATGATTTCATCGATTTATATATCAAGTATAGTTTTTAATGTAATTGAATACTAGATTCAGTAATAATACTCAAATATTTCCAAATTGAACTATAATAGTTAAATTCATCAACAGTATCAATAGAAAATATTTCGGTTGATTATTTGAAAAAAATTTGAATACACACCATCTTTCTTTTGTTTAGGGTTTCTTAGAAATGACGTATTTCATATTGTTTATAAAAATTATGGAAGCATTATTGTTAATTTTGTGGTGAAGGCTGATTTAGCATGAATGATAGAGCTACATGAAGTGATACTTTGGGTTTTAATTTACTATTTTTATTGTGGTGTCATATGAACATAAACTTTACATGAATATAACATTTAAACAATTAAAACAGAATATTTTATTATAGTTATTTTGATAAATTTAATGTCTTAAAAGTTTAAGAAATGTTTTTTCGACAGTAGACTTTAAGATATGCAATATTTTAAAAGGGCGTCTGCTCTGAAATTCATAGAAAATTGTTTCTATTTTATTTTTAAAGTTTTACATTGGAAATTTTAGAGTCTGTCAAGATAGCTAAATAGTAAGTTGTTGAGTTTTACTTAATAAATCTAAAATTACAGGATCAGAGAGTAAATTAGGAATTTAACAGCTAAATATACTGCAATAAAATTAATCAAAGTCATGTATTAAATTTAAGCAATCAGTTACTTAGGGGTAATGTTTTTTTTTTACAATCCTTATATTTATGTTCGATTACATGATAAAGATTTCAATGAGTAAACTTTCATTTTAATATGCTGCTTCTATCTAGCTGGTAGAGCCTATCTCAGCGCTAGGCACAGAGAAGCATACTGGTGCAACAATAACAACATACAGCTGGCAAGTATGTTGGATATTATTTTCCATTCAATATAGTCTCATATACCATTTATGTGATAAAAATAGAACAGCTTATATACTTAGGAAAGAAGTTTTAATATAAAACTGAGCACTTTAAAATTATTTTTATCAAATTTCCTTCTCTATTTGTACAATTAAAATAGTTAATTAAAAATTATTTTTATGCAGTTGCATGGTAAGCAATGAAAAATTCTAAATTTTATTGCGAAACTTAATTTAAAAGAATATTTTTTTTAGAAATTAAAAATCACCTTTACAAATTATTGCTACACACATATTTTTATAATTTGAAAAAAGAACTAATCATTAAAAAAAAATAGGAAAAATTAGAATAAAAATTTCTTTATGTGTTTGTGACAAATCACAAAGTATAAGCATTGCGATAAAAACGTAATTCTCTTGCTATCAGAGACTCAAAATTTGGTTAAATAAAAGCATGTTCAAAATCCATCACCATTGCCTTACGTATATGTATATATATATATATATATATAATATCTGTAAGAGTAGTACAGTCATAGCAATTATTTACAATAGCAAATGAACACTAACCACATTTATAAAGATATTATATTTTGCAGTAGCATTTTTTTAAATTACAATATAATGTACTTCAACATTTAACATATCATGTCATTGGAAGTTGTACATCATATAAATATATTAAATAGTAAATACTGAAATAAGAATAATTGTTAGAAACACATATCAAGATAATACCTACATTGTGAGTGCATTTAATATTGAATTAGGAGTGAATGTCTATGTGTGAAATTCTTAAAAATAGACTTTTGAATATAATGATATATATTAAAGTTACATTAAATAGATATAAAAAATATAATTGATGAAAAAAAAATTCAAAGAATTAATGTTTGCAATAAACAAATGTTAATCTATTGCGTATTCCACATTAATATTACTCTCGCAAGATAAATGTTTTTATGAATGACTGAATTCTTATTGAGTTACCTATTTATAAATAATATAAAATTATGTACTCAATAATTTCATAATGATAATACTTGGGCCAATAAATTCAACTCTTATTTTGCTTAAAATAGCAATTCTTTTCTATGCAAAGGAGAAAACATTTTTTATCTATCTTTAATCTTTTATTATAATAAAGTGTAAATTTTCTATCAATAAAACAAAGGACTGTGAGCATTTTATTTCCTACTTCATTGTGTACTCTTTCAAAATTATCGCCAAAACTATTACATTGTATGTTTGTAAGAATATCACACATTTCTCTTTCAGTCTTTAAATTCTATTCATCCGGAAGATATCGGATCTATTTGTAATTCTTAAGGTTGAATGCTTTTTATGAGTTTTCTTCAACATGATCTCACTTATGAATTATCCGTGATTGCCCAAAAAGTCCCTGGGGCAAAATCCTTGAACGAAAATCCTTTTCTCACATAGCCATTCTCGTTTACAGCCATTATCTCTTTCACATTTATGTTTTACTTCCATGAGAAACAAAAGAACGCTTTCGGTAACAATACAACTTGGATGAATACCTCGTTCCTTAAATCAAACATACGAGAATGGTGCGCACCTGATGGAAGTCGAAGGAAACATTCACAATGCAATTTAGTCGAAAACATTCCATCACAAAAAAAGAATCATGCATAATTTTAGTCCGGGCTCTTTACGACCCCGAATACAATAGGTGAGCTACTTCTCAAATCTTCGCAATTAAGGATTTAGACGTGAAGAAACGGATTGTTACGTCATGGAAGTTAAACCAAGTTTTCTCGTATATTCTTGGATTTAACGTTCCAATCAAATGTTCATAAAGAGCGTGAATTATTGGTTTTGGTGTTGCGCCTACATATTTTTTGCACGTTGATTTTATTTTTTGTCTTTCGCTCTAGCACAAGTATTGTTAAAATATAACTTCATTTGTGATTTGCTCACTTTTGTTTCGAAAATGCATTTACTGCTTAGTTTTGTCAGGGAATTTAAAGGATATTCAATAAGTCAGGTAAGTGTGATTTAAATTAGGGAATATTAATGTGGTTTTTATATGTAAAATCATATAAAAATGTGTATACAAAATGAATAAATGTCCTACGTTTTCTTAAATCAAATTAATATTTTAAATAGATTAATAATTTATGTGCTCTTGAGAATGCAGAATGTTTTCTTCAATTTTCAAAGTAAATATAATTTAGGACACATTTTTTATAGCAATGAATTAAAACGAAAACACCTGAAAAATGTATTTATTGTGTTTTAAAGGATCTTTATTTAATAATATTTGAAAATAAAGCACTACAAATAAAATTTTAAAATTTTAAGAAATATATTAGGAAATATTATCAACATTTTGAATTGGGAAGATCTACATAATTAGGAACTATTATCAGTATTTTTTTTTATGGAAAATTGATTCATGAGTATTTAAAAGTTTATGAAAAAATAATGGAGTAACTATTCAAGTTTCTCATTTCAAAGTCATTAAAAATCCCAGTTCAGAACAATAAGAACACAAAGTGATATTAAAATTAAAGTACGTAAAATATGTATTTCTAAGAATGAAAAAGTTTTTACTCATTAAATCATTTAGATGAATTTGAAAATAAGTATTTGACAAGTTGTATATAGTAAAATCTCTCACATAAAATATTTTTTTAATAATGAATGTGAAGTTAGCTTTAAATGTAAAATGTAAGTGAGGTTATTTATTATGAGAAATCAAGTGCCAACAAGGAATGCATTTAACGTATTACAATAAACTTGAAATTTTATTTAATCCAAAAACACAATATATATAATTGAATAAAATTAAAATGTAAACTAGTAACGTTCAGTATATGAAAGATTTTAATGATTATAGAGAGTACATGTTAAACTACTAGTATGTCTGGAATCATCTGTGCAAATTTTCGTTCATTCGTTGTAAATATATATTTTCAGTTTCTTAAGTTAGGTACATTTTAATAACTAATTTATGTCAAAAACTATGTTTTAAAAAATATCGAAGCGTTATAAATATCTGTTTGTAATAATATCATTTTGATGCTAGAAAAATAAATTGGTGTAAATTTGTGTTCTAAATTGCTTAAACAATTGCCGTTAACAATTTGAAACTTGAAGATTGTATGCCAATTAAAAATGTAACACCATATTATTTTATTTAACATAAAATAAATAAAATAATTTCGGTTGAAATAAAAATCGGTTAAAATTGTTATAGAATGGAATTATTTTTGTTGAGAAAATTTATTTAAAATATTATCGGAAAAGCTGCTTTGTTGATTTCAACTGTATGAAACGCAAACCAATTTTGTAAATGTAAAATTAAGCTAAACAACAATATTAAATGAATACTTAAAAAAATGTTAATTGTACAAAAAATTTGCCCCAAAGCTATTAAAATTAAGAGTTAAGTGCAGTTGCATTTGATTTTACTAAACTTCAACAATCAAATATCTACACTTAATATGTTGATCATTTTTTTTAAAAAAGATGTTTTATTATATTGATAAATTAGAAAAATAAAGAAATGGCAAAGGAAATTGATTACCCAAATGTTCTCAAATTTCAATACAATTTACCCTTTAGGATTAGAATAAAACACTTATTATAAGAAATAAATATGAATAGTTTAGCTGCTGATGGCAAGATCTGAGTTTAGTATTGACGGATTGACGCGTTGTTCTACCGTAAATAATATGTAGATACAAATAAAACGTTGTTAAGAATTGCATTATTAATTTTGTGAAACTTTGATGAAATAGTGATGAGTTCAAATTGATGAGATGAATTCAAATTGTAATGCGGTGAGTTCAAATTTGACGTTGATAGGGCTGAATATATTCATAGATTTCATTTCATCTCAAGTTCAAAATACAAATTATATTAATCACAAAATAGTGAAAGAAGTCATGTATTATTAATTCAAAGTTTTAAGTTTAAATAATATCATAAATTGTAGTTTGAAACTGATCACATAAGCATAGCTATGAAATATTAGGTCTTTTCTAATAATTCTGTGTGGTTAGAGTATGATAATAATACTGTATTTGGAGTTGAAAACAATATTGTATTTTTCCAAAATGGTAAATTATATCCATGTTTGATAAGGAAGAACAGTATATTATTAAATACTTCAAGATATACGATAGAATTATATTTATCCCTGAATTACAAGCAAATTGTGATTCCATTTCCTTTTACATAGTTTTTAAAATCAAAGCGAATTGATTTTTAATTTTAAATATATTGAAGAATTCCTTAATAATTTGTACTATTTAAAATTCACTGCTCAAAAATTCAAAAAAATCTAGTTTTTCTTTTAAAATCAGCAATTTTTTTTTGTCTCAGTTTGAAAAAATCTTAAAATTCAGTTTTCCTTGCATTAGAAAACAAATCTTTGAAACACATTACTTTCAACATAGATGATGAAAAAATAAGGAAAACAGGGATATCCATTCCTGTTTTCTCGATTAATTTGCAAGGCTTTTTTCACGGCGAAAATACTCCTTGGCAGGAAAAAAAAATAACAGAAAACGATTTCCAGAAAGTGTGTGCAGATTTTATTCTCCTTTGTCCTTTTCCAAAAAAAAAAGTATCTGATAGATTGATGGTTCCCTTTCGTCCTCAATCAATTTGTAGTTATGGCTTGTCAAATTTAGATCTGCACTGGTCCCTGCTTGCAGACGACGTTCTCTTTTGTTGTTATTCTCATCATTTAGGAACAAAATGATATTAGACGCTGCGCTCTAACATGAGATGACGCTTACAATGAGAAGATAATGAGTTGGTATTTTATTTTTCGGTAATAAGAAATGTTTTCGAATCACTCTTAGATATAAGAATGCTCAGAAATAAGGAATTCTGAAATGTCTTCAAAATAAACATGCCTTCAAACTATATAAAAGTATTCTTGAGAGTAGATTCAATAAACTTTTCTTATTTTTATGGAACGAAATATTGTCTTGGGACATACACTAAAAACTGTTTATATTTTATTCATTTGAGGATTCGTTTTCTATCACAAAGATCTACCTTTCTATCTTGATGTTATCCTAAAACTTCCTTCTGTTTATTTAATTTACTTTTCCTGAATATTAAATAAATAATCAATTAAAATAAGCCATAAAAACTTGACAGATTATATTTGTTAAATAACATAAAATGTAACAGCCATGGGGTTTAATGCATCACTTTTAGTTAAAAGTATTATTTTGTGTGTGTGTGTATGTGTTAAGCAAAAACGCGCTCATAAATTTAAAAAAATTTTTAAAAAATATTTTAATAACTGTTTTTGTAATATTTAGTTATATCTCTCTAATGGTTTTTGTATATATAAAGAATAATACTTAATCTATTTTAAGTATATTATTTTTAATGGTTAAATCAAATTTTTAAAACAAAATTTATCTTCCAGTAAATGCTTATTATGTTGAGGTAGATATAACTTTTTTTTATCAACGTTTGAATTGAAGTTAGCTCATTAAATTATCCTAAATTAAAAAGCACTTAATATTTTAGTTGATTATTTTAATTTATTTTTGATTTAAAAAATTAGCTGACTTAACAATTTTTTTAATTTTTTAAAATATGATTTAGGATTATATTGTACCATTTTTATTTCTATTAAATAATATGAATTAACACCATTAAAATAAAAATGATGAATTCCTTTAAACTACAGCTATGGCATACTATGACGGTGTCTAGGAGAAATTTCATAAATAAAGCAATCAAAAATTACAAATAAAATGAGATTTGTCACTATGAATTTAGTTTTAAGAATATACAATAACTAAAAAAAATAATTTTTTTATATAAATCTTACCGTAAATTTTATTTCAAATTATAAATAAATATTAGTTTTCCTTTGAAAATTAATAAAAATATTTTAAAAGATACATTGGTCAGTTCAGAATGTTATAGAATGGTGAATTATCTTGCGAATAGTAATCGGATTTCCGAGTCAAGAGTTTATTCATTTCTATTCTGATATCTTGTCAACATTATCAAATAAATTTTTGTCTTTCATACCAATAATCCTGTCGAGCTTTAGTGGACTTTGGCCCCTGAGCTGTCAACAGAGCTTAAAATCCGCAGAAGCAAGAAATTGGACGTTTCTTTCAATACAGTCATTTTCGATTTCGAGTTATCCTATCCAGACTGGAGACTGTAGCCAAAGAATCCAGCCAAACCAGTCAGCACATCATTTACGCCCGATTAGTGGAAAATCTTCTGGACAGCGTCTTCTTTAGAGGAAATGCTGCGAATACGTGGTCATCTGGATTGCGTAGAAACGAAGAGAAAAAGTAAGAGGCACAAAGTCTTAATCTTTATTGACCAGGCAGAATTGAAATGGGGGACTCCTGAAAAAGAGTTACCACAAAACAGAAAGATCCTACGATGCGCTTAAAATAAGAAAAAGTATATAACGAGAACCTAAAGGGATACTGGTTTTGTTTTTCTTTATTTTATATCCTAAGAATTTATCTGATTTATAAGATCTTAGTAAGAGATGCCAGCGCAATCCAATTACAAACTGCGATCGGAACTGTTGATGGCAAACGCAGCTTCTTGTAGGAAGGAAAAAATTGTTGGCTAAAAAATGAGAGAAACTTGGTTGCAACTTGAGTTTGATATCCTTATTGACTGTAGAAAAATTCAAAAAAGTAAAATTATCTCCATAGATGAAACTTTAGAGCTTATAACTTGAGGCTAAAATCAAGTTCTGATTTATGTTTAGAATGTTTGTCTATTTCTCCTACTTAAGATGAACTTTGTTAAATTAATAATGATGTACACAATATTAATCTTCCTCTCAGGAACGAACTAAAATAAAAAATGTAAATTAATTTACTAAAAAAAAAGTATTCGAAAAAAGAATTAATATTTTAATAAGTTTTGAAATTAGTGTTACTAATATTTATGGGGTGAAAGAATTAAAATTAGTTTCGTGAACATGAGTTTCACAGCTATTAATATTTAAAAAAAATTATTTTTGTTTTTTTATTTTTAAATAAATTTATAAATACTGGATTTGTAAATAAAACTGCTTGCATTGTTTTATTATCTAATTTTTTTCTTTAGTTCATTCAATTATTATTAGCTATTATGGACAAATTTAAATTGGTTAGATTATAAGGAATTCAGTTTGAAAATATTTATTACACATATTGTTGTATTTAAATGCTTCAATCGCGAATAAAAGCATATTTTTTTGGTTACGCATAAAACTTATTGGTTAAAATCTTTTTATAAGGAATTTAAAATATTACGCAGCTTATCATATTCTGGTGAAAAAATAATTCATAACCAAATGATCGTATTCAGAATATATGTAAAACGGAAAAAGAAAAAAAAATTCTAAATTACCTCTTATGTTTTTATGTAAAAAAACAGATATGAAATACCTTTCTGTAATTTTTAATTGTATTCCATGAGTAATCTTTTTTCAATACAGAAATCACAGCGTATATACTAGACCAAGACTTGTACGTATATGCCAAACGGGAACAATCAAATGTTCATTGTTTTAAATTTTAAAGTGTTCACACACACATATTTTTTCGTTAATCTAAATTTTTATAATAGTTGAATAATAAATATAAATAATTGTAATTAATATTTTCCCTATATCATAATCAATAACATTTAAGAAAAAAGTTTCCCTGGCATAATATCTGACCACTAAAGTATATTAAACAATTTTCTATTATATATCACATGGATGTGAAGATAGAAATACATTTTTTTGAGAATTCTATATTTAAAACAGTTAAAAATTCCTAATAAACCAACTAAATGTGTGCTAGCTTCTTCATGAATTTTTATAAATGTTTTGAAGCAACATCTTGATTACTTTAGGAAATTATCAGCAATAGTAAAGGAATGAATTCCTGATAGTAAAGTTTGGTTTGGTTTTAGCTTATTAACTATGAAAGAGACATTTGATATCTTCAAAATTTGCTCGTTATATAATTCATTATATATATATATATATATATATATATATATATATATATATATATAGATATATATATATATATATATAAATAATTCAAATTAATTTTATACACAAATTTAAACTCATTTCATTAAGTTGTATGAGTATTACACATTAAAACAAGAAAGATAAATTCAAGAATCGCAATTTTAGCTCAAAGTATTTATTTCAGTTGGTTAGATATCATCATGATGAAAAATTTGATGATTTTATCACACGCAGATTTAGGTGACTCAGTGGAATGCAAATATAGAAGGATATGTCCCATAAAGAGAAGTAATATATATTAAATAAGGAGAAAAAAAATTAATTGATTTTATGTTTTCCTCTCCAAATATTTAACGTTATAACTGAAAAAATTTGACTTGAAACCACATGAAGTCTTATGAGTTTTATAACATATAATTTTTAGTGACATGGCATTATAGAAAAGCAGTTTTTGTGATACGTAGGCAATACATTTAAAACTAAAATGATGCCATGAAAAACATTTTTGGACAGAAACCAATTTTATTAAATTTAGAAGTAGCATTATAAAATAATTGTAGATAAGTTAACTTTTATCAGTTTGCCAGAGTTTTATTCTTTGTTTAAAGAAACTAAGAAGAGAATTAGAGAATTTTGGAGCTCTATGAATTTAAGCATTCTAAGCATCTTTTATTGACTCAGTGTTCAATATATCAGGCTGTACGTTGATATAATTGTAACTTATAATATTAGTTCAATAAAATAAGCTTCAAAACTGAAAAATAATTACAAACTTAAGAGATAATTGAACTAAAATCATATTATAATGAAGGAAGCTTCTGGAAATTTTCAAATATTGCGTACTTAGGGCTCATCATAGCTTAGAGTTTGGACAGTGTTCTTTGAAGCATGAGGTCCCGAGTTCAATCTCAGCCACTGTTACACAAAGGAAAAAAGCTGTGTTGGTTACTTCTGCATGCATGCCTGTCGAGATGGGTGCTTTGTACTTTTGCGAGTTTTCTTTACTGAGAAGCTTGTGTGGTCTTCTATCTATAAAAAATCAAGCAAAACGGCAATTTACACGGTAGTCTATGACACCCAATGATTTTTTGTACACAACACAGTGTCAGATCTATGTGTATATTAATAAAACGATTCCAAACATTGTTCTATTTTGTACTCATTGAGGAATATTGATACTTGCAATAGTATTGAATCAAGTAAATTTTAGTAAATAAATCCTATATTTTATCTTATAATATAAAAATATGCATGATAAATTGTAAAAATGTATTACTATAATATATTTCCTAGAAAAATAACGTTATCAAAGTTTGATCGAGCTTTTTAAGATGCATAATTCTAAGTTTTGAAAAATAATGTTTCAAAACACTTTAAATACCAAGCAAAATTACTAAGTATATAATAGCAATAATTTAAACGTAGTATAGCTAATACTCCGTAAATATTATTCTGGAAATTTGCTTCGCTCACTGGTTTTTAATTTAAAACTTGTAACCCCCAACCCCCTCCCCGTACATTTATTATTAATATATTTTTCTCTACATGTTGTTGTAAAATTATATTTTCCTACTATTGCACCAATCATTCAAATTATTTAAAAATTCATTCTTTTTTTATCTAAAAATGTCTACAACTTTTGACATGTGTTTACCATATAAATATTTTGCTAGGAGGTTCAAGTTGAAGACAAATATGGTGGGGATAATAATACTTATTTTTTCAATTCATTTTTGCACATTTTTCTGATAATTTTCTATTTAATTGGGAATAGTGTTACAAAAGCATTATTAAGAAAATATTCCATGTCATTAGGTTTTCTTTCTTCCAAATTTTTAACATTCTTGGCATGAACGTAAAATCATTTAGAATTCCTGCTTAGATAATTTCTAATTCAAAATTCAAACCTTTAATTTTTTTTCTACAAAGAAATCTTTTCAACTCCTCATTATTTGCATTGTTCTTCGGAAAACTAATTTAGCTTTCAAATTTTTAGCGCTGATTAAGTGTTTCTTGTATTTCGATATCCTGAAAACTAAATTCGTATTTATTTCATTTGATGATAAACATGCTTTGATATGATGTTACATGGCCGTTGTATTTAATTCTCATGAAATACAAGCATCAGTCTTTGTAATATCAACTGTTTTCTTCTTTTTAACACAGCTACCGTTACAGCTTGTTACTTTAAGGTGACTCCCAATGGGATTCATTATCAGTTAAAGGCCATTATAAAAATTTTAAAATTATGGGACTAACTATGTTTATAACCGATGTTAAAATTTTAGCTGTCTCTTGAGAATTATCATGGCTTGTTTTGAAAGCTTTAAATTATTGAAGTGATGTTTATATTTTTCGTCTTATGAATTTCATAGTATAACACTGCATTTTTAAAGGATTCTTTTTCGATAATATTTCTCTAAATTTAGACTTTATCAATATTCTTTGAATTCAGATTCCAAATTTAGTTAAAAGGATTAATAAAAAATAAATTAAAAGGGAAAAAAATATGTTAATACGTGATTTTAAAATATATTTATATATATGCTTGTATGGGAATACTTTTCAGTCGAATAAAAATGCTTAATGTCTGTAATATTAAATTTTCCATTGGAATTACATCAAAAACTCAATTAACTAAATATTTTTGCGCATTTTTGGGATTTGAGAATATATTTTCCGTGTAAAATCCATGATCTAAACTTGAGTATCACACAAGATTTTCTGTTGATTATTTTTGAGATAATGCTTTTATCAAATTACACCATATAAGTTAATGAACTAATTTCAGAAATAATTTCAGCAATGAGTTAATTTCAGAAATAGAACACAAAATGTCAAATGAATAATTATTATCAAGATTACTTTTTGAAATAAAACTATAATTTTTATATTAAAATATAAATTATTCTGCAATAATATTATGATGTACAAATAGTTTCTATTTCTCTATTTTTATCATTGTGAGTGAAAGATCATATTTACACATTTCCCAAAGTTACCCTATTTGTGCAATAACTAAGCGTTCTTATTAATTTTTAAAATTTGATTTATTGTTTTAAAAATATTTACTTCAACCTGAAATTTTAAAAAAGAAATTACTCCTAATCGAATTAGTCCACTTTTATTGATGGTAAAATTGTTAAAATAAGACCTAACAAATTTAGATAGAAGAAATCAGTTTGAAAATCAATAATTTCAAACAAGTTTAAATTAATTTATTTGATATTGGTTTAAATGATTTTGTGTGAGAAAATATTACTGTTGAGTGAAAGCAACATTCCATAAAGTTTATAATTTCAAACTGAAAAGTTTGGTTACTTTTACAGCTCCATAACAGTTTTCATTTCTGGATATTTTTCAAATTATTTCCTATGTATAGTCCTTATCCATTTCTAATAATCTAACCTTATTTGAACTTAAATTTTTCAACATACTCAATTTTTTCTTGAATGATCTTGAAGGATAAATTCAAAATTTAACCATATTTTATAGAAAAATGTTAAAATCGAATTAAAATCTCGAATTAAGTGTTGCACAACATCCCATCACTTACATGCTAAAAGTACTCATTAATGAATTACGTTTAATTTAAAAGAGTTTATTTTATTTAACTAATGATTCATAGTCTATTTTTTGGTTAAAAGTTCACGCAGAAAAATGCTACTTTTGTATTTGAAACTTGTTTAAATTGAGAAATACCAAGATACCATTTATTCAGATATTTTACAATTCTTATATATTGTGAAAAATTACCTTATTTATTATTATTTCAAAATCAAAATATTTACAGGATTCTATAAGAAATAATATCTGTATTTATAATGTACTTTTAATTAAAATACCTATTATATATTATCAATTTTAATCAATAACACCCAATTTTTCAATGTGAATGACGTACTTTAAGTTAAAAGTTAATTATTATTTTCTCCTTTTACTAGGCAATTAAATTTTACTGACCAAAATTCACATTTGGAATGATCAATTTACAAAGCAATTAATTACTCAAAATAAGATTACCAAGCAATTTCAAAATTTCAACTATTTACGTAAAATTTCGTACATTAAATTCATTAATTGCATTTTCTTCGTAAATTTAATACTTTAAATTAGCAAAATATGTTTTAGTTTATAAACATCCTCTAAAAGCTTTTAGATTGGATTTTTGTTTTTTATATTCCAGGAATTTTGAATAAATGGAAGAAATAATCTCCAAATATGATCATTCAAAACAGATTTTTAAACAAATTAATTTGTTGAAATAATGTTATTTTCAACTAAAATCTTATGTCCCATTCATTAACGTTTGCTTTTAAATAATACTTTGAGAGCTAATTCCGAGTAAGCGTCATTGTAATTAATTTATTGCAGTTAAAATTTTGAATCTTTTTTCGCAACAAATTATTTATTTAATAATTTAATTGAAGACAATATTTTAAGATACTCTTTAAATATAATAAGTGCACTTGTGATACAATTTTACATTGTATGAGTTACATAGTATGTTTTTGAACAATTTAATTTAGTTGAAATTGTTATATCAATCACATATTACATATATCATTTTGTTTATAAATATTAAATGTTTATTCCCATTTAATTAATTTATTTTATGCAGAAATTAAACAGATCAGTATTTTATTATGATTTTAAATAATGCTAAACGCTAAGGACATTTTTAGAAATCACCGAAATCATTGCATTAATTCATGAAATATATCTTATTTCCCTCTTATTCCTGATGTGATCTGGTTTCTGTTTTGTCCTTGGAATGTAGTTAATTCAATTAAACGTAGGTTACTGTATATCAACACTGCAATAATCTCGTTAATAACATTTCCTTTTTACAGTACCCTTCAACTGTTAAATGTTACCGGCTTATGTGCAATCATGTTCAGCCAAAAGCAATTCCTTAATTAAATGTGAATACGTTTACTTAGCTTTTCAGGAATTATTACACTAGAAATGATATGTTTCCTTAATATTATTTGTCATTTATACCGAAATGGCTTATTTAAAAAGAAGTAATATAAAATAGTATAATATTAAATTATTAAATAAATTAAATATTTCATAATTTTTATAAATATTTTCATTATTTATAATAAATATACTTAACAACTAAATTTATTTATGTTTTTAGTCATCTATATTATCAAACTATAGTATATTCAGTTTTTATGTAAATCTGAATATTCAGGTTAAATAGTTTAAAATAGTTTTTATCTTACATTTTATTGAACTTTAATAATCCAACTTGAGGTTTGAATCACTATCTAAATTAGAGACTAAATAAAACTTGAGGATGTGAAATTGGTGACAAAATATTGCTTTTTATGGTGAAAATAAAAATTGCTACATTTTTTTTGACTGAAAGTTATATTGATTAAAATAATTGAATGTTTAAGTGAAAAATCTATAAAATATTCCTTATTTTATGAAATTTCAATAATAAAACCATCAAATAAAATGAAGAATTATATATAATTGAAAGGTATCTCTCTCAATAAATCCCTCCAACAATTGTTTGTGTTGGTTGCAATACGTTTCGGGCTTTTCTGTTACTGTCGATCAAAGCTTCTGAGCACTTCCACTCACTTGGTAGATTTGAATCACGTTCATGATATGAGTTCAATACCTGAGCTTCTGCTTCATTCTACGCTTTACCAGTTCTAAGGGGTAAAGGACAATATTCAAATCATGAAGTACATGAATCTCCTTAAAACAATGGTCTTCAAGTGGCTCAATCTGTCAAGGATTCATTGAAAATTAATTATAAACATTCCTGATACACAATTAACTTCAGTCATTTGTATGCCAAGAACTAATTAAATAACTGTGAGGTTTTCAAATTGATTATGATTTATTTGGAAAAGATTCAAACGATCTCATGTGTAAAATTCACTCTAATTCATAACCGTTTAAGTATTTAAGATACTATTTATGTAAATACTAATAAAACTTTAAATAGTTATTTCCTTAGTTTAATGTAATCGATAAAAACTTAGTCAATTTTATAAGTTAAATTGAAATTTAAAAACATGGCCAATCATTACAATTAATCTATACACTCGATAAAATGATTGAAACCCTATTTAATGGCACGCTATATATGCTTTTAAATTCTAAAATTCTCAGAGTATAGAATTTTCTAATTTAAAGTCAACAAGGCTTTACTAAATCAGAAAGAATAGAAGCTTTGCGTTTACATAAATTTTAATTTGTAGATTTTATAAATTTGCCAATTATGGTGAAAACATATAGGTCTTGATTGTTGCTTGTAAATCAAAACTTAGATCACAAAATTTAGTGCCACAAAGTTATTCACAATGAAACGGAATACATAATTAATTTTTATAATTTCGATTATTCCATATTATTGATAAAACATTTATCACTTTTTCTCTCTAATTTTATACACTCGACTTCTATTGAAAAGCTCATGGATTTGAATTCTATGTATCGGTCGAGTGCTTGTATGAGTTAGCAATTCATTTTAAACTGTATGTACTGGTTTAATCAGTCGTGGCGAGTAAAGTGGACTGCTGAACCATAAAGAAACTAAAATCCCTAATTTTATAGTGATGAAGATTTTTAATGCGATATAACACCGTAATTATAATAACCAATAATTGTAAACATTCTAATAACCATATATTATAAATTTTTCCTTTATCAAACTCTGCTTTTATATAAGCCATCTCATTATAATTTATTATTAATGACAAAACTTAATAGCAGCTTAAGGAAGAAATTTTATTGCAAATGTGAAAATAAATGTTATCCTATCTAGAAATAAATTTTAAACATAAATGCCAACAAATGGAAGAAGTAATCAAATATGTTAATTAATATTTTTAATGTATAAAATTGTGAAAGAAAATTCTGTAATTAAAAAAAATTCAAATAAAAAATAAAAATTTCTGCTACCTGAAAGGCGTTCTTGGAAATTTAAAAGGTAAGAAAGCTCTTCTCTTTAGAAAATTAGCCATTCAATTCCACAAGGAGGTGGAAACATTCTCGAGAACAATATTACTAATCTTTCCAGGGAGAGAGAGAGAGAGAAAATCTTTTTTTTAATAAATTTTCAATTTTCTCATAGTTTTTTATGCATCCTACCACCATTAACCAATTCTATCATCCGCAGCTGTGAACATATTTTGAGTTTTTTCATTAAATTTCCAAAGAAAAAGACACTATGTTGGCAGATTGAAATCTCGATTCCTGCCTAGGTGGAACAATAGAAACACTTTTGAACCAATTTAATAAAATGACAAATTCAAAAACACTTTGAGTTATATCAAAAGCTCGAATTTGAATTTTTTAAGACATATTTTTATTTTATTTTTTGTATTACATGCCAATAGTTATTAGTTTTACATCTGATTCACACATTAAAATTACTTTTTAAATAATTGAAAGAATGGAACTGAAAAAATTGTAAATATTCAAATAGATTACAAAATGTCATTAAGCATTTTTCTACATGGTCAAAAATTAAACATTAATAATGAATATATTTACAAAGTTATTTTATTTGTCATTCTTATTCTTAGAATTATTAAAATGATTCTTTGATCATTTTTAAGTACTATTTCAACTGACATTTTATCACTAAAATATGGAATATAAAATAGAAATTTAATTTAATCTATAGATCATATTAATGATTGAGAGTAAATACAAGTTAAATTTCTTATACAGAAACATATTAATAATGAATTACAAATAATGCTTCTAAATTATTTAATTAGACACATATTTACATTTAAAAATAATTTAAACTTATACTTGATGCTGCTTTAAATTTATAATTTAATTTCAAAACAATTATTTTAATGGTAATTATAGAAACATAAAAAGGTGAAATAAAAAGGAGATATATTATCAAACAATATTGAAAGAGTTTTAAAATGTTATCTAATCTAAGAAGAATAAACAAAATAGAACGTTGGATTATGAATCATTTAATGCATTTTTTAAAATTTTAGCTAATTTGTTATTTTTAAATGATAAACTTTAATTAAAGAATATTTAGCAATTAAAATTCAAAGCAATAGCCAAAATTTAAATTTTCCCCGAAAACTTTCAATTTTTTAAAAGTTTAATATAATATATAACTCTATATAGTAACGCATCTAATCGTTCTATTATTAATGAAAGTATTATCAAATTTACTTTCATAAAAAAATGGGAAAGATTAGAATGAGCTTATGTAGAGACAAGAAATCAAAAAGGAATGGAATTAAAAATATTCAAAATGAAGTGTAAAAGTCATTTCATTCAAATTTGAAAACAATTAAGAATTGAATTTAAAATTGCATACAATTGTCACCATTAAATCTTAATTATTTTTCTAAAATGATTCTTACTGTCATAATCTTAGCTATAAACTTAAGTTCTCAGAAATCAAGGAAAAAATGAATTATAATTTGATTTCACAGCGAATAGTAAATCATTTTAATTAGTATTATGAAGTACACAAAATAATAATGATTTTTTAAATTCTGATATGCTAAGAAGAACCACTGTCATTTGATAACACGTCAAATATGTCCGATAATGAGCCCTTAAATAGGTACAGTTATGTTTGCAAAATGTTCCTGGTAAAAATTTTAGAGAGAGAATAGTTTTACATTTGTGCAAAGTTCATGCTTATTAAAAGTGATAATTTTTTACATTTGTGTTTTTGACACCTAGTATTTAATGTTTTCAGATTTATAGAGAAAAAATGGTGTCTTAAATAAAATCCAAGACAAATTATATTTGGCCCAGTTTTATTTCACTGACTTTAGATTGAAATTCTCAAAAAAAAGTCGGAGTCTAGAAAATAAAGTTTGGGAATATGAAGCGCCTGACATAAATAATAAATAATATCTATAGCTAACTACTAAGAATTATTATTCAAAACACCAACCCTCCAAAGTCTACTTTTCTGCAGAGTCTGGGAAGCTGATGTTCACTGTGCGTATACAAGTGGAAAATTATTTTGACGGGAAAGCTATATTTATTCAGATTGGAAAAAAGTTATTAGGATTTTAGCGCAATTCACCGAGTTTGAGATGCCTAAGGGATGCCCTGGGGATATTTTATTTACACTACTCTCATCAACTACTGCATCCTACTGCTTCTATACAGTAATCGATTTTTCTATTTGTTAACCATATAAAAAGCATCGTTTTGAGAATAGACTGTAGAAATCCTAAATGTATAATTGATAGAAATACTATTTTTGGGGATTAAAGAGCCTCTATTATTTTGAGATATTTTGTTTTCTGTTTGTTTCCTTTTTCTGCATTTTCATGGAAAACATAAGTTTGCTATTTTTCGTTTGCTCAGTCAGGGAAATTTTTTTTGACTATATAATTCCTTATAACCCCCAAAAAATAATTTTGACTACATTTTTCTAAATTTTTCTTGTTATTTCAAAATTAGTGAGTTTTTGATAAAAGTGATAGCTTCAGAAAATAAAAAAAAAAAAATAAAAAATAAAAAAATATTAAGTTTAATAAATTCTAAACTTTGTATATTTTCTAAGTTTTATGACAATTTCTAATTATTTGGCCTAATATTGACAAAATTGTGTTCAAAGCATACTCAATTTTTGAATTTTTAAAATAATTTTATTATATAAAAGCATTCAATTTAAAAAAATGAAAAAATAAATGTATAAAAAAAGGGATCATTACATTTAATTTTTATTTTCAATCCTTTTAAATAATTTTCACATTCAGGATGACAAAATTGTACTTCATAATGTATACTAATATAAGTGTACTCTAATAACACACAGTGGATGGCCAAACAGTCGATGGATATCTTAAAGCACGTTTGAACGTCCGCGTTTTTTCTGGAATTTTCTAGGAAAAATTTCCTTGATGGATATCTAATAATAATCATCTTTCAGAAAACTCTCCAAAATCTACACAAGCAGATGCATACAAGAAATAAATACAATCACTCTTCTTCGATTATAAAACAATATCTGGAACCAAACTCGGAAAATTATATTACTAATAGCGTAGTCTTATAATTAGTCACTAGTAACCCTTCATACTTTCAAAAAATAAATAAACATTTGTCTAATCATTTTGATTTCCTAATTCTTAATTTTAAGGGATTAGGGAATTAAAATGATTAGATTTTTCAAAATTTATAATATTACATTGAACATGAACATTAATAAATGAGCATTGAAACAATTATTTTTGAAATTCAATGAAAAAATAATATTTTAGGGAAAATTTTAAATTAGACAAAACATCCGGTTTTTTTTCTCTAAAAGCATTAACCATGTGCATATGGAAACATTAAACTTTTTATTGTGATATGTACATTCGTAAAAATTATATACAATCATCATTTGAGAAATTACAGAATTAATAAGAAATCAGCATAGTCATTCAAAAATCCTAAAACTAGCTATGCCAGCCTTCATAACCCCCAACTGAATAATCAAAATGAACTGTTTTCTACAAAGGATGCATTTGTCTGCTGGAAGTTTTTCAATAGATGGTTGCATAGTAGAAAAAGCAGAGCAATGAGCCTTGATTATTATTTTCTCTCGTTGTTATAATTTTTATATAAATTGTGATTTTGTTGTGACTTATCCTCTATAAAGATCTGACATTTATCAAATCAGCTTCAACAAATTGTTGACAGACAGAAAATCGATGACTAGCTGGATATTTGAGGATAAATCCTCCCGGGAAAGTCCAATGCAATCCACACTATGTTTCGGTGAGGATGGATGGTCACAGGATTTTCTACACGTGGGATAATTTTTTGTACCATGTTCAAACGATAAACATTTTTATGGAAAAATGACAGTTGTGAAAACAGTAACTATGCAAAAAATTGCAGTAACTTTCTTAAAACGTTAAAACCATTATCATAAAAACCATATTAGTATCCCAACATGCCTTGATGATTCGGAATAATATTATGTTTAAATAGTTGACGCACACACACACAATTACTGCATGCATTATAAGAAATTTAACAGTTCAGGGCATTTGCAATAACGCAAGTTATGCTATACAAGATCACTTGTAAATGTTTTCAATAAGGCAATGTCTAATATGCTGTTATAAAGAGAGTTTTTTACTCAATGAATGGAAAATATAGTTTTAGCTAGCAGAAAATTTCCTTAAATATCACCCATTTCGAAAACGTGCTAATCTTATGCTATATGTGACCATAACCTAGTGCCGCAAACTGCAGAAGAACTAGGATCTGCGGTGGACTCACATCTGAGAAAAATCCTTTTAGTCTCATCGATAATGTACCTTATTGTTTTATCTTCTTGTACTTGAGGGATGACCACTATATGGATAAAATCTTTCTTTTGCAGATTTTTGTTTGCATCATTAATTAGTAGAATTGTTTTTTTTTTACAAATTTAGTAAATTATCACTTGGCTAGGCGAATTTCTTCACCCACATATCTCTATATAATCTTAAAAAGATTCAAAGTTTATTGTTTATTAGTTAGAATCTTACATCTTTTTAATTCGCATAACATTATTAATATTTAGGACTAATAGCAATTATAAGTAATAACTAAATAAGATATATGATCTTCATATTTAATAAACATTTTGGGTAGTTTTTAGAAGGATCAAAATAATTTTGAAAAGTCTTCTCCATTTTAATTAAAACTGCAAATGTGAATTTTATATAAAATATTATTTTAAAGAAGTTATTAATTTGAAAGAAATAAAAAGTGAATTATATTCAGATTTAAAAAGTATGTTGAACTATAAAGAAAAATTAAGGTTGGAATAATTTTTCTCATTAAAGTATATACTGCTATGAAATGAAAATGATGTTCAAAATTTAATATTCTAGTAAGAAAATAAGGTCTCTCAAATTTAAATAAATTATCCCAATATATAATGATAACAGTTTTGTTTGAAGCTTGAATCTTAGTTATCATCAACAATTAATCTTTTAAAAAACGGTGAGGTTACAATTAAATTACTGCAAAACTCCCGAGAGTTTTAATCACTTTACACAAACGGTACATTCTATAAATTTTAATATAACAGTATTTTTTCTTCATTTATAACTTGAAGTATAGGTATAATAAAATTGATCTAGTGTT
Source organism: Latrodectus elegans (assembly GCA_030067965.1). NCBI lineage: Eukaryota > Metazoa > Arthropoda > Arachnida > Araneae > Theridiidae > Latrodectus > Latrodectus elegans. The sequence goes on along the minus strand of CM057817.1, from coordinate 69,740,441 downwards.
TTCTTTTCTCTTAATTTATTATTTTACTCCCTTAAAATTTGATATTTTCTTTTTTAACCGACATTTCTTTAAGGCAATATCTTACAGCGATATTTCAAATAAAAAAATAATCCCTAATATATTGCTTACAAAAACAAATCAAAAGAAATAAAAGTTCCTTTAAATCATTCGACGATATTATAGGAATAGTTAATTCAATAAGGAATGCACTTTTATTTCCCCCGAAAGTAAAAAAAAAAAATAAAAAAAAAATAAAAAATATATTATGTATCTTTTTCCTCATTTATCTATATAAGTCATAGTAGAAGCAGTTGGGTTTTTTCTATTTTAAGAAAAACTGTAAAAGCATGGAAGAAAGTAAAAAATAAGAAAAAAAGATGTTTTGTGTTTTATATTTTGTTAAGTACTCGAAAGTGAAGAAAAACAAGAGCATTCATTGGATTTTATTTATGACTTGTAGAGCTGTTACTTTACTCAAGAAAAAATAAATAACCTATTCCATTTACTTGGATTTAAAATGAAAATTCTTCGAGTGCAGACTTTTTGTGAGATGAACTGTCTTTTTTCGACAAATAGTGTTTTGATAAATGAGTTAGGTTTCTGTTACTTCCTAGATGCATTTTAAAAAGAGAGAGTAGTGCTCTATAATTAAATGAAATGTCTCAAAAATAATTTGATCATTTCTTGTTTCTAAGTCCCAGCACTGAGAATCTGACAGTATTATTTACTGTTGATAAAATAAAAATATGTACTATGATGCAAATATTTTATCTTGACTAATATTTACGTAAACCCATCTAAGATTCTTCTTAGAAAAAAATACACTTCTTATGTATAAAATTGATTTCTAAGTGTATTAAGAGCATACCGATTTAAATTCATTCATTTATAAACTTAAGAAATATTAAATATTACAATTTTCATTCCAATTAATCATTTATAGGATTTAATTAATAATGTGAATTAATTTTTAATTAAATTCATTGAAAGATTAGTTGTGAACTCAGTGGAAATTTAATTAATCTAAAATGCTATTTATGTTCATTTTTAGTGAAATTTTAAAATTCATGTGGTACAATTATTTATGATTACCGTATATACCGAAAACTTAATTTATTCCACGCTTCCTAAAACTTGTTAAAATATATTAAACTAAAGGAAGAAAAATATAACTTAATAAGATATATTTCCTGCTCAATTATAAGCTATTACTGAAACTTTAGGTATTTATTTAAGTTTTGCCAACAGGAAATAATGAGAAAGTTCTATACACCAGAGGGCGCCAGTTCTCCTTTTTTGCTCACCAGATATGTGACAGGCTTAATATACAGCTTGTTAATATGGATACCCAATAGAAAGGTTTCTGATTATTTGAAATGTCTTTAAAATGTAATTGAGTTTTTACAGAACTGTTAAATTTTCAAAGTTTTCATATCTATTTTGACAGAACAGCAGAATAAAATTTTTTAAGCGACTAAAATGCAGAATACATTGATCTTAAATTTTAGCTTAATTTTTTATAAACCTATTTTAAAAAGAATACTGTATTTTTTTGTGAAAAAATTAACATACATGTTCTTTTCCAACAATATATTAAATACACCTAAATTTTCAGAATATCATTTTTAACCATTTATTATTGAATGAAAAAGTAGGAACTTGATGGAATATTTTCGTGAATGGTGAATCCTCAAAGAGGCTTTAAAATGGTGGATAACAGTTTTATACAAATAAAAATCCATGCAAAAAAAAAAAAATAAAAAATGACACACCAGAATTCTTTTAATTTAAAATAAGAGGAATTTCAGTTGTTAATATAAACTATATATATAATATAAAAGATTTTATTAAAATATCGATAACTGCAGTATTAAAAATAGGCTACATTTTTTTGCTCAAATTAGTTATAATGGTGAAAAAATCTAATTAATTGACTCATTGATAGAAAAAATAAAACTAATTTGTTTTTAAATTTTTGTAAGAGACATAGAATTTCGAAATTCGAATATTTGTATTAAGGATGAGATGGAAAATTATTTCAAAATTTACAAAAGCGTGTAAGCAAAATAAAAAAAAATTAAGTATCAAATTAAAAAGATTTATAAAATAGAATATATAGAGATATCAATAGAAAATTTAAATGAAGCAACTTTATGGTAGAAACTTTTAATGACAAATATATTGTGGCCATTATTGATTCCTAATGATTATGAAAAATATTTTGCACATTTGACTGATATATATAAATTATACTAAAATTATATTCTAAATTAAAGCAGCTCTTAATATTTGAAGTTAAGCATGTATGAAATGCTTTACAAAGCAATCTATAATGCCAGTACTAAATCAAGTATTATTTTTGAGATTTAAAAATACGAAATTAAATGGAAAGGCTTTGTTTCAAACAATAACCTATAAAAAAATTGATTCAAATTTTTTTTAAATATACACATGTTTATAGTTTATTTAAAAGTGCCCACAAAATTTTAGGAAAAGTCTCATTTCACCTATACAAATTTTGTTTTTATTAACAATCCTTCTTAGGTAATTTTTCAATGGAAATATTCAATATTTTCTCATTTTAGTGTGACATTTTTCGAAGTATTTCCATAAAATACACAATAAAATGTTAAATGTAACTTAAATGTATCCTATAGATTTGTCATCCGTTACAAAATGACGTGTAAGCAAACTTGAATTTCACTGTTGGTGATCATAAAAATAAATTCTCCCATAACAATTGTAATATTTCTATGGCAATCACCTTCTGATTTTAACTTTCTGAGCAAACTTAGTTTACTTTCGCTGATGTTAGCAATGGTGTCATGTTGAAAGGGGTAAAAAAAAGAGAGAAATAAATGAAGGAAAAGTGGCACCATTCCAGTTGTGTAGCCCCCCTCTTTGCTTCAAGATACATTTTCCCTCCTCCACCCTCTTCATTGATTAGCGGCGCCAAAACCCGAAAGATAATTTGTTAAATCAACACGGGATGAATCGGAATTTTCGCCTAATGCAATTTGAGGATTAGATCGATAAGAAGCCAAATTGAATAGCCGATGTGAACAGCTGGGAATAGGGGACAGGACGTTAACCAGCCCCCTTTTTTCGCACGGACAACTACTGTAAAAAAAAAAAAATAAAGCCAAGCCCCCGCAGCGAATAAATTGAAATCGAGGGTAATTAACTCGGCAAGGATTAAGACAAATGTTGATTTTCTCTATTTGAATGAACCACTCAAGAACAAACTTGAACGGCATTCCCCACCCCTTTCGTATGCATTCTATGTTGTTGCTTTTTTACCTCTGATTTCTCGAAGGCATAGTAAACGTTGAATAGTTAGACATCATTTATTGAACTGTTTAATACAACTTATACATCTGTACTAGTCATGGAGCTATAAGATGATGTTAGATAAAAAAAAAAAAAAGAAAAACAAACTAGTTTGAATTAAAATGAGCAACATGATTTCAATTCATTAGTTATTTGATGCAAAAACATGACTTTATACGATGTAAGTTATTAGAAGTTGATCCGAAAACAAGAAATACAATGTTTGGAACAATATTCTAATACCTGTTTTTTTTAGCAATTTGATTTTAAGAGAATAAAATTTCCGCAGTTTCTTGATACTGAAGCTGTTTATATCTTCCACATTGAAAATCTAGTCTGCCGATGATTAAGTGGTTAAATTTCTTGTCTCTTTGGTTGTTGGTACCGAGTTTGAATCCAGGCTCAGTCATGGATATTCCTTTCTCTCTGTGTGTGTTTCCTTGTCCTTTCTTTTGAGATGATGGAGTATACTGATGCTACTCACTTCCGTGACTTGATTCTGACGTTGCAACTGGGTAACGTTAAATAACTAGTGGCCTTCTTGTGACGAATGGTTAGTCACTCAGTTTTTACCACTAGAAAAAATATTAAAAATTTAATTTCTTTCAGGTAATTGGTAAAAATTCAGGTAATTGGTAAAAGATACATAATTTAATAAAAAAATTGCCTTTTTACTAGCAAAATTGAATATTGTTTTTTAAAAAAAGTTAGATAAAATAAAGATATGATAGTTTTTTTAATACTTAATGATAAATGTAGAGAAATGGTCCATAATATATCAGTTATATCCAAACATTGTTTTACAGACAACAGAAAGTTAAATGTTAATTTAGTAGTAATAAATGTGATAGAGAACTTCTATTATAAAATTCACACAAATTTTTTAATTGCATTTGAATGGTGAATTATAAATTCAAATTATTTGCAAAATATTTAATAAAATGAATTTAATAAAATGCATTTAATAAATTGGATTTAATTTTTCTTTAATCTTTTTAATTTGTTTTTCTTTCTTTTGAAATATTATTAAAAATAAAAATAATAAGTATTATTCCTAAATTTCATAAATGTATCAGTTTTCTCGTTAATAAAATATAACAAATATTCTTAATAAATTTTAAAAAATGTATATCATGTTCTGAAAAAGCTGATAAGTATAAGTAAATATTTATTGGATTTTATCAACACTAATTTTAATTAGATTGATTAAATAGAAACTTTTTTTAAATAGTCAAAATTCGATCCCCCTTCATAAAGAAAATGCTGAAGGATTTATTCCAATTAATTTTTTCAGCTTTGTAGCAACACAAGATTTCTCCTCATAAAATTACATTTCATTTTTTATTATCGATTATGACAAAAGCTTTTGGTAATTCCGGGAAGTACAACAAGGATTAAATTTCATTTATTTACTCTATAAAATAGTGTTTTTTAAATAAAAAAATAATATATATTAATCAAAATTAATTTTTAAAAACTTTGCATAATAATAGGAAAATAATGATAGTTATTAAGTAAAATGACTGATATATATCCTTCATAAAACAATTTTTAATGTACTTTTTAATGAATTAAGGAGTAGGTGATTTTAAAAATTCTTTTTTATTGTTGCTTTAAAATCAGAACTTTATTAATTTAAATGGAAAGGAATATTTTTTAAAAAAGTATATTAAGTAAAATTATTGATATATATCCTTCATAAAACAATTTTAATATACTTTTTAATGAATTAATGAGTAGGTGATTTTAAAAATTCTCCTTTATAGTTACTTTAATATCAGCACTTTATTAATTTAAATAAAAAGGAATATTTTTTAAAAAATTATATTAAGTAAAACTATTGATATATATCCTTCATAAAACAATTTTAATGTACTTTTTAATGAATTAATGAGTAGGTGATTTTAAAAATTCTCCTTTATTGTTACTTCAAAATCAACACTTTATTAATTTAAATGGAAAGGAATATATTTTTTTTTTTGCCTTAGAAAGCCAAATGACTTTAATATTTTCTACATTTAATTTATTACATTAAATAAATTTTACATATGAAACTAGATAAGAATCAAAACGGTAATTAAATTAACTTAAGCACATGGGATTACATAGGTTTTGTTATAAAAGTACATTAATTCCGATAACCTAAATTTTAAATTGAAAATGAAACTTAAAGAAAATATTAGATAAATATTTAAGAATATAATGTGGTTAATATAATTTCAAAGAAAGTATTAGTGTTAAAAATAGGAATAATATTAACTACATACGAATTTTTTCAAAATTCTTCTTTTGATTTTAAGAACCATAGATTTTTGAGTATGACGTTTTTTTAAAGCTTCACAGTAAAAACTTTATTAGATTACTGTAGGATTTTTCAAAATTAATAAATTCATTGTAATTAATTTGGGTATGCTTTTTTGAAACATGAAAGACTTACATAATATTCTGCAATAAATTGAAAAAATAATACTAATAACTTAGAATTAATGTAAATATATCAATAGGAAAACGTACATGATTAATAAAATGATAGTATCAAATTTTATTTGATATAAAAATAAAAGAAAATCTAAAATCACTATGTTCACTGTAAAAAGGAAAATAGTGTTAAGATAATCCTTTTAAATAAATTATCCTTGATTTTAGAAATCATTATTTTTATCAATAGAAACTACATTTTTTAAATGAATATATTTTAAAATATTTGTTAATGTATACACATTAGTGACCATTTTTATTTGTAGATAAAATTTATGAATATAATATATATTGTTTCCAAAATTTAAATACGTTTCAAGTTTGATATTAAAAAGGGATGCATAGCTGAAAACGTAAGTAAAAAATTGAAAATTGGAGAAAATAGCACATAATATATTGTTCTTGAACACGGTTTTCCTTCTAAAAATATTCTCTAAGACATTATAACCAGTAAATCTTATGGTTCTAAATAATGAGTAAAATATTTTACCTCAAAGAATTGGATTTAAATTCATCAATTAAACATTCCCTCACAATAAACAATCGAAGTCGTTATTCATTATTTCGTTCTTTGAAAGCAAAAGATTTCATCCAAACAAAGATTTATACTTTATACAGATTGATTAATTCTTGAGGTTTTCGAATAGAATAAAATAGCTATTCAGTATTCATAGAAATACTTTTCTTTCGTAAACTCAAAAGTTGTTTCAACGTAAATTGCTTCAGGACAAATGGAGGTCTGGATTCCGGATCTTTGGAAAGGTGAGCGATTTAGTATTTATCTTCGAAGGCATGCGAACTGCAGCGCAACAGTTTCTTTTCATTCTTTTCTGTTATTTTAGTTTGGTTTGAAAAGGGAGAAATTAAAAATTCTTTATTTTGTTTTTTTAAATACAGGGAAGATGGGCTTTTTTAAAAAATTTATTTCTACTAATAAGTCTTTTTATAACAATTTTATATACTTTTCTTTTTAAAAATTTTTTCCTTAAAATATATTTAACAAATGAAAACGTAGTCAACTTCATTTTTGTAGAATGAAAACTTATTAATTTTGTGATAGTGAGATATTCTTTTATATCTTTCAATAAAAGATTTAAAACACCACATTTTTGGTGTTAAATTGAAAAAAAATTTGCAGTGAAAAATAAAAATGAAATTAGCAAATTAGCACTCATTAATTTTGTAAAAATATTTTTCTTACATTCGAGGAAACAAAATTCAATAATGTATAAATGTTAAGAAATAGAAAGGTATATTAAATGCTTAATTTATTGTGTTTTGATTATTTGTATAAAAAAGAATGAACAAAAATGTAGTAAAAATGTTACGGAAAACACTAATGCTTTACTTTATAAGATAATAAAATTATATTTATTATTATATATTCTTGATGTACTTTTTAAGAACCTTCAAATAAGAATGCTCAAAATATATTTCAGTTGATATTTGTTCAGATATACAACAAGACTTCTCTGATAAACTTTCTTATTCTTTTCAAAGAAAATTCTGAAGATTTGTTTTACTCCTACACGAGAATAAACATAATTCCACTTTCTTTTTAAATTTAATTCAATGAAATGTACAGTACATTTGGAAAGAAAGATAAAAAAATAGTCTAAAAGCTATCATACAACTGTTAAGTTTAAAATCCACAAGGTTTCATGAAAATAAAAGAGGACTTCAGAAAACTAATCTCTATACAAATGAATGCGGAACTTGTCAACAATTTCAAAACAGAAGGAATTTGTTGCGTGGTATTAATGTTAAGCCATTATTTAGATGATGAATGGAAAAGTTAAGATGATGTGGAAGTGGGTTTTATTCGCGTAAAAAGAAATATAGGGTATGAAAAAGAAAATTGAAAGAAAACATCCTTTTGACGTGAAGAAAAATATCTACCACGGAAATTTCTATATTATTCCGTTGGAGAGATGGTAAATCGGGTGAATGGAAAAGGAAAGAATCACGTAAGGATTAAAGGAAATGAGAAACCCTTGTGTGAAACTAGCTTCTCCCTATACGATCCGGATTCAAAGAGATTTCCTTTTATACAGGAAAGGTAATACTTTGTGCTCGGACCGATACTTTAATTTCCTTACCTCATAGTGAGTTGGTTTTCATTTCTATCAAACCTACAACTTCTCCAGTTAGTCCAACGAGAATGTATCAACAGAAACGAGAATGTTTAGCTTCAGAGATTTTCCTCATTTCAGGACAAAACTGATTTTAATAACAATGTATTTTCTTTCCTCAAAACAGATTATTCGAATATTTTTGAATTTTATAATCTTAGACAGAAATTGATTTTGCTACTCTGTCTCGTGTCTCAAAAATAAACAGGACATGTAAGATTTTGAAACGCATAGTATCTCAAAATTGTTGGTATAATATTCCAACTTCATAGCAAGTAATGTTTATAAATATATGGAAAAAGAGTTCAAGAGTTTCAAATGATAATATTAATTTATACACTAAATCATTAGTTATGAAAGCCTCATAGTCATTGGTATAAAAGTTTAAGTTTAATTTACATTTTGAAAAGTAGTTAAAATACTAAAAAAATAAATAACTATAAACATTATCATAAATTTAAAATTAAAAAAATATATAAGTAACAAAATTTTAAAATATAAATGATAAATCGTTAGAAGCTCAAATACACTGATGAATTTTACTAGCAACAAGTTCTTATTAATAAAAGCAATTGAGAAATAATTTAACTTTGCACATTTTCATAGTTATAGTACAATATTATCATGAAAAATATTTAATTCTTTATGAATCCCATGATGTTTGTACATTAAAAAAAGATTTAATAAAATATTAAATAGTTTTATTAAATAATAGTTAAATCAGATTTACATTAATAAATTACACTTAATTTAAATTTTTATTATATATATATATATATATATATATACAGTATATTAAAAACAATGCATAGTAATCATATATGAGTAAAATATCTCTCAAAATTATAAAATTTAATAATTTTCTTTTTCTAGTATTACAATTTATTTCCAAAAATTTCTTCAGAATTATTAAACGATATGAAACTACGATTTTCCTATAAAGAATTTTTTCACATTTACTACCATGACAATTATTAAATTGAAATCAATTTATGTTTTCAATTTAAAAATGAGTAAACTGAACTTAAGGATGATTCGAGTTTTCATTGCAATATTCCTGAAAAATAATTCAAGATTTAAAGACCAATTACAGAATCTTAAACTTATTTCAAATGCAATTACATTTACATGTTTTAAACGGTAACCGATGGTATTCTGAAAATTTACTTTCAGTCATCAATGGATTTTGACACAATTTGAGGATTTTTTTAATGGGTGCTGCTTTTAAAATACTTTAAAATAATCACCTCAAGGAAAGAAATTTCAAGAATGTCGTTTCACAGATTTTTAAAGTTAGGTTCAAAAGATTAATTACACATGCTATTAGACTCAATGATAAATAAAGAATGAATGGCTCTTGGGATAATTAGCCAATCATGACACGAATTCTTAAGCAGAATCGTGAGTTATTTGAAGGTTTTAAGTTAACTAGAAATTAATTTTGTTTTGAACTCAGCTATTGCGAATCAATGTTAAAAATAACTAGTGTGACATTACAAGAATATTGCAATCTAGATATTTATGCTTTTTAAATAGATATGCAATGAGTTAATTATTCACTGTATTTATTTTTTAATAGTTCATGCTCAAATTTTAAGTCCATTGACTTTTTATATATGTTTATACAAACCAATTAATATTAGAAATAATCACAATAAAAGGATATTGTATCACAAAATTAGGAAAACAGACATAAATTAGCTATGAGAATTTTACTTTAAATCTAGCAAATTGGTACCTTGAATTTAAAGTATATCGAAAATGAACAAAAATTTATAAGTTGTAATAAAAGAAAAATTAATAATTTATAAACATACTTCTTTTGCGATAACACATAAAATTATAAATTTTGCTTAGCGCTCAAACTAAATGAATAATTAACTGTACCTTAACTGTGTGTGATAAGTAGTAGATTAAGATTTCAAATTTCAGTATCTTACCTTGATAAGTTAGTGATTGAATATTTCGAGTTTTTCTAAAATATATAACCCAAAATAATTTGTAATTAATTTTAGTTTACACACACAAATTTAAGGTAGAAGAAGACAGAAACAAATGAAATAAAATTTCTAATAAAATCATGTTTAAAATAGGATCATTCTGTTTTGGAATAAGAAAAGCTAAAATTAATTTTAATGTGGCAACGACAACATAATTATACGATAAGGTATTAAAAGAATTAATTTGATTAAATCTCATTGTTAAAAAACTGTTATGTTTATTATTAAAATTATAATATTAATTTGCTTTAGATTTGAATAGAACCGATGTTTCAACTTTCATAATTCTTGGCGACTGACAGTTTATATGAATGACCTTCATTTTATTTACATTTTAATAAAAAGTTATTATATAAGAGGATGTAACACTTGAAAGAGAGAAAGGACTTTTCGCTTGAGCCATGCAATGCTTAATTGTCAATTAGGGGCTTCAAATATCACGTGACTTATTTAAATCTACTGTTCTAATAAAAGCTCCTGCAACCGAATATGAGCAATACAAATTACTAACAGCTTCAAAAACGATCAAGATCAAAAATTTGATTTCCTAGTTTTTGAGGTAAGAATATATTTGTGATTTTGTTGCAATTTTGACATCGATGCCACTTTCTCTCTCTCTCTCTCTCTTTTTCCTTTTTTTAAAATTTTTTTATTATTTTTTTATAGCAAACCTAAGATTTTAAAAATATTCCCCAGAAAATAACGGATTTATTCCTTCATTTCAGTTTATATAAAATAACTCCTTTCTCCTATGAATTTTTTTGGCTTATAATTTTATATTAGCTTTATATAATATTATAAAATATTTTAAAATTGTATGAATAAATAATTAATTCGAATTAATTTTAAAATTAATATTCTTTGATGCAATACGTATGTGTTATCAGCATGTTATTTAAGTATCAGGATTTCAATGTTTAATTGGAATTTTTATGTTTTTAGTAAATGAATGTTAAGCAAGTTAGTAAAATTTTCATCTGACAGACCTTAAAAGGCATGCCATTATCGATGAAAAATATAATATTCTATACTGTTTAGTGAAGGAAAAAATTCATTAAACACAACTAGTAGTTTATTTTTGAACAAAAAGAGCATATTTTTTTTTTATTCTTCTGATGTGTATAATGTGATTTAAAATAATTAAAGTTTCTAAAGTACTTACTAAATTAATAATTTTATTTGTAAGAATGCGCTATAAAATAACACTTTATTTATCACCAATATTATTCCGAAATAATCATAATTCCAGTTTGGTATAAAGATGGAAAGCTAAATTATCCTGTTTCTAACTATCAAAATTCCAAATTAGCTGAGTGCAACCACCTTACTGATTTGTGAGAATCCAACAAAATTTAATTTTATTTTATTATAAGCAGCTTTCTCATCCTAGACTGCCGTGTTTCACAATAATAAATTAAACTGGGTGCGAATCTGCTTCCCCTTCTCATTTTTACTCAATTTCCCCCCCCCTCCCCCAACAAAAGGGAATAAAACTTCTTCCTTTTCTTCTGAGCTTTAAGTTTTCTGGAGGGCTCATCAAGGTGACAGTGCCTATGAAATAACAAGAAAAGGATGAAAATTACTGGCCGTGTTATCTAAAGTGAGCTGTTGTGAGATAAGAAGGTGGAGGGTGGGCAGGGGGGCGTTTGCCGCTTCATTAAACCGATGACTCGAAAATGGGTGGGTCTCCATCTATCAGCGTCAACAGCTTCCCAAGTTTTCTGAGTAATTGAGTCAATCAGTTTTCAGTGAACGTAGCTCACAAAAGGAGAAGTGTGAAAGTGAGTTGTGAGGGTGGAGGATAGGGTGAGAGAGAGAGAGAAATGTATTTCTCTCTCCCTTTTTTCCTCCACTTCTTCCTTTCTTTCAGCCAGTCTTCCCTGGAACATATAAAGACTAAGAAACGTGCTATGAAGCGTTTAAAAACAAAAATAAATGAACTCCTCCTCGAAACGTGAAACGGACGATGAGAAATACTCTTAGGGAAAACTAGACTGATAGAATCAGTTCTATGAGTAAACAATTCCCATGGGCCGAGTTGAGAAGCCGTGCACGGTATCTCATTGGCATCTAATACTCTCAATAAAATATTGTTTTCTTAAGTAAATGCTTGCATTCAGATCTATGGATAACATTTATTTTCAAATACATAAATATTTTTAGTAAATCAGTTATATAATTCTACTTATGCATTTTTTTGATTTTAAATTAATATTTAAATTATATGAAAATTGTAATGAGCTATAATATAGTCAAATATTCCAATCATAAATAAATAATTTCATCTAACATTTCACCAACTTAAGAATATTTTAGTTAATAAGCACAAAATATAATTTTGTATGAAAAAATTAAATTTTCAGAAAATTGTAATAGGATATAATAATAAGGAATTTTTTAGAACCTGAAGCTTAAAAATTTTTAGTTATTTGCGAACACAAGGATTCATGTCTCTTTTATTCAATAACAATTTATTGCCTGAAATTAAATTGCTTAAAAACATTAAGTTATAAGCACTAATATATATCAGTGAATGATTTTTTCTATCTCGAAGAGTATTTTTAGTCATTGAATAAGAAATGTATTATTTAATATGATTAGAATTTTAATGAAATAATTTACGTATCATATGACTATACACATATCTTATAATAGTAAACATTTTAAATTTATTGAATTGTTTTATTAATAACAGTATTCTAATTCATGTATGATTAGCATGAGCACATTTCCAATTTACTTTTTAAGAGAGTAATGCGCATAGAATTAAAAAAATTTGATTTGGTCTTAATGTAAATAAAGAACATTAAATACGCTAGCCAAAATAAATAATATTTTCAAATAAAAGTGCTTAAAGAATTATAATTTTATTAAAAAAGATTTTTTTTTACATTTTTAAAAGATTAAATTATGAATTTTTATATATTTTAATCTTATAAGGATGTAAATCTAAAAAATTAATTAAGTGATTCGATGAGAAATTTTATGCAAAATAATTTGGCATGTGATAAATACAATTTCCTGTTTAAGAATGTCAAATCATTTTATGAAAACATGAACATATGTTATGATGTAAAATAGTGGTGTCATTTATAAGCCTAAAATTTCCAATTTTCTTATAACTAATAATTAAATTTAATTTTGAAACTTTGAAGTATTTTTTAGGTATTCTTAAGCAGGCTGTGCACTTAAAGCATTTATAATTGCTCGTTAATTTTATTTTTGATTCATTCACAGTTAAATTTGCAATTGGTTTAGATTTACATTTAAACGTATGTACAAATATGTTTTAATACACATGAATACATTCCCTTAGATATTTCCTCTTAAATAAAAATAATAAATATATTTCCTCTTAAAATAAAAATATGCCCTTATAACGTGGATTACAGTAAGCAATATAAACCTTAAAATATGTGGGATTTCAGCAAAAAATATAATTTAACTTCTCAAAAATTGTAATTTTTTTTTTCATTCTCATTATTTCATAGAAGTTTTGAAATAAAATTAAATGCACTGAAGGAAAAGGTTTTCACTGCTATATAATTTCTTTCAAAAATACCAAGAATTCTTTTTTTTTCTAAAAGTACTTAAATGGCGCATAGTATTTTTCCTAATCATTATAAATTAAATTCATACTTAATAACGTACGAGAATAATTAGCGTACCCACTCGAGATAAATAATTAAAAGATTAAGAAATACACAGAAAAGCTAGTAAAATGATTAATGATAGATGTTTCTGCTAAATGGCGTTATTTTTTTTTACATTAATACTTATTATAACATAACAGTGAAGAGGATTTAAAAGTAATGTTACAAATTGTTTACTAGACTGATCTTAATTTAGAATAAAATGAAGGCAAGAAACTACAAATTTACTTTTTAAGTGTGCTTTAAGGAGAAACAAAAATTATTTAACTTTTTAAAAGAAATTAGAAACAACATTGTGTTGGATTTTCACATGGATTGCGAATTATAATTCTTTGATTTTAAATTTGTTTAAATTTATCACCAAGGAACTGTATTAATTTCCAGGAATTTATATTCTATAAAATACTCGAGTCTTTATTAACACATTATACTCGAGTTTTTAAAAACAAAATTTGATAAAATAGAATGAAGGAGTTTGATATTAATGGAGATAAAGTTATAACTAAGTAACTTATAGTAATTATGTGCGTTTGGATATGTGGGAAACATAAAAGCGTTTCTTGCTATGGAAAGTGATGTAAGAACGAAACGTTTTTAGTTTAATCCGAATAAGGTAAATAATGAAGAAGCTGGAGATTTGATTTCAATAGACTTTGATTACAGTTGTCTTCACTTTAAATCTTTTTATTAAAGATAATACTCACTTGCAAAATCGTTAGTGTTTAATCTACAATTTATCCAAAAGTAATAGATCCCTTTTTTAAATTAGTGATAACATTTAATATAGAGTAGAGTGATTAAAAAGAAATATATATTGAAAATCGCGCATTTGATACTTTATGTTTCTTGAGATTATTTCACTCTTTTTGTATATTTCATTTCCGTCCTAAAAAAATTGTATTTTATTTTTATAAATATTAGTTCAAAAAAATTTTTGACGATTATTGATAGGTTGCAACAATTTCTTATATCAAGTCACATCAGTATATTTGGAGCATTTACAGAAATGTAAAAGATATTCTTTAACATAAAGAAATATGTGATTGTTACATTATTAATTGATTCACAGTGAAAATGAAATTTTACTGTTCACATCTAAACTTTTTAGCCTTTTTTTTAATAAATAATTCTCTAATACATACGAATTTTGTGTATTACAATATTTCTAATATATATATATAATCCTATCTTAAAAAATATATTTCGAAGATTGTTTTTCAAATGCGCGCATTATTTGACTTAAACGTTTTGAAAATCAGCAATTATTTCCTTCTTTCATATAAAGAGAAAAATAATAAAAACATTCAAAACAAGTTCCACCCAACAAACCTTTTTAAAATTTCTACAATAAGATTAATCTTCAGCAAAATGACAAAAAGGGAAAGAATAAAATAGCACCTTCATATAAAAAAATTATGAAATTAATTATATTTTATATTTTGAAATATCTGTTCTCCTAGTTAAATAATTAATTATGAATTTTTTTATATTAATAGAATAAAAAAATTCACTATACCTCTCTGCTTTGATTGGATAGGACAATAATTTGATCATTTATCAAGTCGAATAAAACTGAGATTAAGAAAAATTCAGGTTAAATAGTAGAATTATATCAACATAAGCCCCCTAATTGGCTAAACTAATTTTTCAGTGAATCAAAAAGCATTGAACGTTCTTATAACAAATTTAACTAAAAATTAAGTAAATAAAATTTTTCAAATTCAAAATGCAAAAATATTTTATTATATTTCTGAAACTAAGATTTTCCTGTTTTTCTGAGTATAATGCCATCCACAAGAAATGAGATAAAAATAAATTTGGTTATCTGAATTTGTGTATCTATAATAACAGTTTACATTATTTTGTTTCCTATGATTTCGATATAAATATTTAAATCATAGGAAACAAAATAATGTAAACTGTTATTATAGATACATAAATGTTATATAAACCGAAACAAATTGCACCATAAGAAAGTAAAGGGAAACATTTACCATTCAGATTTTATCCTTACACTTTATTACCTGAAATAAATCTACTCGTTTGTCATTTGTTTTAGAAAATTTTCTTATTCAATAAATTTAAAGTTAATTGAGCATGACGATACATGCGAAAGCACATGACCGAAGTTTAACAGACATATTTCATCGAGGTGGTCTCGACCTTCCTCAATTAATTACGGACATCTAATTGTCCACCATTAATCATGGAACCATTTGTAATAGACTTTGATTACAATGTAATGGTTCTAAGATGCTTAGCCCATCCCGATGCTTGTTATGGATGTGATATGCATTTGGTAGTAATGGAGTTTGTTCAAACTTCATTAAAATGAGGGTAAACTTTTCAGCTTGATAAGCGGATTATTTTATAATGGAAGTATTTCTTCCACAGCAATTTTTATGATATGTAATTTTCTTTGGAGGTAAAAATACGCATTTAATTTACCATAAATGTCATTTAAAATGTAAAAGTAATGAGAGATGCGAATTTGTCTTTAAAATCTTTGTCTTTCGTTTTCACTTGACAGCATTGTGCATGGCATGTATTTTCTCAGAAAAATAATTGAGTTTATTTCCATTTAATTTTTTTTTTTGAGAAATAATTTTTAAACAAAAAAAGTATGATTAAAATATGTTTTAAAATTTTCTGCTAAGATAATCAGGTTAAGTCATTTTCCTATTGTAAGATTTATATGCTTATGAAATTGGAACTTTACCTGCTAAGCTGACTTATGTTAGGTTAATTAAATCAAATGTGAAGTGAAAAAATACAAAAGTATGTAACTAAACTTCAAAAATTTTAAGAGATTAAATTTAACCAGTACAGTTTTTCAAAAGTTTATATAATTTTCTAATGGGAGTGCTAGTCATGATATTTTCAGAAATGAAAAATCTCATTTAAAGACATGTCATACTCTGAATTATAGTTTTACTGCAAAATTTGTTATTTCCAATATGTTGCTCCAATAAGATCTTTTAATTGATCAGAAACTTATTTTTGGTTTTATACTCCTTCTTTTTTATATTCGGTTACTTAGACATCGATTGCTTGTATGAGAAAAATAGTCTCACCTATTAAACTGTTTTATTTTAAAAAATCTTATAGACCAAGGTATTTGCCTTCATTTTTACAGCAATATCTGTTAACACTAAGTAATATTTTAAAGTTCAAATCGTGACATTTTGAATGAAATTTCCTAAAATAATTGGCTTTTCCATAACGTTTAAATTAGTTTAAACAAATGCAATTCTTACAATTATCATTAAAATTTGAATTTGACATTTTTAAATCTATAAAGATGTCTCTTAATTTTTTTTAAGTAATTGAAATTATTTATTACTGTTCTTAGGAAATTTTGAATTTCATTGTTAAAAACCCAAATGTTTTGTAAGAAATTAATTAGTTTTTTATTTTTTGAAAAATTGCCATACAAGAAATCTTAAATCGCATTACACCAATTCTAACTAATTTGCTAAATATATATTTGAAACTTACATGCACATCATTTTTCCAAAATGGAAAATTATAAAAACTTTTTCATAATTTAAATCTTAAATATCCGAGAAAAAATTATTAAATTAATAATTTTGATTGATAGTTATTCTTATAATTGTTAGCGTTGATTTAAAGAATATAAATTGTTTAAACTATAATAAAATGGGCATTATCTCTGATAATGAGAAAAATATTATATTCTTTTAGCATTCACTTTATTGCGCTCTATTGTCAATATTCTTAACACATGAAACACACATACACTTAACACATACATGAAATTAGTTATAATTTCGCATGTATTAATTTTTGAGTTTGTGGAAATTTTACAAGTGTATCTAATTTTTTTCATTTTAATAATCATTACAGTTATATTTATAAGATATTTTTGTGATTAGGAATATTTATTTGATTATTATTGTATTACAAGAATCAAAATATTTCACAGCATAAAACTTAATATGATTTGCTTCAAATTTTATATTTTATTTTGGTCCATTTTTAACAAAGATACTGATAAAATTTTTATTTTATCTTCATTGATAAAAGATATTTATTATATACCATTAATTTTGTTATCAAATTCTATTAAACTTAAAAGAATTTCCTTATTATTAGATCCTTTCTTACTTTCGATCTAAATTTCCAGGGAGAATACTATTAAAGATGTATCATAGATCTTTTATACAGTTAGATTTTAGTTAAAAGAAACTAAATAATGGAACCTTTCCCTAAACTTTTTTTATAATTATGTGTGCTTCCATGAAATGTAAAACATTTAATTACTTGGGTTTGTGTTTGTCTCAGAATAAACTATTGCTTATTTTAGTATTGTTTTTAAACATTAAGAAAAATTCTATTGTTAATATTTAGCTAACTAAAATAATAAAATATGTGTATGAAATACAAGATATCAATCAAAAAAACTTTCTTATATCGTAATTATTTGTAATAATATGTATATATGATCATATTTTCATCTGTCTGTGTAAGAACTAAGTCAATTCATGCAGGATATTTTTTAAATTTTTACGATTTTTTCTATTTTAATAAAGCATTACCCTTTTTAATTTTATGAAATTTTTATTTTCTTAAGCTCAAAATCAAATAAAATTTGGTTCACTTAAGAATGTTTTTGTATAAATATTATTACATAAAATATTGAACATTTATTGGTTAAATTTTTTATGACCTAATGTGATTTTTACAGTTTGATAAGAAATTTTTGCAAATAAAATGTTAAGTTACATTTTATTAAAAAGATAAAGTGTTTTCCTGATATAAGCTGTCTGAGTAATTTTTTAATAATTAAGTAACTATAAAGACTTAAAATATTCAGACCAAAGACAAAAACTATACGCATCCTTTATATAGTGACTCATTATACAAACTGCAAATAAATGTTAGGCGTAATTCTTAAAATTTATTTAATTAAAGAATAAATGTGCTTTGTTCTAATAATCTCAAACCACTGCGGAATCTGAGCAAGTCTTCAAAAGATTTCATTGAATTATTTTCCATTGAATACATTTTAAAATTAACTGATTTGAATAAATCACCTACGAAATTCATCTGTAAACTAGGCATATCTTTCTCCACAAATCCAACAAGCTAGAGAAGTGACTCTGATAAAGAGACCATTGAAAACCATAAAACTTCGTTTCCTAACGGATGTGGTATTTGACCTTCCCTTCACGACCATTACCTTTGAAGGAGGTAGATAAAAATTGCCCTAAAAATAAGCGTTTTCCATCCCCTGATTCAAGGGGGTGGGATCCTGATAGAAAGGAAGCGAGGGATCGAATTGGGAAGACGAAGAGGGGAAAAGTGTTAGAAATGCATTCAGGACATCCGATCGGCAACGTCCCCGTTATTTTGAACAAGTACAGTACTTGAAGCGTAAAGCGATGGGATGAGGCATAGTGGGAGGGAGCTACGGATCGAACACAAAGGATGGAGTATGAGAATTGCCCTATGACGTATTTCATTCTGCAGAATTACTAATGGATAATTAATGTTGCGACATGGGGCGGTGTGACGTCACTGACAGCTCTACACGACATTGCAGTCCATGACAAAAGGAAGGACGAGTTAAGTGAGATTCGCCGGAGAGTGCTATTATGACGGATACGATTCGAAATTCCTCTAATATATGTCGGCGGGCAACGAAGCTTTAGTTGGAACGAATCCAGTGGTTTGCATCTAATGTTGGCACTTGTTAATTAGGCTATCCCCCCAATCCTTTCTCCGAAATGGCCTTTGGAGTCAGGTTCTCTTCTTTTCTTCCTCCACTTAGTAGGGAGCCCCAGTATCGTCTTTTGAAATGTCAGATTCGTAGCTTACCCCATTTATGCAACCACTTAATACCACGATACATTCTAATGAGAATGACGAATGAAAAAAAAAAAAAAGTGGAGTTTTTCACTTCTTTTTCATTGGAAAGAAAAGAGCTCTTGCCATTTATAATCCAGATAACACATTCATCGTTGATGTAAATTGGTCGTGATGATAATTTAATAAGAGGTGCTGGATTAGTTCACAGCTTTTTTTTTTTCATAAATAATGAGAGTAGAAAAATGTTTCGTGCAATGATGGATTGCGTCGAGTAAATTTTATTGATATATCCTGCTTAAAAGCGAGCATCCTACTTTAAAGCGAGCATCCTACTTTAAAGGGAGCATCCTACTTTAAAGCGAGCATCCTACTTTAAAGCGAGCATCCTACTTTAAAGCGAGCATCCTACTTTAAAGCGAGCATCCTACTTTAAAGCGAGCATCCTGTTTAAAAGCGAGCATATCCTGCTTAAAAACGAGCTAACACGAACACAAAAGAAGAAGTTGAAACTTTGCCTGAACATCAAACAAGTATTGTGCAGTTTGAAACATCAGAGCTCTACCTTGATAATTTTAATAAATAAAATAAAAGTTTATAAAAAAATAATTATCTCTTAATAAAGACATATATAATAATTTTTTCTACTTCTGTTTTTAAGCTGCATTTATCTAAATTTAAAGTGAAGAGTTACTTTTTAAAATATTAAGCAATTTTACATATTCAAGCCTGCTATATTTACATTACAATATTTTATAGTCCTGAAAAATTAACAATGTGTTGAATATATATATATATATATATCAGATTATTTTTGAATATAACAATTCATAATTTAGAAGCAATCTGCAGCAAAGTGTTGAGGCAGTGAATCTTAGCATAGGTGTGACTCTTATCATAGTTAGCAGATATCTATGTGCTGTTTCTAAATTAATGGGGTTTATATAGAAGATGCTATGAGGTTGTTAAATGTATAAGAAAGGCCTTAGAATTGCACTGATACCTGTGTCTTAGGATGTCAGTATGGGTATAAAATAACGGAGAATTTATAAATTTAGAATTATATTAAATTGGTTATATTATTAAAACTATTATTCTATTAATTTAACTTATCTTAAGTTTGATATATATATATATATATATACATACATGTATATATATATATATATATGTATATATATATATATATATATATATATATATATATATATATATATATATATATATATATATATATATATATATATATATATATATATATATATATATATATATATACATACTAATGACACTAGTGAGTATATAGAGAACCGTAATATAAAATTATTAAAAGAAAAAGACTTAAGGACTTTGAAAATTATAATTATTTCCTTTAATTACTTGACTATATATAAATACTATAAACTCAATCAGAATATAGAAGTCATTCGTGCAATAATGCTATTTCATGAATACTAATTATTTGGATTGAAATTCTAATTTCGTGATTCTATTTTATCAAAAATAACAAAATTGAATACAAATTTGTTAACCTTTAACGCAACTAAATCTGCCTGCCAAAAAGATTCTCTACTTCAGGAGCGTTGCCAGATTTATTACACATGCTGCAGGGTTATAATACAACCAAGAAGCTATTAGTTACACCCTAGAAAATTCGTGGGTTACGGTTTAATCTCCTTTTGAGAGGGCACCAATTAAATTTAATGGTTTCTCTGTAGCTTCTTCAATTCTTTCACTGTTAACTTTTAAAGCCATAACGGAAGTTACATCACATAAATTTTTAGAGAAATGTATCTCATTGAGAGGAGATACATTTCATATCATTTGCACTTCCATGTGTTTTGGAAAACATTCGATATAGTAGATTTAAATTACCCTCATTTAATAAAAATATTTAAATAAACTGTTTAGCTTTAAATGATTAGAAGTAAAATTGATTCTCTATTTGATATAATCGAAATAGAATGATCATCTTTTTGAATGTATAGTTCATATAATGTGGAATTAGGGATAAAATATATTGATTTTAATATGACTGTGTAAATCACTTTAACTATTTACTCAAAGTAAAATTTCCCTCTGTTGCATTATTATTGTAAGGTTATGAGTATTAGAATATTATTGTTTATCGAAATTAATTAAAATGCTAATTTAATTCTTCAAAAATCACTTCAATCATATTTTAATATTTATGTCTATACAAATAATATCACATCCTAAGAACAATTAAATTTTTTTTAATTTATGGAAATAATAAATTTCATAGATTATACAGTACACATTTTTATTTGCTAGTTAAACATAGATTGATATCTATTAAATGTTAACATTTTAAATTAAATTTAAAAAACTATTAAATAAACCACATTTATAGCATATAGAATACGACAAATGAAAAATCACAGTTATCTATGAATGTGTAGTTTTTGAAAGAAAATTCTGCATGCTTAATCTCCATGTTTAATTAGAAATCAAACTATCTGCAATTTATCACATCAATTTTTTTTTCTTATAACAATAGGTAAGTTGTAGAAAAACCATCAAACGAATAAAATTTGTGATTAGCATTAGTTATTTCCTTTTCTAAAATTGAGGAATAAATTAATTACTCAATTTCAACAAATTCATAATATCTGTTTAAAGATATTAAAAATTAATTTTTAAGTTTATGCCTTTGACGTTACAATACAACAATTTCGTCATGAGTTAAGGCTTTGAAATATCACATTAAGTTATTTTAGTGAAGTTAAAAACTCATAATTTCTATTTTATTTGAATTTTTTTCTATGTGCACAAGTCTCTGTCACTTACGCAATAAATTTTAATCCCACCATAATTATAAGCTTATCAGAAACTTTTTCCTATCTTGCTAGTCTTTTTTTCCCCGTAGTAGCACCCTCCATTTTGATATTAAGCGATGATGACTGACCTCTTATTCAGGTCCCTATATCAGCATTTTTTAAAGCCTTAAAAGTTCGTAGTCATATTTTTGCGACGCAATTCACTTTTACTTCATTACCTTCTCATTTTACAAAAACGTTTAAAGAAAGAATTTTTTTTATATTCGTATTTTTCCTGCATTAAAGCACTCAATTATCTCATTTTAATATTCCCACCGGTGGCTGTTTTATGGAGCAATAACTCAACCCTACATTTTATCCCATTTAGAAGCAATCCGATCTCTACTTTAGGGTTGCGTTGTAATATTATGATACGTTGTATGGTTCAATGACGTCTCTTGTCTGATTATTCTAAATTGAAGCTAATGAGTGTATAAATTTCTTAGTAAGCTTTAAGCATTTTTATGGCTAGAATGACTGTTTAAGAGCTCAAAATATTGTTACAAAACATTGGCCGTTCTGATAGCAGATTAAATTGCTCTTGCTTTATCGTGTATGCTATTTTTTTCATTAGAGTGATATGTGTTCTCATTTATTTTATAAAAAAAATTCATCTTCAATGTTATCAATTTTCATGTTTCTGTTTGCCTTTATGCTATTTGATTTTTTAATCATTAAATAATAAGATAATGAGACTCACTTTACAAATAATCGGTACACGGTTAAGATATATTTCTCTTGATTTTTTTATTCTTGTTACTATTAATAATTTTAAAACAAATTTTGTGCGAATTAATAATTATTTTTTACATTTTTAATTTAAGCTTGTAAGTTTATAAGTTTAAGTCTAGCCAACTTTTAATAGGAAACAATTAAATTTATTTGATTGGATCATCAAAATAATCTGAAACATAATGTACCCATAATCTTACAATACAATTCTAGAATATGCATTTAAATTGCTTAATTACAATTTCATATAAAAAAATTAAAATTCAGAAAAATGTGAGTTTTATTTAATTGAAGATCATATCTTAATTGAAATTAGGTTGGATTGTATGTTAAATAATTTCTCTCTTCAGTTAAAATTATGATAGTTTACTTTAAAAATTACAAAATCTATCCATTTGATTTATTTTTAATACCCAACAACTGGAAGTAGCAATAAATTTTAGGTTAAGGAAATATGCGTTTTATGTGATAAGTCTGATTATCATAATTGCACTTTATTTAAGGATAAACTAATATGAGATATTTTGTATGAGAATAAATTGAATTAGTTTTGATTTCGAAAGTTTGAAATTTCAATATTTCTATATATGAGACACGTATATAGTAGCGTATCAATTATAACTTCTTACATTTTACTCCACACTGTCACCGTGTTAAGATCGTTGATGTCTCCAAGAGCCTTGGAGTTAGAAAAGTATCCGGACTCGAGATGCCAGGCATCGTGGTACAAGTAGTGATGAATTACCACCTCAATCTAAATCCGAAATCCTAGCACTTTTCTCTCACTATTTTCTTCTTCGCTCTGGTGGAGGAAGGAAAAAGTCCTCAAGCTCACAGCTCAATTTAATAGAAGACTTTTGGCCAGCAAATGCAGCAAATGGATGTTGAGCCTATCACCGAGGGAAATGAGATAAGCTTTCTGAAGCTAATAGATACTTTTTTTGTACTTATCCTTTAAGCCCACAGGGCGCTTTCGAGATGGTTCCATTACCACCTGAGTTCGATCACTTGAAGACCAAATTTTCCCCTTCCCAATCTTTTTCTCCCTTCTTTTATTCCCTAACTAGTGACTTTTCTTATTGTACATTAAATCAACCGTGAATAACCATAGGCCGCCCGAGAACAATTCAAAGCAAAGGACTGTTTTAGATCACTCTGTATTCACGTGTCTTACCATCAAATAACGGTGGCGTTGCTTTTTACAAGAATTTATGACATCACCTTGCAAAATTGGTTTCATATTTTATATTGAACGTAAACGTTAGTTAATGAAACTCTTATTTAGCCTTAAAAACCAGTCTTTTAAGATAATAGAAACCTATTAAAATAATTTTCCGTACTTTAAAAATAAATAATAGAGTTATACATTTTTTACTTTTCTAGCTTCTTCAAAAAAATTTTTTTAGGGAAAATGTACTACATGACATTTTTACCTTTGATCTTAAAAAAAATTCTAATTATTCCTTAATTTTATTTTCATTATTTTTAACTAGAATTTTTACAATTATCTTAGGTGAAGTACTTTCTAATGTATTCTTATGACGAAGTATCACATAAATTAATAACAGAATTATGAGAAGTATTGCACTAATAATGTCGTTTGGATGATAGATATAATTTTTATAGTAAGGAGGTTGTTACATTTTATCGTTGGATTAGATTAACGATGCTATATTAATATACCCAAATAAAGATAATATATTTTTAACCTCCCCACCAAAATGACATTTGAGAATAAAAAAAAAAACAATTTCATATATAATACAACATTTTTTTTTATTTAAAAATAGTTTTCTTTTTGCAATTCTTCAGAAACTGAAAGCATATCCCATTCTGACTATAAAAAACTGTAACGAGAAATTCGTCTCAAAACATAAATAATTTTTCCTTAAACATTATTTGCAAAAGTTACGTAGATTTAATCATTCATCAAAACATTTGATACAGTAGCCTTTGTGCATATTTAATGTTAAAATGGATAAATGTATCAATTAATCTAAAAGATATGAAAAAAATGCATTCTTCAACAAAAAATAAAATATTTTGCGAAATTCTTTAAAAAAACTTTTTTATAAAAAAATACACTACTCATTATATAATTTATATATATATATATAAAAGCCTTCTTTTAAAAAAAGTATGTAGAAAAAGTCAAGCCTTGATTTTATTATGCAATTGCTCACCAAATTTTGTGTTTGTCCAGTATTTGAAAACTTTCAGCTTATATCTAGTAAACAAAGCATTTAAGAGTTTTTAGTTCTAATATGTAAATTTTGAGCACATTTGTGTGCATATTAATTCCCGTACATTTGAAATTTCATTTTTGCTATTTATGCTTACATTTTTGCGCAAATAATATGCTCTTGTTTGCATACCTATCAATTCATAAGAAATAATTAAAATTTTTTGGCTTTCTATAAAAACGAGAGGTGGTTTCATTAAAATAAAACTTCATTTTTATGCAAAAAACTGTTAAATGTTGCATAAAAATTTACGCTTGAAATTAATTCTTACCCATATATTTTTGTAAATGAAATTATTTAATGTAAAGCTTAATAAAAGAGCCACCGTAAGATATTAAGTATATATTCCTCTATTTAAATAATAAAATGTAGTTTTAAATATCTTCTATTTTTAGTTTTCGAAAATTAATATAAAAATTAGAGCAATTTAAGCTACAAGTTAATTAAATGAAAATAATAATAAAAGTAAATGTTACCCCAATTTCTAAATATATATAAATGAAATAAAATCATCTGACTTGATGGAAATAAATTATTATAATGCAATGCTTAGTTATCATGTAAAACTAATTAGTAAATATAAAATGAAATGAAATGATTTAAATAAATTGATATTGAACTGAATATATATAAAGTGAATTTAAGAATTTTTGGGTTCATTTGTTGATTGAATTATTATTAAATTCAGAAAAAAATACTTTTTAAAAATTAATTCTTAAGAAAATTTAATGTCCTTAGAAAAAGGACATTAAAATAACTGAAAAATATAATTTCTTAAGTAAATTTACAATCCTTCTTTCGTGTTTTACTTACATTACTATTCATAAATCTTAGAAATACCTGTTGACGAATATTTATGCAGAATAATAAATAAAAGCACTCTGAATGAAAAATTACATGGCACTGCTATTCAAAAGAAGATAATACCCTTGTAAAATGCTTAATACGTGATCTGTACAATCTAAAATTTATCTTTTGTGCTGTTTTAAAAAACAAAAAATATCAAGATAAGCAGGATTTCTATTTAAATATATGGCTATTCATTTTCTCACGTAAAAATATTTGCACTAATGTACATGAAAAAATGAAATGTTTCTGTGTATTTTATTGTAGTTTTTTTATTCCTATTTATTATCTTAAGAATTAACTTTGCCATCTGTTTTAGAAGTGTTAATGCAGACAAAAAGCGTATTTTATATTACCAAGATATAGGTTTAATATTTCATATAAACGGCTTATTTATCATTTGAAAAAGCCTTTATGGATATTTAGATTCATTATTTCATTTTAAATTAAAAATAAAGTCCAGATAAATTATAACTGAAAAAATTCTTTAAAATACAGAGTTATTGAAACAGTAAAGTAATATGTAAAATATGATATTTACGTAAACGTTACGCTATGAACATGGATTATTTAAATTGGGAATAATGCAGCCCAACAAATTTTCTATATTTGTTCCCAGCTTAAAGAGATGAAAATAATTATGATATGCATTTTTCATTTACATTAATATCGCATATTATTTAAATATTTTATAATTATTTGCTCAAATAATTAAAAATGTTGTAGTAAAATTAATCACGTTACACTGAACTTTTCTCAGCACTTCTGACAATATAAGTAAATATTTATCACTATTTTTCTTCTATTCACTCAAACGCATCCATAAGCATTATTTGACATTATACGATTTACGAAATGTAAATTAGCACTGATTTTATATTTTATTTGAAATGAATTTAATAATGATAAAAGCATACTTGATTTAGCTTAATTTTCTATAAAAATGAATGCATGCAAATATAGATAAATTAGTACTTATGAAAATAAAAACATCAATAACTGTTGCTTGTCAGTCTAAAAAAAAATCTGAAATGTAATTTTCATTTATTGGCACATTTTAAATCTTTATAAATATAAATTCTTATTGCCTTTCCTATTTTAATTAAATTAAAAATCTAATTAATAAATATCTTGTTAGTACCAATGATTGATTAAGCATGTTTTAACAAACCGCAAAACGAAAGAGCTCTTTATGATTAATTGAGGCATAATTAATTGACCATCACTCCAAATCAGTTAAATCAAGTTAAAATTTAAGCAGCTTGGAGAAGTAAATTTCTATTTCACTTAAACATTGTTAATCAAACACGTGTAAAGGAAATGTAAGCTTAAAGTAATTTTTATTTCATTTTATGATTGTTTTAAAATAAATAAGCACGATACAAAATTCATTCGATGCAAGAGAATAAATTTTTAAACGAATACAAAACTGTGCAAATAATTGTAGACACAGTTTACCAATAGAGATTAAATAATTTCACTGTAATTTACCCATTAAACTAAAATAATCGTTTGGAATGAGATTT
This sequence comes from Latrodectus elegans, assembly GCA_030067965.1. NCBI lineage: Eukaryota > Metazoa > Arthropoda > Arachnida > Araneae > Theridiidae > Latrodectus > Latrodectus elegans. The sequence continues at coordinate 69,712,832 of CM057817.1, read as the reverse complement.
TAATTTGGTATAAAACATTTACTAAGCCAAATTTTAAATTTTAAATTAAATGAACAACTTTAAAGCCAAACATCATATGTTGAAAATGTATTTTAATACTTTTTTATTTCTTACAACTTGTTTGTAGTTTATATATTTTGGTCTACATTTTACACTTCCCCAAAAAATGACTCCCATATATATCAAATCATTATAGTAAATCACAAAATATTAAATCTCGAACACTTAAAATATTCAGTCAGAAGTAAAAATAACTAAAATAAAACTTGTCAGCGCTTTAAGGGTTCATTTTATATATAAGAATGGTTTTTCGCTTTAATCTTGCTCACCCTTTGGCAACGCCTTCGGCACAATTTCTGCTTAACAATGCTCTAACGAAAGGTAATTTAGTTACGGAGCATCGTAACTAGGTTAAAGCAATTCTTCCGTGAACTTTGGTTAAGTCCATCTCCCTAGATTCTAACCAACTGAGGCATGATTTTATATAAAATGAATTCCAGCATTTATTAATTGAAGGTCAGGAAGCTACCCAATATATCTAAGGTTCGTTGAAGTGCAGGAACAGGTAACTAAATGCATAATTAATAGTACGAGAACTGTTTCAGTTATGGCAGACTGTAGGAGATGGATTAATTCTTATGTTGGCGATGAAATCTATCAATTCCTTAGGAATTACAAACATTTTTTTACATTTTTCTCTTGCTTTCATTGGCGAAGATAATACAAATTTTAAAAAGTAATTTTAGGAGAATTTTTATAAAAGGGATTTTTTTTTTTAGATTTTGTAAAGAAAATGAGGAACTCAAAATAAGTTCTTAGTTGTTCATGTAGAAAATGAATTAGCACTTTTAACGGTATGAAAATTTAAATTCTTTTCAGATTTCTTGCACATGAAGTTTTAAACAATTTTTAACAAAGTATGTAAAAAAGGAAATATATATATATATATATATATATATATATATATATATATATATATATATATATATATATATATATATATATATATATATATTACGAAATAGAAATTCAAAGAATTTTTGCTGATATATTAACATGTGCTGAATCCAACATTAATTTCCAATTTATAACAAATTATTCTTGTAAATTTTAGTAAGTTTGTTTAAAGATTATTAAACAGTTTTCAAAATATGCGCTGCTACCAATTGAAAAGGCAATAGTAAGAATAAGACAAGAGTGTTATTTGTTTAAAAATACAATTAAACAATATAAAAACAAACTAGGAAGGTCAATATACAATAGAAGGTTTATCTTGTCATTACTAACAAATAAAAACTGGAATATTAAAAAAAGGTAACTTTTATTTTGTAAAATTTTTCTTGTTTTCCTTAACTTTATTTTATTTTGTGCACACAATATTGTTTTCTGTTCATAAATATGAATTAATACATTATTTATAGAATATTGAATCTAATCTTAATATTCTTCCTGCAAAATTTTCAGTCACACTTTTTTTAAAGTCTTTTGACGTTATTGTGTTTATAGTAACATTTGTATCTATAATTTGTCACAAATATGGATTCGTAAAAAGTTAACTGTTATTTTCTAAATATGCGTGTATAAATTAATCAGAATAGGTTTTGACTTCTCAGTTGCAAAAATTACTGCAAAAATATTATACAAATTTTGCTTACACGACTTACAAACTGTGTGTGAAAGTTTTTTTTTAATTCCTAAATGAAACTAGTTTTCCTTTCTTCCGAGAAAAAAGAAAATTGCTCATTACAGTTCATGATTTGCATATTAATCAAGCCATACTTAGAATTTCATATCGATAAGAAGGATTAAAAATAAAGAGTTTATGTGTTGAGTACTTTTCAACAAGAAATGAAACTCACTCTATCAACTATTTAAGACAGAAGTTTGAACTTCTGTTTTAAATTTTCTAATTTACTAAAAAATGCTTCTGTGACAATTTTTCATACGTTTTGAAGATTTAGAAACACTTTCAGTCAAAATTTGACGAATTCACGAAAAACTGTATTGCTAAAAATTAAAATTGTTCCTGAATTTTTGAGAAAATCCTCAACAATTGTATATGGATGCAATAGTTTATGCTTCCTATCACGGAATTCGAGAAAACTCTATTCGACTAAATACTGTTGAATGGAGACTTTAAAATTTTTATGCCTCTAAGACATTTTATATTCAGAAATTATTTTTGCTGATAAAACTACGGGGAAAATATTTTAGTCACTATTCATCGCCTGGATGGCGATGAATGATGTACGGCATTCGCAAATGATGTCGCATAAGGAAGCATTTTTATTTGAATATCACTGTAAACACAAAAATCTTGAGAATCTTATTTGCAAAGAATCTCCTTATTCCTTAAAAATTTACATTACAAGATTGAGAGGTAACAAAAGGTATGTGTGGTGGCTTTATACCTGAGAAAGTTATTAGTATCTACTTCTTTGAAGGAAAAATATCTATTCGAAATCAACAGGTTTTCTTATTTATTTTGGGTATGTAAATATTTTGAAATCTCTGTAATTTCAATAAAAGGAACTGCCCGAAACTATAATTTTTATGCAAGACGGAACATCACCTGTTCAAATCATAATGTGGCAAAAGGTTGATACAGACAGAGGGATTCGAAAAATATTTCCACTTGACTGGTCCACCCCTCAATTTAGCTTTCTGGGACTTAGAGCTGCATTTCTAATTACAAAGCTGCATTTATAATTAAAAGGAGTGTTCGAAATTTATTTGACTTAAAAGATAGAACTTCCCTCAACGTGTTTCAGCTCTCAACTAAAAATGTTTGCTTCAGGCAATCACATGTACAGTGCATTCAAAGCTAGATGATTGATACTACATTAAATTGGTGGAGAGTATATTAAACTGTACCTTGTATATAGCCTCCCATTGTCTAGTAAAATTATTGAGCATTAAGTGCTATTTCTTATATCCTCTAAGGATTTAACATAATGAAACCTTTGCTGTTGTCACCATTTGTTTATATTAACTACCCTTAAAAGAGTTATTTCGATAAAATTAATTTTCATTAATTTTTATAAATTAAATAGCTTTTAATTACTTTCACAATGTTCAAGTTAAATTAAATGTTGTGCAATGTTTCTATTACTGAAAAAAATGAGGATGAATTTTTACTGCAGAAACTAACATTACATTTTTTGAAATTCATGTGTCCGAAATTCGATTAATATTTGTCAAACATTATCACGTCAGATTAGTTGCATACATCCAGTTGATTTTTAATCACCTTGTGTGTATTTAGGTTACGTTATTTATATCAAGGTTTTCAGTTACCTGCTTCTGAAGTGTTGATTGATGATAGACCAGTAAAATAAGTGTTTATGTTGATCATGTTGATATACATTGATTCAATAGAATCCAAAATCCTTTCGATAGAGTTGTTTTAATGACTGAATAGTAAGAAATTAGTTGAAATGCGTGATTATTTAACCACTTAAAAATCTGATCATCTAAAAATAATTTCATTATACAATCCTCTTCAAATAAACTATGGAAATATTATAAATTTAAATATAACTAAATTAAACATATATATATATATAAATATAACAAATATAAGTTGAAGTCAAGAATTACAATCAGAGTATCCATTTACAGCCGTGAGTGAGTTTCGAATGCAAAGATATCAGTTTCCATCCTTTAATTTAAAACATGCATCTCACCAAAAAAAAGGTAAATCATTGGACTTATGACTTTATAGTGCCTAACTCTTACTAAAACAATGATCTCTAAAGGAAAAAGATTCGTTTCCTAGGGGTATACTATTTTACTAACCAAGCTACTACATTTCTACTAATATAAGTGCGAATTTTTAAATATTAATAAGTAACAACTCTAACACGTGCACACGTGCAAATCAAATTTTTAAACTACGTCGAATTAATAAATTAAATTACTGCCTAAAAATCATTTTACAATAAGACAACTGTTATTTTTCCAGCAAAAACTTTAACTCGTCTACTAAATAGTTACATATATATCTATAGTCTGTTGCTTGTTTATATATCTATCACCATGATATATATTACAATATTTATTTAAAGACTTATATTTTTAATGCTAACGATATTACTATCTTATAAATATATATCATAAGTTTTTTTTATTAAAATTCAGTTTTTTAATGCATTTCACAAAATCACTGTTTAAGAACAATACTTTTAAGAACTCAAAGTTAAATTCTCGCAGTATGAATAAATTATTTAAAATGTAATATGAATAAAAACACTTGGTAAATATTTTGCAATATTTGTTGCCTTGAATTTCTATATATTTTTAAATCTGAACGGTAAAATACATATTTGAAAAATGTTTTAGTGAGTAAATTTACTTTTCCATGTGATAATATGAACATACGTCAAATAGTATTATTGTACAAAATTCTATTTGCTTTTCCCGTTCAGTTCTCAATATTTGTCATTTCCGAAGAATATGAACCTGCCTATTATATTATTACAAATGTTCGACAGGAAAGCTTACTTTTCTCGGCTTTATAAAAAATATGTGTTACATTCTATAGTAATTTGATTTATTGCAAGTTTGGGTTGTATTTTATTATACCGAAATAATTTTTATAAATTTTTTTAGTTAGCATATTTTCTTGAGGAAATTATTTTTGATAAAGTTTGTTTTATCATGTCTTAAGATTTTTTTTCTCTCACCCTATGGAATATTGATATTTTAATCAAGAATTTTATGTTACTAAAATTTAACCATCGTATACATATTTTTGTGTCATTTCCCAAAGAAGGTTTTCGTTTCTCTATCTTTAGGTAATTGCTTTTTAACAATGGACCTACCATCTAGATTAATTCCAATAACAGATTAGTAAATTTAGATGAATGTATTCATTTTATTATTTAAATATTTCCTATGTTTACAGGATTGTTTTGCTAAAAATCATTGATGAATTTAATTTTTCAATAAAATTATGAAAGAAACCTTAAAAGTAAATTCTGATTACATTTAACATGGACCCAAAATTTAGATCCATAATATATATAGATCCGTAACATTAATTTTAGTGTATATTAATATAAATGCATATTTGGGAGTAGCTGGACAGCTTAGATTTTTCAGTTATTTTTGGATTAAGTATTATTGAGTTTATTGCTATAACAAAAGGCGGATGAAAAAGCAGTCATTATTTTGTTAGTGTTTAGCCATAATTATAATTGATCACTGAATCAATAGCAAGCGATAATAATTTATTTAATTCATGTATTTTAATTTGATCTCTACTTGTCTAATAGATATAAACATAGCATGAGTCATAATTTATGGTATATTAAATTTTAATTTAAGTAAAGATCAGTTAACATAAAAGTTAATTTGAAATTTAAAAGTATGAGATTTTTTGAAATGCATATAGCTAAGAATTTGGGAATTTTCTAGAACGTTGCCTTTTCCTTTTAGACTGGTGAGTATACATGTTGCAATACGTTTTTGCAGATTCAATTGCCGATACATTTCTAAAAAACATTTTTAGGGATTAATTTTGAAAAAGTAAAATTCTTCGTTACGAACTAAAAAATATTTTAAAATTTTCTTGATATTTTCAACATTTCCCTTATTTTCTGTTTCTTAAAATCTGAATTGAAAGAGAAATCATTAACTAACTTCTCATTAAGCTATATGATTGCAAGATCTGCCCTTTTTAATTCCTTTATAATTTATTTTTCAGAGAAAGTCCAAAACATTAATTTCAATTTTTCTATTCAGGAAGTCTTCCTCTTCTTGTACTAAATTTTGCACAAATGTGTAAATTAATTAGTTTTAATGTTGTTGTTCTCGTGTGTCAGCTACGCTGACATATTGGGGTGCACTGCTCCACTTTTCCAACTGAATCGTATTTGGCGTGGAGTCCGACTTCTTCAGTACACACACACGCCGTATTAACCTGTTCATAGAGTAGACAACCATTCACACCTCATTCACACACAAGGAAATGACAAAGACAGGATAGATAGAGAAAGTACATTCATACCTGAACCGGGATTCGGACCCAGGACCTCCCTATCCATAGTCAGACACGCTGATCACTAGACAAGTTGGCCGGCTGTTAATTTCAGTAAATCATTTAAATAAGACTCTGCTTCATATCTCAATGCAAATTTTACTTGTGATTGCTACTTTATAGTTTAATACTACTGTTTAAGTTTTCAGATTTTTTTCGAATAATAATCATGTTATTTTAACAGTGGCAAACAGCAAATAATATTGAGTAGCTATAAAGAGTGACACAGGAATTTATAATAAACAAGTTTTTAATTAGCATATAGATTCTGGAAGTTGACCACTGTTTTAAACTAATGCTTACTAATTTTAACTTGCAGTATATAGATTATAACATTATTATTATTAATTATAAAATTATTATAGTTATAAAATTATTATAGCTATAAAATTACACCACGTATCCTTATTTATCTTAATTTTTAAGGGAACTTTGATAAATAATGCTTTTAAAAGTTTGAAAATTTTTGAATATGGCGCATGTCTTAAAATAATAAAGTGTAATGTATCTATAATTTAACTGAGTGAAGCTATATATTTTACTCATTTCAGTACTTTTTTACATAGTTAAAATTACCAAAAATGAAGTCTCTTGATTTCTTGTTGCATCATATGTTTCTGCAGAATTTAGTTACTAAGCACAATTCTCGTTAAATAAATATTAGATTACATATGAATAGGAAATGAATACGTAACTTGACACCTAATACTTCAATTTCTTAGATGTTTGATTTATTTGACATGAATACTTCATTCATGTAAGCTTTTTTTACATTTTGCTTTAATCATACCACACACAAGAATTCCTATCAAAATTTTAAATTTTTTAATTTATGACTTTTAAATTAAAAGAGGTGAGAAAACAAGTGACAAAAATTGCCTAATAATGAGGATTTACATTTAAATAGGTGTTTATATATAATTTATATAAAATTGCATGTAGATATATTTCAATTGTGTATTAAAAATTTGCATAAAATGCTTTACTACTGTACAGTTTGAATTTATATTTTTGATTCTATTGTCTTTTTCTAATCGAAAGGAAAATTTATATAATTTTTAAAAAAAATAGTTAAAGCATGTTTAACAAAAATATAATAGTTTTTTTTAAGTAAAACTAATTATTAATTTGTATCTTTAGCTAAAAATTGTTTTCATTGATGAGTATAAACTTTTTCAACTAATTAATGAGTTCAAAAAAGAAAGACAAAATTGGGGACTAAATAACTGCGCAATAAAATTTGCTTGAAACTATTGAGTTTAAAAATACTATATTTATCATCTGCAAATAATAATAGGGCTACACACGCTAATTATTTTTTTAAAATGTTAGTTAAGATCTAAATAAAAACTGAAATAATAGAAATGGTAAAGAAACAAATTATTTTTACACATTGCTTAAACACAAAATGATATAATAAAAAAATGTAAGAATTCATCAAGTAATCATCCGTAATTACGTTGTGAAATAAGATGTAATGATGCAATATTCATGCATCTCGAGTAATAGAGCACCAAGATTCTCAACTCTTTTATAAGAATTAAGAAAACTTTAAATTATTCAGAAGACACGTTGTACCATCCTTGTACAATTGTTTCTAAAAGCTCTTCCTCCTAAAAGATTTTAAAATATTTTAGTTGCACTTGCTTATCCAGTTTGATTACTTTAATTTGCCGAAAAAGCTTGAAAAAAATTGTGTAATATCCATTAACATCATATATTGCCTTTAACAGCCTCCGCCAATAATTCCAATGACGTTCCAATTAAACTGCTCTTTTCGGAGTTTTGGAAGGTATAAAAGATTGCTGCAAATTATTTTAATACACCGGAACGAAGGCCGCTTTTGAGGTAGCAATTTTAGAAAGAAACCTGCTTGTCTTGTGTTGTTCATACGGCTTAATTATTCATAGAATCTACCGTTACCTCTAATGATGCGATCAATACTTCTCATTAGTTTCAGCTGTGAAACTTTCTTGCCACGTGAACAAGAACAGTGATTGTTTCAAACATATCTGCTAATAAACTTAAGGAAAAGTGAAGGAGGGAAGTGATTGTGTGTGTGTGAGCTCCAAAACTTTTCTGAATAATGACTGTTGCATGTTCAAGTCACAAGACCACCTTTCACTTTCTGAATATTCCACAAAGCTCTCGATCAATTTAATCACTGATCGAAGCTTTTGAGAAGAAGTAAAACTATTTTATTCTTTGTTACAAGAGTTGTGGCAGATTTATCGAAGCATAATGCATAGCAATTAGGATATAAAGAATGCTTCTTGGTGATATTCTAATTGCAATTCTGATATCATCGCAGACTTAAATGCGTAGTGCTTGGCATATTTTGATTATGAATACGTGAAATTCCAATAATAACATTTAAGGAATTCATAATACTTTATCATAAATGACAACAATTTCGTAGCTGGGAAATAAAATATCTTTTTCTCCTTATTTCAATCTAGTAATAAAACATAAAAAAACAATAATTAATCATAATTTTGGGATTATTTGCGTTTTATTATTTTCATAAATGTGATATATATGCATTTCATCCATTATAGGGCTTTTGTAAAAATTATTTGACATACCATCTATCATATTTTGGTTATTGCTTGAACATGAAGGAATACATTTTTTGATCAATACAAAAACTAACAAAAATTAGAAGAAGAATGTAAAAAAATATCTTCTTTAGTAACTAAAAATCTAAATATTGACCAGAAATTAGCATGAGAATTTGAATTTTGTTGATCTTGTTTTGATTTTCCAAATGATTTGATTGAATTTTCTTCGAAAATTTTTTCTGTTGTACTAAAAAAACAATTTGCCAAATTTTGTGTTTTTTATTTCTTTCAAAAATGATTTTTACCAGGAAAGTAAAAATGTTTTATACTATGCAAAGCATATGATATATCTGCTTGCAGCATGATATTACGAATATAATTAAAGAAAATGCTTCTGAAATTAACACACTTAATAAAACATATCAAAGGAATTAAAAACTATGAAATGAAAATAACATTTAATTACATATATGATATTTTTATTTTATGCTCAAATTACTGATACTCTGATTTCAAGAGCGCAAATCATGAAAGTAAAAATCTCTTACAGTTCCTCTGAAAATTACATTACAACTACGTATAATAAAAGTATTTAAGAGCCATTTTACTCTTATTCAAAACAATGATATTCAAGAAGGCTTTACAGTTGTCATAAAATATAAAAAAAATAATTTTCTATATCTGTGTAAAGTGTATTTATTGCTTTTTAAAATTTAAGTTATATTTCCTTTATTACTGAAGAATATTATGATAAAAACAAGTGTGTTACAGATTCATTAGATTAATTGTGGATTTTTTTATATTAAAATCACATCCGCTGATTCTAAAAATAGATTGCATTTAAAGAAAAAAATAGTTAAAAAAATGTATCACTATGATTAATAAGCACTCTAATTCTCTCTTCCAACAAAATTTCGAAAATGTATAACGTACTGACTATTTGTATAAGTTAATACAGATATAGAATATGGATACAATGAGCTTAATAACAGTAATTTTTCTTCATGAAAGAAAAAAATATATCAGTTATGGGGTTTTAATTTGTCTATTTTAAACAAGTCTAAAATTATGTTAAGCATCAATTAATTTATTTTTATGCGTTAAATTATTACAATTTTAATATGTTTTCATAACCAGATTCTCCTATCTAAATACTTTTAAAATGAAATTTTAAGTTTACAGAGAAAATAGCAAAAATTCAAAAGAATTATTTTGTCTCATATTGAAAAAACATAAAAAATGACTAATACCCTTTGTCTTAGTTAAGAGTGATTTTTAAAAAATGTCATTCAACTCAAAAGTAGAACTGATTAAAATTAGTTTATTTTTAAGAGAGGATGTTTAAAAATATCAAAAGAAAATATTTCAAAATATATAAAATTCAATTTAAAAATACCTTTAAAATGTACAAAAAGTTCTTAATATTTAAATTTACTTAATATATTTATATGAAGTTCTTAATTCTTAACGGTTATTTGGTATAATTTATAACACAACAATTAATTAAGATTTTTTATTATTGGATTCAATTCCAATATTGTGATTTTTTTATTAAAAATATACAATTTCTTTAGCTGATATATCTTTATTTGCAACTAATATCACGTTAGGTTAAGTGAAAACAAAGTAAATCTACAAGCCAAATAGACATATAAATTATATTTGAAAAAATTTATAAAACTGAAGAGAAGTATATTTATACTGCATCGATTAAAAAAACCCTAATCTTAATCGTATTACTTCCGCTTCTTATAACTGTTTATTGTTCACGCAGACAAATTGGGAACACTTTTTGAATACATAGAAACTGTAGATTTATTGATCGCAATTTTATTATAGCAAAATTCTAAGAAAATAAGAGTTATTGTACTTTAACGAACAAATATTTGTGCAAATATGCGAAGTGAATTCAACTACTTTAGGTTTCGCCTTAAAAATAAAATATAATAAATATAATCGTAATCCATAAGATTTAAAACCCATTAGATATTGAAGATTGATTGTTGTTAAGTATCCCATGTTCCAGCGTAGTGTTGGTGCGTCTTTTGTTTATTAAGCGCTAAGTTTTCCAAAGTGGATTTTCTAAATGCTCTAAGAGCTTTGAAAAGAAAATCATTTACTACTCGCGACAAATTCAATTAATTTTTCTTTTCGTTTATAAGAGAAAATTTTCGTTAATTACATTTCTATACTTTTGGTACTTTAAATGAATTAAAATTTACATGCATTTCAAGGAATTCACTTATGTAAATGGACATATATTTTAAATGATTTAAACTGTTTAATACCTACATTATTTATTTTAAATGCTTTACTAGTTAATAACTTGCATAGGAAAATTTAAAGCTTGTGTAATTAATTTTTCTAAAAATGTTTGTTGTAGTCTATACAAATTTTAATATATGCTACTTCGTAAAATGTGTTGCTCGTTAATAATACATTAGATTTATTTTCGTCTACGTCAGGGGGATTTAAAGTTAACATCTCAATAAATATTAAAAGCAAGGTTTTGTAATGTTTGGAGGGATTGATCAATTTTATTTTATAAATTCAAAAATTCTGAAAGTATTCTAAAAATACAGGGACATTAAGCTTCCAATCAAAATTAAAACTATTTAAAATTTTATTTCTCAAGTAAGTTTTAATAATAATAAGTTTATACGAGAACTAATTGTTTTAGAGTGGAAACCTCAACTGTTAACTTTAAAATTAACACTGATTTTCGCTTCAAGAGTTATTATATTCAAGGAGGTCAGTTATTCCAAACTCACTTTAAATTATAATATTCTTCGAGAAGTATTCCTCAAGTGCAAAAAGTAGTTTTTGTGCGATAGACAAATGAAGCCAAATATCCATGCAAAATGCAATTTCTATAACAAAATGGAAATATAAACAAAATAATTTAGCAAACTCACAATCAATACTCTCAAAGCTTAAACATTAATCAAAATTTAAAAAAAAAAGCATGTTTTCGCAAAATTGCAGATATGCAATTTTCTTAATTTTACCTTACGAAAAGATTCATAGAAAAGATTTTCATAAAGAAAATCATCAAAATTTTCCTTCAATTCTAAAAATTGAAATGTGTATTGAATTAACTTTATTTTCAAGACTTTCTATAGAAAAATTTGAAAAGTTATCCATAGACTTTTAAATTGATTTTCAAGACAAGAAAAATTTGAAATTTTTTTAAAAAGTATCCATAAAGCAGCGCAAAATCAAAATATAATATTAATGAAACATATCAGAACTACTTTTCCCTATGACTTCTTAGTGACATTGCGATACTCAACAAACTCCTTTCTTCAAAAATTTATTTGAGGTTTATTCGTCAAGAAATTATAAAGCTTTTATATTGTAAATTTTAAAGAATGAAACTTGCGACATTCATTGAAGAAAGTTCCTTGGAGATGTAAATATTGAGATGAAATAAAACGTTTTCCTTACACTTCTTAAGCATTTACCAACATTTCTTGAAATGTGGGAGGATCCGAAAAGAATATTTTGAAAATTTCATTTGTTAGTGTATTTTGAATACATATCTACATTTAAAATTGCTGAATGGAACAAAATTATTTCAAGTTTATTGACTGGATATGTTGGAAACTATATCATTTGAGACAAATTCTTCACAGACCCAGGATGTGTGAACATAAAGCGAAATAATATATTTTTAATTAAGAATTCTTAGAGGTTAATTAGAAATTTTCATTCAGATTAATACGGGATTTTTTCTTGTAATGAAATTTTGTAGCACTCTATTCTAGTTCCCAGATATGGATTTTAAATTTTAAAAAAAATATTTCATACAGGGAAAGAAATACAAACTAAAGTCTTAGAAAAAAATAATCTTCTATGCTAAAGTAATAATACCTGTACATCGTGCTGCTTACATATCTAATTATTTTTAAAGTATCATGTACTTATATCTTTGATAGTAATCGGTAACTCAGTAGTAGTCAGTTTGGCATGTGGTAGTGTTTATTAATGATTGGTTAGATATGTTAATATTTAGTGATCCCATGTCATCGTCACACCATCACATAGAGCTGACATGATATCTAAAGATTATCCAAGGAAAATTAAAAAAAACAAATTTCCATACATTCTTAGTTCAAAATCATCCTTTATAAGCAATAAATATTAAAAAAATATGCTGTAATTTGTGAACAAACGAAAAAATCTCTAAAGAGTACCATACTACTTTTTGCATCGTGTATTTAAGGTTCATTTATATATATATAAATACACACACACACACACAAACACACACACACACAAACACACACACACACACAAACACACATATATATATATATATATATATAATATATATATATATATATATACATATATATATATATATATATATATATATATATATATATATATATATATATATATATATATATATATATATATATATATACATATATAATATTTGTTTAAAGTTATATTACTTGATGTGTAAGCATTATTCAGTTTATTAAACGTAAACAAAGTTCATACAAATATTATTGCGTCCATTCTGAATGATTTTAAAATAAAAAAAAAACACTTTTAGGATATAAATGGTTCTCCTTAATTATCACAGTATTAGAGTTAATCCTGAAATCAAAAGCTAAACTTTTTATGGAAGAATTCAATATTTTCTCAAATATTTTCTATCGCATGTATGTATTTGAAATAAAAAATGTCAAATTAAGATTTATCCAATATGAGTTTCCCAATTATCTGATTAGTGTAAGCCTTATTATCCAAAAAATCCGACAGGTTAAATATTTCTGAATATTTTCTTAAATGCAGAACTACGTTGTTTAGTCACAGAAAGCTCAAATTATCATTTGATAGCATTGTAGTAGCAAACAATTTCTGAAAACCATTTCCTTATTGAAGCTCTTGGAAGTCGAAGGCTCATTAACTTTACCTTTGTTAAGTCCCCCCAAGAAACTTCTCTGTATGATCAGATGACAATGAATAGTTAGTTAATTTATTGCGTTCAAATGATTGAAATGGAATGTCTTTGAATTTTCCAGGGATATCTTTAATAATTATCAATATATCCTAGGACAACTCCTCAGAGATTGATCAAGATTCGTACTATAGTTATATGCTTGAGTAAAATAGCACTGATCATACTTAATGTATTGCATTTGGTTGGTTTCAAATGAAATTGAGGCACCTTGCGTTGAAATTAGCTTCTGCAGTACAATATAATGTGACGTCATATTGCCTCATGACTTAAACAATGCTTATTGGTCATCTCAGCAGATGTGCTTAGTAAAGGCCACTCCTCATATATCATCTACTTAAAATTCCTCATTACCTAGCAGTCCACATCCTTAGAGAATCTTTGTAATAAACAGAGGAGAACAGATTCACAAATTTCAATTCTTGGTTTTGTGAGTATACAGAAAAAATATTTTTTAAGTTATACCGAAATAAAAAAAATCCAATTTATTTTAAAATATTTTGAACTATATTTGTCTTTGTAACTTGATTCAATTTTTTTAAATATTGTTATCACTATCATAAATGCATGTCTTATTTATTATACCAGTCAAGAGAACAACTATTTTACTTTTATGATATTAAACATATATAACTGGTATAAATTGCATCCTTATATGCTGCTATACATTAATACTTGTATTCAAAAATACTGTTTTTGCAATAAAAGGAAGTTATGTGTGGCAAAATAAATTGGTTTAATTTTACTAAAACAAAAGGATATTTATAAATAAATTATTAATGAAGTTTGAAGAATTTATTTTCTTATTACGAATTTATTACATTTATCTTAACTTAAACTTTTGGTGTCTTTAATTTTTGCAATTATTTGTGACAGTATTAATGTCATCATCTAGATTAAATGAATTACTAAAGCTCTCAAACTGGCTTAGATATATGTGTATTTATGTGGTACAATTGCTTAAATGAATGACCATTGGAAGACCTTTATAGAATATAAGAACTATGCAGGTCACGTATCTGTGTCCGCTTGTCTTTATCGTTAACGAATTTCAAAATTCTACGTGCACGTTGATAGATCACAAAACTGGGCATTTGGGATGTAGAATCCTTTTTCTCAAACCTTGATAACGAATTCCGTATGTTATGTTTGACTTTTAGGTGCTTCACTGGAACGTAAAATGAGTTTCACGAACCGTCTTGCATTATTATTGACCACATATTACCACAATTGTTTATTTTTGAATTCAATACTGAATAGATTAGTTAAAAGTGGAGTTAGTTTAAGTAGACAGTTTAAACTTAGAGGTTTCCGACAATTACATTAAAACTAAAGGCAGATTAAATTAAGTAATAAAATTCTTATTTAAATATTAATCAAGTGAATTATGTGGTCTTCAATTAGTTGAATTGATTTGTTATTAAAGCAGAATTTTGTTTAAATATGTTTTAGCTGCAATTTTTGATTAATATATTTCTCCTTTTGTTATATATATTTCTTGTAAGGAGCTTTTTTTTTTAAATTAACGGATTTATTTTCATTCTCTTTTACAGTTTCGGTGTTGTTCCGGTATTCCTGTAGTACCATGATTTGTTACTAAGTAATATTCTTTCACCTTCTAGTTTGAACCAACTTCATCTGGTGAGCAAAGGTAAGTTAAAATTTAGAAAGACCATAGAAATCTTCTACTAGACGTTTTATTCATTAAGTACAAATTTGTAATATTTTTTAAAAATAAAGTTACATTAAGAACAGGGAATTTTAATTGATAATATTTATTGCTCTATTTTCTATATCTTTCTATTATAATCTCATTTTTATGAATGAATCAAGGAATGAAAAATGATTATTCAAAATATTCGAAATAAAAAATAACAATCAAAAATTGTACTTTTCTTCTTTCATCTTTGAAGATTAGTAAATTAGATTATATTTATATTTGTTAACTGAGTTGACAGTGAGGAACAATTTTAAGTTTTTTCAAGTCATTGTTTCAAGTTATACAAAATTAATTTTAAATATTATGTCTTGTGACGTTTAAGATTAATTTAGGCTTTTTCAGAATAAATGTTGACACAGTATGTAAATAACTTGTAAATTATATTAATTATATATGGTAAATATTTTTAATTATTGAACTTTTAAAAGGTAATAAATCATAGTTTTTTTTTATAAATTTTATTGTCTAACGGTAAAATTGATATTTTAAATTTGGCTATTAAATACTTAAAATAAAAAGTCTATATTGAACTTTTTAATAGCCAATTAAACAATATTCGAAGAATATCTTAACGAATTATTAAACTTTGGATTTATAAGCAGTAATTGATAAATTTATAAGCATTTATGTGCATTAATAATATATACATATCATTAATACATATTTAAAAACTAAGTTTAAAAACTAAATACTTGCAGCTATGCATATAAAAAAGAGATTACATACAATTAAAAACGTTTTTCATGAGATATTGTGAATAAGTTAGCTAATAAATAAATTTTAATAAAAAAGATCATAAAAATTTATACCATTTACAATTTTTATCATTCAAAAAAAAGAGAGTAAGTAAAAACTCATATGTTTTTAAGAGACTTTTACTTGATGTATCGTTTAACTGACATGCTAAATGCTTTACGTATCTCATTTACCCAATTAAATCTTTTTTCTCATTTATATACAGATCATTGTATTATCAAAAAAATTAGACACATTAAAAATTATATTTGTCATATAAACTTAATAAATTGGAACTAAAACTATTTCATTGTCTTTATATCAGTATGGAAATGAGTATTATTTGAATATGATACTTTATAAAATATCAACAAAATATCCTAATACTTTATAAAATATTAGGATATTTTGATCATGAGACATATATTGAACTTACAAAAGATATTTTTCTGATAAAGGTAAAGGAATACAGGAAAATAATTACTTATTTTCTTAACTGAGAATTCGTAAAACAAATGATGAACATAGTTTAATTATTATTTCTTAAAATTCTTACACGTATATTATCTTAAAATGTTTCATTTAATTCTTCGATCAATAAAAGAATAGCTTAATATCAATTATTATTATTATATAATTAGCTGTTATAGGAAAGTATTGTATTCCACTGTCATAAAATTCAATGAACTTATAAAATGGCTTAAAATCACTTTGGATTTCAAACTAAATTCAGAGAGTTTAATCAAGTACTATATTTATTCATCGTTTTTGTAATTGATTGTATTTCACAAATAACTTGTATAGATTATAAGATAAATTTTCAATGTAGTCCATAGAGTTGAAAACCTTTATTTTAGAATAAGAAACTATTGATCTCCAATAATTGGCAGAGGATGCATAAATCACTAGGGATATTCTTAAATTATTTTATCTTAATTCATGCAAGATGCAAAATCTATCTTTGAAAAAGACCTTTCAATTCAAGTTTTATCGTTGAAGATATTAAAAATTGGATAAATAATTTATTGAAATTACTTGAAAATGTATTTCTTAAGTTTATGATTTTAAGTCCTTGTTAAACGTTGAACAAAAAACTATAATCTCAAATTCAAATTTATATTAATATTTTTATTTCACTAATAAGCGCAAAAATATTAGATTTATTGACATTTTACTACGTATGATTGATGTCTGAACAGATAACACTCAAATTAAAATGAATATAACTTGATAGAATTCGGATATCCAATATGCAACATTCAGTGCAAGTGTTATATGAAAATCTATATTCACACTAGAAGAATTATGGTGAGTAAAATACCTGATTCACGACTTGAATTGAATTTATTGATACGGTAAATTAATAAGATCTCCTACATTTCTTATATTAAAAATGCCTAAAAATTAAATAATAATAATAAATCGCTTACAAAGAATGTAAGAAAAACACAGTGACTTTCGTATCTTACTTTCCATTTGTTTCTAATATCATTCTAGCGTTGAAGTGTTAGTAATATTATTTTGCTTGGGAAAAAGGCAATATATTATTTTGGAAACTAGTGGGATATCTCGAACTTGATCTCTTTTATCACACCTATGTCAAAATATAATCTGTATCTGGTACCGTATTTCCCATGGGTGCTTTTATTTAGCGCCTTTTTCCCCACTTCAATATCAGCTCATATCTCCCCAGCCAATTGCTCCAACGATCCCCGATTTATATAGAAACATTTATCCCTTTTCCTTTACAATAAAAATATGACGTCATTTCACAATAAAAAATATCATATTAATTCTCCGGTTTTCTATGAAAATAGTATTTTATGAATTCGTTTGGGGAAAACTTTGTAATTAATTATGAGACTTGTATTAACTATAAAGCACTTTTATTAAATTTTTCAAAAAAGGAAGCTTTTAAAGAAAAACAGATTTTGAAAGCTTTTTAATAAGAAAATTAGTATTAGGTCAATTTGGAAGGTTTATTTTTGAGGATTCTGAATATTGCAGCGATAACTTTGTTACTAAAATCAAAAACATTTTTTCCGCTGTCAGAATTAGGCCTCCACTGAAATACAAATAGAAATGAATTTGAGTGCTGATTTTTTTCTGTGCTTAATGTTCTTTATTGCAGATATTATTTTTATTAATTTGTAGCAGAATTCCTTTGTAGATATTATATTTTGGCATTTAATTCGACAATAGTAATTATTAAAAAATTTTTTTCTGCCCTTATTCTAGCTCATTCATTACAATAATATTAATTTATCATTGCAATTTTATATGATATTTAAATCTTATTTTAATCATATGTAATCCTTGAGACTCAAATATGGATTACCTCTAATTAATTAACAAAATGAAGCTACGTATGCATGGAGAAAAACTTCATTAAAATATTATTTTACAAAATGATCAAAGATTTATTATACTGTTCCACATATGAAGTTACCAACAGTCCATTTATTGCTAAAACTTAAAATATAACAATTAATTTTAGGAATTATTTATCAATATACAATCTATATGAGAATTTAAAAGTATCTGCCTATCTATATAAGCAGATACTATTATAAATTATATAATAAACTTATAAGTTCTTAACTCAAGCTTGAGGAATTTATGAATCACTCTTAATAGAATATCATTACCAAGAAAAAATAGTCCACCATTCAATTAGTTTCTAAAAATCCTTTAAACTGCTTTGTACTTTTGTAATTTTGTTATATGCTATTAAGATTAAATAATTTATTATTTGCACTAAGAAAGGAGAATATAGTATTAGCGAGTAAATAGATATATGTCAATCAAATGGGAAAAAGTCATATTTCAGCTTCAAACTGATCTCAATGAAAAGAAAATAATATAAAAGTTGTTCTTCTGTTTTGGGTGTTGATAGTTTTTGTGCGCTATCAATTTTTTACAAATTTATGTTCACTTTCAAGAATTATAATATAATTTGAGTAGAAATAAATATGAATATAAAATGTTTTTATGAAATTTGTAATACTATTTTATGCGTTTGTGCACCAAACTTTACTGTATCCATTGATCTTTTTTCCCAGAGGCCAAACAGGAAACGTTGGGAAATTTAGGTTGCCTTCTCTTTTTTGACTGCTATCTTTCACGTTCAACTAATATTTTTCCTTCTGTAACTTTGTCCCGGTAACTTAGGTTTGATCAAAAGGGACGAATCCTACTCTTTGGTAACCTTCTATGTTTGGATGGGCCTGGGGGAGAAATGTCGATACCCAATATCTAAGGGATCAAAGCAGGGGATGAACTGTAGAAAGGTTCGGATCCAAGGAACAAAGTAAACGATAGAAAATGACTTTGCGCGGAAATTCTGTATTTTTTCTTCATTGTTCTTTCTACTGTTTCTTTTTCTTGGTGTAATAGATCTAAGCACAGTAGAGAAAGAGGAAATTGTTGCCTTATGGGTTCCTGGCATAACATATACCAATCCAACGACTGGAACATCCTTAAAGGAATGAAATGTGGTGTGTTTGTATTGGTAATCCATACAGGAGGTGTCATTACGTTCCAGAAAAAAAAATTACTTTCTTAGAATCACCACCTAGACACAAAGACAAACATTTAACAAATACGAGAAACTCATTTGTTTTGAAGATACAGTATTTGAGAAATGGCTGATGGAATATTTGACGGTTTATATGTAAAGAATAAAATCTGGTTTGAAAATTGTTTATATAACCACAAACATGAAAGAAAGCAAAAGAAAATAATGTTCTTTATATAACCTGAATTATTTTTAAAATTTTTTTTATGAATGGCACAAAAATATGAAATAAGAATTGAAGCTATTTTTATTTATATAAGAAAAATTAGTTTTCTATTCCAATAAGATTAATCAGGAATATATCAAAACTAGAAAAATACCCCAATAGAGTAATTTTATTTACGTACAAGATATTTTAAATACATATGAAATATAAATTTTAATTATGGCTATTGATTTCAATACATAAAATCGTAAAATAAATATTATGTAACCAAGTTATTTATTTCAAACTAAATTCAGGAGATGAAAATAAAGTGCATAAAAATATACGTGTGACTTGCAATTAATTTCGAAAATTATTTTTTTGTAATTCCTTCATGTAATTATTGCTTTTACGTTATAGAATATGAAAAATAATATTAAATAATTATGACTCTCAATTATATATTTAGGTAGATATTCATTATTTTACAAGTTATGAGGTATACATATTTCTTGTAAGAATTTTTTTACAGCAGAAAATTAAAAAGGGAAACAATTACTATTTAATTTTAAAAGCATTTTTGCTTACAAAGTTTTCAGCACAACGAAAATTATATAGATGATTTATTCACTTTCATTTAAAATACTTAAAATTCATTTAATTTCTAGCATAATTTAATGAAATTATTTTAATATGAAGTAAATATGACTAAATAACTTTCAAATATTGTAAACCAATTTCTTGTAAAATTTAAATTTAAAAAGGATAAAGTTTCTTACAATTTTTAGAAATATAGGAATTTAATAAAAATAGCCTTTGTGTGAAATATTAAGTAGTTTCATTATTCCGCATAGTCACTAATGCAATTATTTATAAAAACATCCATAAATTAGTTTTTGGTTTGTCTATGATAAAACATTTATTTTTGTAAAAACTATATAATAAATTTAGCTGATTTTAAGCAATTCAGTATTAGTTTGATTCTAATTAATTGAATTAATTTGATTTTAATTTTGAATAGGGAATCTAATTAACTATAAAATCCCAAATAATTAATAATTTTAAGAAATAATAGCTCGAAGACTTTTGGAATGCTTATGTTTTCATTAAAATAAATAGTTATAAATCAACACGAAATTTCTTTTAAAATTATAAGTATAGGAAATTAAGAACTACTACGGTTTACAAAAAAATTTACTTGTCCTATTCCTAAAAGTTAATCGTTATAATACTTAATCTTTATTTAATTTAGGAAATGAATAGATAGCACATAAAAGAGATTTTCCATAATACTGCTAAATGATGTCGTTTCATGATTTTGGACTGCATTTTCCCTTGGTATATTAACTTACAGTATGAAAGAGTATTAAACACAAAACAATCCATATTTTTTAACTTTCACACACACAAATTATCCGTATTAAGAATATCATCATAGTTTAAATTAAATTTAGAGAATTTGTTAATTTCTTTTGTTTTAAGTTCACAGTAACACTAATTACATAGAAATTCTAAATTTTAAGCTTGAAAACATCCATAATATAGCTACTTCAGTAGTATTATTATGATGATCAAATATTACTAATGTTATCCGGTACACTATTAAGGAACAGTCGTTAGCAGGACATGAAGCTACTAGACAAGACATTCATGAAAGCCAGAATAAGAATATCCTAATCCCATTATAAATTTTGAAAATATTTTAAGTTCAAAGGTTGTAAGGCAGTAATAATTACTGATTTCTTATGGGTGTAAAAAAAATTATACTCTTTACCATTTGGTATTGTTATTTTGATTAAAATTGTTCTTTGAAATATATTTCCTTGCTATCAATTGCTAAAGTTTCATTAAAAGGAATTCGAGAAGAAATCATATTTACAAACAATACAGAAATTTTAAGTTTGAATTTTTTTATATATATATTCGTGGGGCTATACTTGCATAAAAATTGGAATTCTAAGTTTGGATTTGTTTCACATCTTATAAGTACACATGTATTTCTTTATTATTCCTTGCACAGAAAAAAATTAATATACATAATTATTAAGTACTTTTTGGTGTCACCCACCATGTCTAGTGGTCAGCGTGACTGACTACGGTTATGGGTACAAATTCCGGTTCAAGGATGTGGAATTACTTTCTCTCTTTTTCTCACGTGTTTTTGTCCTTTCCTTGTATGAATGGGTTGTGAATAGTTGCCTACCCTAGAAACGGGTATCTATGGCATGTGTGTAATGAAAAAGTAGGACTCTACACCAAATTATAGTTCACTTGGAAGAATAGGAGCAGCACACCCAATATATTTAATATTATCAGTATCTTATGGTGATGATTTTAAAAATAATAACTGAAAGTACTTTTCTCACAAAGAAAGAAATTATTACCACTTTGTTTCATAATCTTCTAATTTTCTCTTTGAACATAATATTGAAACTGGTATATTCCTTGCTCTTGAAAATAAATGCATATATGCTAATATGTTACGTGAAATCCTATCACGAGAAAATTTGTGTTGTAAAAATTTTAATAGAAAGTTAAACTTTAGTATTAAATCTTTTAAGATTTAGCGTTCAAAAAATGTTTTAGACTGACTTAGAGTCAATTTTAAATTAACTCTTTTTTATTAATTTTATTTTTCTTCAAAAACATATCAGCAATGAAGAGTAATATCTATAGGGAAGTGATATTGCTTGTATATGTAATTTAATACACGCTATATTGTGATTTACTTACATTTTTTCTTAATTTGGTAAGCAATTTAATATGTATATAATGTTAGTTCACTATATTTGAAAAATAGTTTACTATAACTCTTACATACATAATATATTACATATCTAATCATGGGGGTTTCGTAATTGATTCAATATATTGAAAACACACAATCTCACATGAAACATTTCACCTTAGGATAATATTAACTTTTTAAAACATAAAATCAAAATAAGAAGTATGGAAAATTATTAAATTACTTCAATTTTCTCAAAAAAAAGTACTGTAAAGTACCAATACTTCTTTTTATATCAATCTCATTTTCATTTTCAATTTCGTTCCATAAGATCACTTTACTTGCAATTATCAAGATGAAATTAATAGGTTATTATTAATTTTAATTTTTTTTCTCGTGTAGAGTATCATATTTACACTCCCACTCAAAAAAGATTATATTACCGGATACTTGAGAAAATAAATTGAAAAGCACGAGACTTAGTTGTGGGAGTCATGCTCTTAGAATACTACGAATATTATTACTTCTCTATCTTTGCTGCAGTAACAAAGGCAGCCATCCAGGCGGTATTGAAAGAAAATGCATCTTTGAATGAATGAAAGAAAGACCAATACATCAAACACAATCATTCCTATCTGAAGACATCATATACCTTTACTGCCCCTCTTTTCCTCCGAGGGTATCATAGGTCTTCTCTTTCACTACCGCTATGTGCCTCCAGGTGATGATTAGTTTGTATTCTATGTTGTCTTTGTCTTTTTTGTACGGCCAAACTGTTATTTATTTCCTCCGTTTCCGCGGAAGGAAGGAGGGATGCAATGTTTGAAGACTTCCTTTTAAGGAAGTCCAGGGAAAGATGTTGCATTATAAAGCTGATTTATGGAATGTACAAACAGAATACTGGAATTATTTTTTCATGGAAGAAAGATTATTTTATGAGTTCAACGAAATAATTTTTTGCATTGAAAGATTTTAAAAAAAAACTGATTTAATTCATGTTGAGAAGAAGCTGCAATTCTTTTTATAGTAACATAATTGTCATGATCCAGCTTAGAGATTGCAGTTTACAAGATTATTTTTAAAGAAAAGTTCCATAACTCATTGCTTTAGATAAGCATTTTCTAAAATTATTTCGATGAACAAATCGTTTTATCTTTATGAGATGGAAAATACTATTTTTTTTTGCTCTATGTATTCAATATTTTTCATTGCGAATGTTTTTCCTAGGAAAAACAACAATTTATCAATATTTATTGTAACTTGAAAGTTACTAGCTATTGTAACTTTTATCAACTGGAGATACATACTTCGTTTAAAATTACTACATGCTCATTTGTAGAAATGAATGCCTGGAAATTTTTCCGAGATTTCTCCCTTGTGATGCATGAATCATGAATGAAGATTCTTTCCTGATGGCACACACTGACACATATTACAATGCTTCATAAAAGATTCCAGATGATTGGTTATATACTTCGGTTTGTTAAAATGCTTTATATACAAATATTTTCGCATTCTTTCCATGGTTAAATTGAATAATGAATTGGAATTTGAAAGTAACGTACATCTCTTCGTTTTAAATTAAATGTACTGTATATTTTAATTATTAAATTGGGATATATATTAATGATAGAATCACCTAAAGTACTGAAAAATTGCTTTAAATTTTGTTACATTTTTGAAGAATAATAACAGAATAATAAATTATTGAAGGAACATTGGAGTTTTTCAAAATAATATTATAGTTATAAAGTTGCAAGAAATTCGCTTTGAAGCTTTCTATATGCATTATCTGGTTTTGGATTAAAAAATTGCTTGCTTGAATTTTCTAATCGAGCTTATCGTATATGTTTACAAAACTTACATTGTGCTGGTGTCCCAAAATGCAGTATAAAAAAAACACTTGTTAATCAGTTAATAGGTTTTACCAATATCAAATGATTGAAACTGAATGTTGATTACAACCCCATCGCCATATGTCTCAGATAGATTTAAAATGGCTTTGGATCCTTGGGGCTTAGCGATTCATGCGGCTTCCATAAATATCCAAAATTGATCTGATGTATCAGTGGGTGGTGAATCCCGGAACAACTATTATGCAAACCATGCGATTGACTGGCGATAGATATGGAGAACATACAGACCAAGGAAGCAAGTCAAACTTATGGCTAAAATACTCTTGAAGACTGCGTATCAGGTGTGATCGCTCATCATCCTGTTGAAGTATGGATGACATAAATCGCTGAAAATTTAGAAGGACCATGGAAGATATACCTCTCCTCACGTGTAATGGTTATGCTAATTGAATGCGATTGCAGCAATTGGTTCGCACTTCGCTTCTGCGTCCAGGGATCACAGATTCGCATCACGTTTGCTTGGTTTCATCCAGAAAAACCAATGATTTCTCTGAAGGACGATTTGAAATTACTATGGACTACTATTCTCCCTTATATGAACCCAGAAATTTATTCGATAAACTCTCGACTATGAGTCATAACTAAAACGCTTACATAAGAAAAATCCACACGAAAAATCAACTCTCATATTTTTTGAAATTCAGTAATATCTTTCTCTTCTCATTCAATATAATACTTGCAGGTGGTACAACAGTCTTTCCAGAAAAAGCCGTTTGATTATTGCCCCCCCCCGCAAACGATGTAATTCACATAATTTGCATGTTTACGTCAGGGTGTTACTTTTTGGAGGACTAAATTATCTTCCATAAGAAAATCATTTCTTGCGCAATGAATTTTATACTACAAATTTTAGGCATTTCGAGACACTTTTGGAAAACTTCTAAGGCTTGTTTTCCTTAAATTTGAATCCTCCGCTGTCTATGCATAATTTACTGCAAATCTAATCCTTCGAAAACTGTGTGGAAAATCTAGTCCCTTCTTTTTGAAGTAATCATGTTTCCTCAATAATTAGAAATAGAAAACTAAGCTTATATTAAATCATCTTAATGTGTATTTAACCTATTAAGACAACAATTTCTTATTCAAACATAGATGAATAAGAAATTATTGTCATAATAGGATAAGTGAAATTTGACTTACGAAACCCCGTTTTTACAAACTAAAGTTAGTTGGTACTCTCTCAAAATATTTATTCTAAATTTAAACATCAATAAAACTTATTTTTCATCTGTTCTTAAATACACGCACAGGTAAATTATTTAAAACTAAGTTAGGAAATTATTCTGCCTGTTGTTTTCTTCAAGTATTTCTGAGATGAAATCTTTTACAATTTGCATAATCCTGTATTACATATATACAAAATTTTTGGGCTATAAGTTAGTTTATTTTCATCGTTATTTATTTGAAGAAAATATAAAATATTAGCTTTATTGTTTCGAAAACATAACGCACTTTTTTCCCTCATTAATTAATACTTGCTACTAAAATGAATGTCACTTAGCTCTTGTCATAAACAGGTGCTCCAGCCTTAATAAAGAAAGGCTTTAAATGTGGTGCCGTGATGCATGGCTGTTAGAAATTAATGAAGGTTTCCAGTTAATGAAGCTTACTTCAGAAATAATCATTCTCATATTAACGCTGTAAAAATAATTCATACAACAGAAGATGAAATCTAAAGTTAGAATTGATTGTAGGGTTATTTGTGCATATTCATCATACAATTTTAACGATTGTTTTAGTAGACACTGAATTATTCATTAAGGCTTAGTTTTTATGAAAAAAAAAATGATAATAAATTACTTTGCGCTGCAACTTCTTTTAAGTAATTTGGAATCAATGTTAGAAAAGGGATACATTACTCAAATAGCAATAAATACTAGTTTTTGGAAAATTTTAAGGAAATTATTCGGTGTAAATATATGATAATGAGCTTTTTTAACGAGTTTTGGAAGAGAAAAGATGAATGTAATTAATTTTTTTTAATTAAATCGTAGTGAATAAGATTTTCTAAATGGTCATTTTAATCAGGAATCTCAAATTATTTTTTGCAGGAAATAGTCTCATTATTAAAAGATAATAAGTATTAAAGTTTTTCTGGATTTGTTTTATTTTTCTTGGTAGCTACTTTTGGGTTTTAATGGCATAAAGGTATTTAAGAATAAGTAATGATAAAAGAAAAATTCAAAGTAACAGAAGAGTTAAAATAAAAATTGCGACAGAGAGTTTAATGAATTCAAGGGAAATTTTAATATGCATTTTTCACAAAACCGACAACACACATTTCCACAAATATACCTGTCTGATTTTTGTTGTTTTAATATAATTTCAACCTTAGTATTCCGAAGAAAACTTATGCTCATATTATTGATTTATTTATTTACTCTTATTTTATTTGCAGTACTTAATAACAAAATAACTTAAATGAGAAGAGAGAAAAAAATTAAATGAAATTAAATGAAAATGTCCCCCCTAAATATTTTCTTAATTTATCCTTAATAAGTAATTATTTTTAAACACTAATGTTTAACCAAGCACACAGTAAGAAATTTTTATCTAAACTTTTAAAGATTAAATCAATTTAATTATTTATTTAATAGCAAATTTGGTTCGCCATTATGACAGAAAGCATTATTTAGAACTTTTTGGAGAAAGAAAAGTGCAACAATTTCTATATTTGATTATATTTGATTTTGTGTAGTGAAATATTAAATTTTATATTTGGTACAATGCATTAGAACTCTGTCATCTAAATTGTTCAATCATATAATTGATGCCATTAAAAAATTTGTATTTCTTTTTCAAAACGAAGATAAGCTTAAGATAGATTCTTTGACGTTATAAAACACATTTCTTACAAAAGTGTAGAATTTCCTACTTATTTAAATAATATAGCAATGGTTTACAAAATCTGGATTATAAGCATGAACTCTATTTACAGTTTGTAAACCAGTTAAAAGAAAAACATTTATACACATAGAACATTAGCATGTTAAATAGTTGTAAATTTTTCTCTCCAAGTAAAATGAGATTCTTATAAGGAGTAAAACATTACACAAAACCTGATTTCTTATTTAAGCTCTACTATTGTATTAATTTTTAAAACTTCGGAAAGTTGTACAGTATTTTTAGATGGTGAATGTTATTATGCAATCATTGATTCTATTTAAAAATTTCATTTTTTGAAATCAATGCATAAAAAAATGAAAGTTCTAAGGATAAAAGAAATTTTTTTCCATAAAACCTGATCTATAGAGGAAAAATTTGCTTATTTATCAAGAATTGATAATCTATGCAATATCTTAATATGTTCAAATATTGAAATATGAGTAAACGTCTTATATATAATCTTACATTAATATACAATGCCATTTCAGTTCTTATAGTTATTTTAACGTCATTGCTGAAAATTTAGATTTTTACTCAAAACAGATATAATCCAAGAATACGATTATTTATTTATTTATTGTTATCAATATATATAAATAAGAGAACACACATTTCTTGTTTGATCATCATGTAAATGAATTGAATGTGACTTTCAATTTTAATTTTTGAATTGAATTTTTTAAATCATAATGTTACTAGCAATCCAATTTCATGGATAAATAAAAAACATTTGCTTCACAATATTGCTTATTTAATAAAATATTTTTTAATGCTGTTTCATATCTATTATACAAAATGTAATACATTTGACATACATTTAAAAAGAAAATAAAGGGATTATATTATAACGATCGAAATATTACTGAATTACTAAATATGAATCAAAAATAAATGCATCGCAAAATAAAGTAAGCATGACCCATGAATCAAGAATAAATCAAATGCTTGAAATATAATTTGTCATATTCAATTTATTTATAATACGTTAAAAATGGTACATATAACAAGAAAAAGGGAAAGTAACATATTTTTAAAATTCAGGGTATTCTCTGAATAGAAGATTTCAATTCATGAATTGATTACTTTATTTTTAAATCACTTAATGCCTTCCATAAAATAAATTGCTACGGGTATATTTGAATTAAAAATTTTATAAAGAAAACGCTTAATCCATTAAATGATTATAAGTCTCATTACGTTTAGAAGACGGAATAAAGTTTAATAATCTAGTTTTATCCTTATTTAAGAAATATTGAAAAGATATTAATAAAGATCATATTTATTTTGCAAAATCAGAAATAATTTATAAATAAAAACAAATAATTATAAAGAAATTGAAAATTTTATTTCCTCTTTTGTGTGCTCTTATATGTAATACAGAGACAACACTAGAAAGAAAGTAATGTAACACAACATTTTTTTCTATGTTTAGTGAAATTTTCAGGGTTATGAAAAAAAGTACTTTTAGTGAGGTTAAATTTCAAATATATTTGAGAAATGTTTCACAAATATTCAATTTTAATAGACAACTTGACTTATAAATTAAATAAATTATACATTTGCATGAAAATTCTTTAAATTATGATACTATTTTTTTAAATTTTAGTATAAGTAATAAAGTTAAGTATAAAGTTAATAAATGAAAAGAGATTCCTTAGAGTTAATGGATTTCAAATTTTGTATAAAAATAATCATCGATGCAGAAAAATCAATAAATAAAATACAATTATCTCTTGATAAAAACTTAACAAAAATAGATTCTTTTAAATTTTAAACCTTTTATCGAAAGATTTTTGTCACTATCTTAGATGAGAATGGCATAAAATTTGCAGTTGTTACTAAGAAAACACATTTTTATTCTTATTACAGAACATTTAATATAAAGAAAAATTATGTCTCATAAAAAATAATGTAATAAGTATATAAGAAGTTCTTACAAATAATATTGTCTGATGTGAAAAGCAATTCATATCAATCACTCTAGATTTCTTACTGAATTTAATAAATAAAATTTATAAATTCCTGAATAAATTTTTACTTTTATAAAATTAAATATTTATTTTTATATGTTGCATAATCCTCAATGAAATGATGAAATTTATTTACAGAATGCTATAATCGTTAAAGCTATAAAATAAAAAAAATATCCTTCATCGAAATGGGCCACAAATTGCTTGCAAAATTTTCTGTTAGAAAAGACTATGGCAAAGTAATCATCATCAAAATGTTGATCAAAGGCAATAAATGCTTATTGATATCTTGTCATTTCCAGATGTACTTTGCTTTATACTCCCATAAGTACATCTTTTCTAACTTTTTCTTGGCATAAGAAGCTATTAAATTTACGTATTGAATCTCAATGAAATATAAATCGGAAAATCATCGTAAATCACAAGTGCTTATGATAATATTTCAAACATTAGGGGTTATATAAAAAAATGAATTCATGTGGTGATGAATGTTTGCACAGTAACACGAATAAATGATTAAATAATGAGTAGAAAATAACTTCTTATAAACATCTTTATATTTAAATAAGTTAACTAATATAGTGCATAATTACACTGCATAAGAGTAATGTGGTATAATTTAATATACTATATTATTTGCCGTACATTTTTACATACAGCAAAAGTGTTAAAAAGTATAAAGTTTCGTCAAACTTTTAAAAAATATTGCTAAAAGATAAGCTTTGAAGTAAAAATATTTTCCGTTGGTTCTAAGATATTATTACATCACATTGTCCATTTTCATTATACCACATATGTTTATTATTAATATTTATATATTTATTAACAGCACATACTTAACAATACAACATATATTTATTTTATATATATTTGTTCATAATTCAACATATATTTATGTTAGTAAATTTTTGGCAATTTGTTTAAGATACTTTACTTCATTAAAAAATAAGAGAAAGATTGTTTTAGAAATAATTATAAATACTTCTTGTCAGTTTGAAAGATAAGATGTTTATGCTTATACATAATTCGCCTCATGAAATGTTTAATAGCCGTTGGTAAAAATTACATAATTTACTCTTTTAAAAGGGAATCATAAATAGAACCCATTTAGAGTTTATTAAAAAATTTTTATTAGTGTGCAATAATTACTTTTAATTTTCTCTTTGACTTCATCTCAAAAGAAGAATTTTAAAAATGCACATTTTAAATTTGTACGAACAAATTAGCTTCAAAAAATTCTAAAAATCCCCCTTTCTTTAGAACATTTTAACTTCAAACTATTCACTGAATTTTAATAACATCGTATTTAATACTGTTAAAAAATAGCGTTTTTCTTTACCACTTAAGCGAAATTTAATCAGTCTAAGTGTTAAACGTGGAATTAAAAATTTAATTAAGGAGTTTTGTCTGCAAATAAACAAAGAATGTGCTCAAGACATTTTATTTATTTTGAAACTAACAGTAGAAAAATTGGAATTTCGTACTTTATTGCATTATTCTCAGTCTTCAGATTTCGTTATTTATAACAATGTTTCACTTTCTATGCATTTCACAAATACACACAAAGAGCTATGAATTATTTTACTTGAGGAGAAAAACATTTTTCTGGTTTATGGGGAAAAAAACTAAAAAAACAAAGTCAAATATATTCATTCGTAAGCAACAGAGTCAAAAATAATCTTTTCCTTCAAACACAGTTAGTCAAGTACTAAGAAGTTAGCTTATCCTTAGGGCAAGATTCAACGTCTCTAACATAATAACCACTTATTTTTATATATTTTTATCATCTTATCTAGATAAAACTAAAAAAAAAAACTAGGATAAAAACGGAAAAAATGTTAACTTTATTTTGAATATATGCAGTTTTCTTTTTCATTTAAAACTTCTTCTGCTGGGCTTTTATCGCGTTCTTTCCATTTCACTAAGCAGGATGGTAGCAATTTGGAGTTTAAACCATTTTATAAAAAATCTTTATGCTTTTGTGACGAATACACTGATTTTTTCAAAGAATTTCTCAAAACTTTCTGATTAGATTTTCAAGTTAATATATATATATATATATTTTATGATCAAAGGAATGTGTAGGTGTATATGTACACATATTTATTTCCTACGTTTTAAATTCCTCTTTACAGAAGATATAAAATGAAATTACTAATTTTTTATGTAATATAATATCTTTTATTAACTTATAAAAAATTTTAAAAGTTGTTTTTTTAAAGTTTCTGAGAAAGAAAGATATTTTAAATAAACTGGTATGATAATATTCATTAAAAAAAGAATTATTTTCAAATTTTGATTTGCATTTTAAAATGACTTTTTATAATCATTTTAAATATTTTGGATTTATTAAATTTCCTGAAATATATATTAAATCTGCTTATATGTGTTATTGCTAATTAATGAATAATGAAACAAAAATTAAGAAAGATTGTCATAAATGGCAAACTAACTCATAAATTAACTAAAAATAATATTTTAAATATGTTTTAATAATATTATATTAAGTATATATTAATATGTTTTTAAGGTTTATAAATAATAAGATTAATAGAAATTTTACAAAAAATAATATGGAATAAAGATATTTACGCAATATTTTAATTAAAAAATAAAATTTTTTCATTGATTGTTCAACAAACTTTAAAGAAATTTTTTTCTTCCTAGTAATTACATTTTAATTTCAGAATTATCAAGAACATTCATGTGAGAAGTTTGGAACTACTTAACAAAATACAAATTGCATGAAATAATACTTTTCAAATTTATTTACAATATTCACATTTCTATATTTGCCATAAGTAATGTATTTATCTAAATTCACTTTTACCTATGAAAATCACAAAGTATACAGATAGATCTCAATTTGTAACAATTTTAAAATATACTTTGTACTGAGATACTTCTAGATTACTTTCAAGTATTAAAATTATTGATATACGTTATTAAAAATTGTAACATGTGAAGCTGCCAAATATAAATTTTGATTCAATAACAAATAAAATAGACATTTTATCACATGGAAAATCGTAACATTTACTTAATGTAATATTTTGAACTTTTTGAAAATTTCGTAAATCAAAAGTATTTAAGACTTACAATAAGTTTTAATAGAAAAGTTAAAAAAAATTAAGTATCATTTCATATTCATAAAAACTGCATATTATTTCACAAACAGTTTCCTTTAAAAGATACTCATAAGAATAAGTGTATTTAGTTTTAATTTAATACTTTTTTTTTCTGAACTCACTTGCGTTTATTTTTCCAGAAAAAGAGTGAAAATTAAATTATAATACCACTATTACGAAATGGTCAATTTTATGTATACCGCTCTCTTGTTCCTTATTGCACTTTAAGTTTATTAGCTTTTATAAATGGTGAGTGAAAATTTTTTTATAGAAACTTGAAATATTTCTAAAATTTTCTTCAAAAATAAAGTATTAATTACTTTACTTTAATTTGTGAAATATGAATAAAATGTTCTCTGAAACTAAAATAAAATGATTCTAAAATGTTTGTAGAAAATAAATGCTAGGTGTAGAAAATAAATGCTTAAATAAAAAGATTAGAACATATGAAAAAGAGCATAAAATGCATTAAGAAAAGTAACTGTAAAATTAACGTAACTACCAAGAGCACATGAATTTCTGAATAAATTACTATAAATAAATAAATGGAAAATATTTTTTTTCAACTGATCATATTTATGCTATTTTTTTAGTTTAAATTTTAATCCCTAATAAAAGCAAATATATCTAAAATATTAAAAACTAAAAACTTTATTTTATAAT
Source organism: Latrodectus elegans (assembly GCA_030067965.1). NCBI lineage: Eukaryota > Metazoa > Arthropoda > Arachnida > Araneae > Theridiidae > Latrodectus > Latrodectus elegans. The sequence goes on along the minus strand of CM057817.1, from coordinate 69,679,791 downwards.
GATGCAGCAAATAATAAATTGGTGATAATATACGTATGTAACTTCCTGCAATTTAAAGGTAGTATGTAAAATTCAGATTTCTCTTTATACAATAAATAATATTAATAATAATTTTATAATTACATTAGATGCTAAAAAATCTAAATATGTAGCACGACAGACCAATGTAGGTCAAGGCCTACAGTACCCATATCTGTTTTCCTGATCTAGAGCCCTAGAGAGCGAAGCTTATCCCCACATTTGATACTACAAATGCATAAATTAGCAACTTTTAACCATGCAAGCTAAATAATTCAAATTGAGATATTTTTTCAGTAATCAAAAATCGTTGATTTGAATCTCAAATGCATAATTTTTCTAAAAGTTACTTTCAATTAATATTTAATAATTACTGAACGATTTCATTAAGATAATGTAACTTTTATGAATAACATACTTAAGGTAATATTGCTTTTTGGGAAGAAATAACTTGTTTTCAATGATTTATAAAATTCAATGAAATTTTTATATTTTACATCTTAAATTTAATACATTGATCTAAAGGTAAAATATGTTTCTTTTTAAATGAATATATATTACATATATTTAGATACTTTACACGAAAATAAATACTTTCAACCACATTTATTTTGAAACTAATTTAATTGTCTATAACAAATGACTCTTTACTCATGAAGTTAAACATAGAAGAAAAGGAGATCTTTAATAAAATGCTTTTTTTGGAATGTGTACCATATACATAAATATTAATGTGATTTTTTTAATTTCTAACTAAATATATGTATATTCCGGGAACATGTTTAACTAACAATTTATATTTAAGGAAATAAATTTTATTAATTATGTTAAGTACAACGCAAAATAATATATAATTATTCTATACTGATAATTACTGATATATTTTGGAGCAAAACCAACTGAAAGCGCAAAGCTCAGTCTTCCTAATTAATTAAGATGATAGCAAAATTATTGTTTAATTATTGCATGAAAACTCATAAAGCTTATGGTAATTAATTAGAGTTTCATTAATTGCGGAGATCTCAGAACATTTGTATCGGTAATTATTGAGCCGAAATGTGTGCCTTCAGCTATTGTAACAGTAAAGATGTTAAAGAATGGATGAATATTTTGAAAACAAAAATATTTCAATAAATGGAATATTGAGATAATATATATTGTGGCTGTGATAATATATATTCTATATAAATAAATTTATAGTTTTTCAGCTCTGCTACACTACTTAAATAAAAACGCAATAGCATTAATCTAACTAATATAAATAGTAAAATTATAAAAATATATAATTTTTATAATAAAAGACATTACAAGTTACAAAAAACAAGTTCTTTAATTTAATTTAACTTCTCTACTCATTTTATGTTATTTAATTGTCATATTACAAAAAGTATAACATTTTTAAATATATATATATATATATATATTAAGCGTTTATATATATATTAATATATATTAAATTATATATATATTAAGCGTTTATATATATATATATATTAAGCGTTTTTATAAAAGGAATAAAAACAAATAATATATGTTTATGCTTATAATATATATATATATATATATATATATATATATTATAAGCATAAACATATATTATTTGTTTTTATTCCTTTTATATTTCTAAATTTGATAAAATAAGATTCTATTATCATTTAAAATTATAAGACAACATTCAAATATGAGTTTTGATTTTTTAAAGATTTTAAAATTTAGATATCCTCAACTGAATGAAAATTCCTATACTACATTTCATTTTGTTCAAATATTCAAACTCAGAACAATAAATGCAAGTTAAATTCACGATTAATGTGTTATAAGTTGAGGACAATTTCACAAATATATAATTATTAGCTGTTATAGTCATGAAGGGGAAATTTTTTAAAACATCAAATGTTCTTTGAACATTTAAATGAAATGCTAACAATCTTTGAAATGATATGGTGCAAAATTAAAGCGAAAAAACTTTATTATTTAATAGAAATAATTATCCTTGCTTCAGTAGATAGATTTAATTCTCTTGATGACTCTACATGTTAAAATGTTTTAAAATTATGTATATAACTTATAAAGAAAGTATTCATTTTACATTGGCTGCATTTTTTAATATTTATAGAATGTAACTACTACATTTAATTTCCCACTAATAGTTTATACATTCTCATGTATATTTGTGCTGCAGAGAATTTGAGTTTCATAAAATAATTATGGTACTTCCTTTCAATGAAATCATAGATCAGTAGACATCATTAGTTTTCATTTGTGAAATTTTCTGTCCTATTAAGTGATGTAAGCATTTACTTAGTAATTACCCTAAATAAGGTTAAGGAAAGCGATCAATATCAAGTTGATGAATAGGTAACGTTTTAATTATCAAATTCGACCGAAGTAAGGAAGGAAATGGGAGAAGGAAAAAAAATTAGGTCGCGGCATCTCAAAAAAGGGTTCCAGTAACTCCTTCGTTTTCAATGCTGCAATTAGAAGAGGGAAGTTTGGGGCAAAGTAATTGCACAGTCTCTAAAATTGAAAGAGGACGGGACAAGGGCGCAAGAGAGGGGCGCATCAGGCCCGGGTTGAGGCAGTCCCTGATTATGAATGGGATGCGCACAATGGCCGAAGAACTGGTTGTCATAGTGACGGTGTGAAATCTCCGCCCTCTTTTTCGTCCTCACTTTAGTCCTGAGGATGGAGTGAAACTTCAATCTGTTTCTTCCTTGGAGCCAACTCAGCGAAACTAAAAAGTGGGGTGGAAAAGAATGGAAGTTTGCATCTTCTTTTTTATTTTCTTTCAAATTTAGCAAGTGTGGTTGTTTTCTTTTTTTTTTCTTCGTTTTAAAGAGAAGCTTGGGTGATTTTTTTCGGTCTTAGTGAATAAATCCTTTCCCAAAATGATGCATTGTAGAAAATCAAAACTTTCACAGTTATGCTGTATCTATTTTTAAAGATTAAAAACTCTTTCCTTTGAATATTAAGTGAAGAAATAAGCGAGGGAACCTTTTAACGTAGCTTTTTAGCTCTACTAAGTTAAAATGGCATTTATCTCTAAAATAAGGTAATATATATAACAAATTGAACTACTGCTATTTTAAAAAAAAAAAAAAAGAAGAATTGCTATATATAAATGTGCAGAAACATTTACTGATATTATAATTTATTCCTATAAATAGATGCAGTTTGTTTTGTAATCATCGTGCGTGCAAATGATTCTTTCTAAAATAATTTATTTCATTCAAGGGCTTTTTTGGGGGGGATTATAGTTTTCGTTGTAATAATAACGTATTACGTTTTGCTTGATTATGGATTATAAAATAATCTATAAAAATGATAAAATTATCGGTATATTAAAAAATAATAATTATAGAAAACATTACTACATTCATTATTGAAAAATCAGTTTTAGCTTTAATGTCACATAAGTGAGAAAGCTTCTCTGTACAAATTTTTAAAATAACTTAGAATATATGTACATTTATATTATTAACAATATAAATTTTTTTTTTTGAATTTTCTCATTATCTGACATAAAATAAAATCGTACGAAATATCGATTCTCAATAGCAGGTGATAAAATAATATTTGCTTCTAGTTTTGAAAAAAATTCTAAAGCTAAAAATACTTATAAATTTTTATCTTCCGAAAATATATTTAAATATAAAACATCATGCAGTTTCAGTAAAAAAAAACTATATATATATATATATTTTTTTTTTTTGCAAATAATGATTCAAAAGATTACCTCTCAATAAGGGGATCAATCATATTTTATATGAAACAATATATCTAAAATTTTACAGTGTATAAAAATATATTTTAACAATAATAAATGTTTTTATATTCAAAAATATGTAGAAAATAATATTCCAATTATATGTATTTATGAATTTATTTCCTCAGCTTATTTGTTAAAATTTGAACGATATATTTCTTTGCAATTTTTTAAACAAATAACTAAAGAAAAGTTTGTTTCACTACTTTATTTCACTATTTGTGCCATTATATTAAAAAGCAGATATATTGATAAACCTTCAATAGTATTTTAACGTGACAATCTCTGGATTATGAAATTTGTAATTTGCCTATGTGATACTAAGTATGTGGAATATTCCTAAGAGAATTCCAATCAGTTAAATATTCATAAATGTTATCTTTTATTTTTTTGATAATAAAATATGATTTGAGTTTTTATACACTAAACACACATTCATTTAGGGAAAAATAATTTTGATAAAAGATTAATTTACCTAAGATTAATTAGAAGCTCTTTATAATAAGTTTTCAAAAAATAAGTAGTTTTCTCCAGACAAGAAAATAATGTCAACTTTTCAAAGATTAAAAATTAATGTTTACTCACATTCCATTAAAATGCAACTAAAGCTTATGCTTTTTTATATTTTCGGCTTGGTAAATGTAATGAAAAAATTCCACATCCACAAAAAATATTAGTATCTTTCCCGCCAAACTGAACAGCGTAGAGAAACATATAAGGCACAATTTAAAAATAATATAGTTGAAAATATCTTTAAAAATTAGTTATAAGAAAGTAGCATTGCAGTGTATAATATTTTCTTACTTTTTACATTGCAGAATATAATAGTCAAGAAACTTCAACCGAATATTTTAATTTGGAATAATAGTGATGCGAATATAAAAAATGCAATTTAAAATGAAAGTGCAAAATACGAATTCGAAAAAGATGAGCAGACATTTGAACATTTTGGAAAATGAAATTAAATATAAATCATATATAATGTATGTTAATAAATATAAAGTGAGGGAGAAAATGTATTCAGTTGGATTGAAAATTGAAAAACAAAAAATGTTAAATTCAAAATATAAATTTTAGGCCATAAATCTTAACATGTTAATTTTGCATTACAACGGACAAAAATAATCATGACGTTGAATAGTTTGCTCAAATGATATTAATCAGATTTTTTAAATTTGCAAATTGATGCAAAATCTGAAAAGTATTTTTAGAACATTAAGATTTTAATATAATATACTTATTATTCAATGTCAAATGAAAGTAATTCCTCTTAAGATAGATATGGGAAATAATATACAAAAATTTGGATTTTTGCAGCTACATAATATATTTTCAAATTACTATAATGAAATTTAAGATGAGATACTTAAGGAACTCCATAGTTTTTATTGCTTTAAAATAAAGCGCACAGTTCTGTTGATCTGATTAATTTAAACAGGTATATTTAACAGCCCCAACAATAAATAACTTGTAAGCTTTAATCAAGGAATTATTTTGATTTTGTCCTTAATCTTTATTTGCATGTTAAATCTGTACGCATACATTAATTTATCAGCGAATTCACTATGAATTCATCAATTTTACTAGGTTTACTTACACGAAAGTTACTTCAGAGACTTTCTTAAGGTAATTGTATTTCCTTGAAACATTGGGGTTCAAGAACAGGAAAATACAATTTAGTGCAAATTAGCGAAACTACTGTTTAGCTTAAGATTAAATAAATATTTTCAAACATTTTTTATAGAATAAAAAATAATAAGCGAACGTTATTTATAATGAAAATCAAAATAATGATTTTACTGCACAAAAACTGAAAAATATTCATACTAATCAAATTGTGAGTTTTATAAATAAATACTACGTTATTAACTAAAACTATAAAAATAATTATAAATTTTACTCGGGTTTAATGTCATTTAGAAAACAAACAGAAAGAATTTTTATTTTAATCAGGCAGAATATATATTTTTGTATATATTACTAATTTTATACAAGTTACACTTAACTGTTAATCATCCAAAAACCGTAAAATTAGTTGCTCATTTCTAAGTAGGAATAAATCACCTACAAACTATGCAAACTAAAGTAGTGCAAAAGTCTATTTTTTTAATTTTTATCGTCAAAACGTCATTGTGAGTCTATGAAAAGAATTAAAATGATGGATTTATATTTAAGATGATAATTGTGAATCTGGAGTATTAATAGTTTAAATGATTTGTTTTTTTTAATTTTTTAAAATAATTATCATATTTTATTTTAATTTTCATTGCTTATCTGAATCCTTACCAGATTAAGCCACTTAATTTTTATATAGAAAATATTAATGTATATTTTAAGATTCATAATGGATATAAGTTAATTAAAAAAGATCTTAAGTTTATCTAGAATAAAATTATTTTTTGCTTGAATAAATTAATCAAACATTTTTCAATATAAGGATATTAATAGCAAACTATATTGATAAAAAATTTTCATTCATAATTGTAAATATTCATTTGCATGCAAAATAAATTGGATTCTGCGTTTTCTTAAAACTTTTCAACAAATTTTTAACATAAAATAAAAATTTCCTGCTGTTATTCACATCACTCTCTCTCAGACAGTTTGATTAAATATTTTGTAAACTTTTCTTCAAATGTATTAAATTTAAGTAACACAGATAAGCAATTTCAAGTATTTATAATGATTGATTAATCTTGATAATAAAAAGAAAGATTTGAAAATCGAAATCATAAAGAATTAAAAAAAAAGTGATTTCCATTTTCTGCTGTACCTTTATTATAAAAGTTCATAAGCATCACAGTAATATTGATTTTAAGTTGTTCAGTTCACGAAAGGTTGCAACTAAATAAATGATTTAAATGTTACTCACAAAAATAATTAAAATATGAGCAAGTTTTAAAATATCTCATTTATCTTATCTCATATCTTTAATTTAAATATTTCAAGGAAAGGAAGGCATGGAAGTATTTAAATGTCATCCAAAGTTAATTAATTTTTAAATTACGTAAGACTCTCAATTAATGCTGGGTAACTAATATACTTCCATTTTAGTTTGACTTATTTCTGTCTTCATAACTCAATTACAGGGACATTTTTAAATTTTTAAGAAAATATCTTAAAGTATATGTGTTCAATCAAAATTTACCTCTAGCTTTAGGTTAATATTCTTCGCTGAATTATGCAATTAAATTTCTGTTTCTAGTATTTCGATATTTAGTATCCCGTAGCATTTTGAAATGAAAATATTTTAATGTTTGTGAATTTCAGTAAGGAAACAAAGTTTCTAACTTATTATTGTGTTAATAACAGATGATCAAAAAACTTTTTCCCCCGTTTTTAATTGCTTTTCAACGTTACTTCAGTAAATACGAGTGGCTCAATATATTTATGTCTCTAATAAAATGTTTAAAATAATCGTTTATATGTTCGGTTTCCAGAAAAGAGGAATATTTTACTCTTTCCTGTAATTTTGAATTATGAATTTGAATTTTGTAATTTTTGAATATTAAATCAGATACATGTTAAAAATTAAAAATGTTCAAATTTTAACATGCATATGATTTTTTTATTAAAATTGAATATAAATTCATTCAAGTGAATAGATAGTATTAAATGCATGTAACACGTGTGATTTCATTTTAGATGTGCATTTTTAGTATAAAATTAGTTTATTGCTGGATATAAGAATAATCAGTTTATTACACTTTCAATTAAAAGTCCAAAAACTTAATTTTTATGCTAATAAATTCTATTCTTTCATGTAAACCACGATGTATAAATATAATATTAAAGTGAATTATTTAACTCAAACAAAATGATGAGAAAAAAATCTAATTATTGATAAGCATTTTGCTTAAATAGTTTTCAACGAGGAATTAATAATTTTTATAATGTCACATGTTTTTATTTCAAAAAGAATCTCGAAAAAAGTGCTCAAATTAAATTAACATGTTTTAATTATAAGTTTTATTTGACTCTTTATACTTGTTAAAATCATATGTATTTAGTAACTAAATATTGCAGAATAAATTCTATTTAATGTATCTACATAATTACTACTAAGTAACTACATTCCCTTAGTTCGTAATTTTTCGAATTGAATGGATTTACATTAGAAATTGGAAAAAAAATAGTTTTTAAAATTGTATGTTTTGAGAATAAACTAACTACTCTAATTTTCTTTCTGAATATACACAAGAAGTTTGATCAATATCGAAACAAATTATCCTGACAAATGAGTTATAATCACTTTTCTGGCATACAATCCATAATAATAACATGTCCAACATATCAAATTAAAAAACATACCCTGAACTCAAACACTTTCTAATAAATAATAGGACCTCGAAGAAAGGGATAACGAGCGCAAAGAAGATATTCTCGACAGAAATACTCCTCATGAATATCGTTATTTCAGCATAATGGATGGGATTTGTGCTTTGGCTGCCACAGCTTCTCAAGTATGTTAAGATATTCATAAAAAAAGCACGAAAGTACGGCGATATTATCGAAAAATTTGCAAGCCCAAACGAAGACCAGAAGATTAGTAGTTGTCCAATAATTAAACATTGATCGCAAAACGGGATGAATCAAAGCTTAATTTCATAAATGACTCTTTCCTTAGTTTGGTATTACTATATGAATGCTGACGATTGAAACTTTTAGCCAGAAACTTTCATTTTAAAAAGTTTTGAGAAATCTGTAGATATAATTATCTAATTTTATGCTATCTTTAACATTTTATTCATAATTGATTTTATCATTTTTTTAACACATTTTGGAAAAATTATCTTATTATACCAAAAAGCCAATAAAAAGTCTATCATTGCTTTAAAAAAATGAAAAAAATACCTTGCATTTAAGTAATATATCGGGTTATGTTTTTAAAATATAATATTGCCCAAGTTAAAGAAAAAAAGGAAATCATACGTTTATTAAATTTTTATTCATGTATGAATTACATTTCTCCATTAAATTGTTTCTACTGAAATTTTTTTAATGCTTTTATCCACCTTGAATAAAATATTATACGAATGTATAAAACTTACATCACTGAAAAGAAGTCATGTTTTAGCAGTTAAAAACTTTACAGCATTGCATTTTATTTACGAAATCTTGAGTATTTTTTCAAGCATTTTTGCTTTGATCACAATATTATTTGGAATAAGAATGTATATAGAAATATTTTAAGGTTATAAACAATCTGCTAAACTATAAAACTGTTTGTTTTTCTTCAAATAAGGTTCATTATTTTCTACTTTTAAACAAGAAAAATTTTACTAATTAATTTTTAAATGATATAACTGCAAATTTTAATCTATTTCTCATATAGTTTCAATTGCAAAATATCGTAATTTTTAATTGCTTAGCAATAGCTGGTAAAATTTAAAATGTAAAGGTTATTAAAAAGAATCAAATATATTTGCAAAAGTTTGTAGTTATATGCACGTGTGAACTGTCAATAATTTATGTTGAAATACCAAAATGATTTTTCAAGTTTTTTATACATTTTGTTTATTAACAGAATATGGTTGTTTTAAAAAATAACGAATCAGCTTGCTTAAAAAAGTAGCTTACGCAAAATATTATAAATAACAAAAAATGAAACATAAATGTTTCAATTTGAAATTAGCCATACTATTTTAGATTTTTTTATTGGAAAACATTCCTCATTGAAAGTTTTGGCATTTCTTTTCAGACTAAGATTAAAGATATTTCAAAAATTAATAACAGATTACTAGATTATTAGATATATGAGTATTTTTTGTCACATCGTTCCTGCATTTAAAAATATTTAAATGTATCTACCTATTATATGACCTGAAATTTAATATTTTATAAGTTATTTAAACAAATATTCTTTAAATTTGGTCAATATTTTATTAAACTTGCAGTTTATAAAATATGTTTTTTTAATTAAAAAATTGCAATACACTCAGTTCATTAGTGAAACTTTATAACTTTTATAAGTCTTGTGTGAATTTTTTAGTCAAATAAGCCTTTCGTTCGATATAATATTGATACATATTTAAATAAGTGCATATCCGTTGTCTATCAAAATACTGTTTTCCTTCGTCTTTTCCCTTTTTTATATTTTATTATATTTGTTTATTATTAAAACTAAATAAGTTTAATAGTTTTCTTATTGTAAATTGACATTTACTTCACAAAATAAATTTCATCAGAGTATTTTATTTTTCTATATACTTCACACTTCTCTATTTAGCATGTTCTTAAGCAGCAAGGTATATATTATATATCTTTTCTTAAATATTGTGAATACACACAGAAGAACAAATTATAATTGTAAAATTAATAAATATTCTTAGCAACTGAATAAAGAAAGTGCTTCGAAAAAAGTAGAGTAAATAAATAAACTGCAGCTCAAAAAAATTTTTTTTTTTAATTTCGCACGCTTCATTTTTTACACCAAATTATTATTTAAATCAATATTTTCTCGTCTTTTTATTACATTTAAAAATTTCATAATAAACGAAGATATAATATATAAATAATTGCATTTATTTACATTCAAAAATGCTAAACACATTTTATTGTACTTGAAAACTACCAAACATTCTTTAGGATACTATTTATTTATATTCAATAAACTTTATTTCCAAAGTCTTATATAATAGTATTGAAAATAATATCGAACACTTTTACTGGAAGAAAACTCTCTCTAGCTATTTCAAGCTCGATAGCGCCATACATATGAGAGCTTTCAAAAATAAGCAAATTATTTTACATGTGAATAAACAAATCAATGTCGAAGTATACTTCCGTAAGTAAGCAGGCGAATCAGGATACTAGGCAGATAAGAATATTAGATATATGAGTATTTTTCTCTACGCTTCAATCACTTTGTAATGCAGATCAAAAATACAGATCAGATAGGTTTCAAACTAAAAGAGGCCTTGATATGTTTGATGTGCAGTTCCAAAAATAGACTTATTTTTCAAGGCTTGAAAATGCGGCACTTGAAACAGCTAAGCGTGTATTTTATACTTGGCAACTTCCCCTCCCCCCGTTTGCAGCATCCACGACATCTGCTGCCGTTACGCTTGTCACTCTAACGTTTTCTCCTCTTATTCCCCCCTCCCCCCAAAATCCCCGTTCGCTTTGGCAGGCGCAGAATATTAATATGTCACTTTGGAAAATATCCCACCGTGCCCTTAACCGTCGGCCCCATCTTCTCTATTACACTATTAACCGGCGCTAACAGAGGGCTGTGGCTTCATGGGACGGGGAATTGTGCTGCCCTACCGGGAATACCGATTCCTTTCTTACCTCCATTTTTTTATCAATAATTCTTTAGATTAATATTCATTGTCAAGCGTATATCACAAAAAATTTTTGATATGCTTCTAATTTGATGCAAAGTTGCATCAATTCGACAACGCGCATTTCTCAAATAGATTAATTCTACTGAGATTTACATTTAACATTTTTGAGTCTACGTAAAATATCTGGTAATATGGTGACTGTATTACTTGTGCTATATAATTTCCCTCACATGAATAATTAAATGTATATTATTTATGCTCAGGTTTTATGTTAAGCCTCAGATTTAGTTATTTATTTATATTTAGGGTTAAACCTTGTATTTTCAGAGCTAGAAAAGGCCCTGTTGATTTCATAGAAAACCAAATGTATTAATTATTTTCACTGAAAAGTGAGTAAACATATTTATTTGTTTTCTTAGGCGTTTAAAAATGCTCATAAATTTTTCTTTTATGCGTATGCTGAATTTATCCCCATAAAATGCCATTAAAGAATAACTGTAAAATATGAAAAACATCTTCACTGAGAAAACATGTTAATAAATTAAGTTAGAATTTTTGTAATCTACAAAATATGTAATTATGACTTATTAAATTTCTTGAATTAGCAAATAGAAATCAAAAGAATTTTCTCTTTTATATGATTGCTACAAATTACTAAGGCGATTTTAGTATCAGTTAATAAGTAGCAATCATTATTACCATTATAATTACAGATGTAATAAATCTCAGTTACTAAATTAATCAACTTATTTTTGCATACATATTCTAATAATATTACATAAGCTGTCTGGTATCTACTTTTATAAAGGTATTACATTTAAAATAATAAAAGAGTGAAAACTGTTTGTATCTTTAAAATTTCTTTCAGGGTATTACCTCATAAAAGGAAGATTTGTATTTCTCACTCATTTATCTAATCTCATTAAGAAATTCAAATGATGTGCTGTTAGTTAAGGAAGATGATTAAGAAAAATATCTGAATACCAAAGATAAAACATTCACATCATTTCATGTATTTTAAAATAACAATCAACAATACATTTTTCAGAATTTAATGATATTATACAATAAAGTTTTATATAACAAACAATTCCTTTTACTTACATTTTAATTACATGATATACATGATTTTTTATAATATTATTAATACAACTTTAATAATGAAAAGTGATTTCTTACTTAAAAGAAAATAATAATTATCGTATCCTGACTTTAAATAGAATATCTTTTGTATCGTAATATTAGAATTATCTGTTGCGTTCAAATTAATCAAAGGAAAGTTAAAATTTAGAAATAATTAAGAATACAAAATACTATTTTTGATATAACATAATTCTTGCTGTTTTGATGAAAGTTCCGCTGTTTTAAATATAGTCAAATCATTTTTTAAGATTTATATTAATAATAACTTCTTATAAAGATTTTATGTTTCTAAAAATAATTTTTTGAGTTTAAAATATGAAGAAAATTAATAAATTTAAAGTGTATATAAAAAGTAGAAAAAGTCATTGTAACTTCAATTCATTAACAGAATATTTTATTGATTTGAACATGAAAATAATGAGATTCAAGGAAACAAAAAACTCCTTTCTGTATTGCTAACTAATAAATCAAACTCATTTCTCATTAAAATAAAAATGATTACTTTTTCATTTTCCAATAAGCATGTTTAAATAATTTCAACATTATCTATTGTATGTCATAAAGTTGAAATATTTCAAAATAATACATAATATAAATAAATTACCCCGAGAAATTATTTTAAACCTTTAAAATTGAATATAATTTTAAGAAACATAAAAAATTTCAATATCATTGGAGTTATCAATAAAGTTTGGAATAAAATAATAAAATCCTAAATAGTTTGGAATAAGATTTTTCTTATCCATATATTACGAGCAGAAACTTGTTGATAATAGACATGCAAAATAATTTAATAATGATAAGCTAAAATATTTCAAACTGATAAAAACTGAAAGGTAAAATAATTTAATAATTAAGGATAAGCTAAATACTGAATAATTTCTTAAGAGTAATTGGAATTATAAATCAGCAAGAATTTAAAAATAGAAATAAAGAAGCGTAAATTGCTTATTTTAAATCAAATATGAATTTCTTATTTAAAATAAGGTTACAATAAAAATGCTAGTATTATTTTTGTATGTATTTGTTTTTAATATTTGTGATTTTACAGCACTCTTGAAACGACCAGGTTCTCATAAGAAATTCTATGAGAAACTATGTTTCATGCTGGGAGAGGCAATGATAAATTAGAGTAATAGTTAAGTCTAGAGCATTACTATATAGCTAGTTCTTAGAGTAATTATCTAGATTTAAAAATAAACATGAATTTCCTAGATTTGATCTTTGCTCCAGAAATTTTTATTATAATTATCTGGATTTAAAACCATTATTCAAATATATCATTTCTTTCAATTATTAGTGAAAATGCCTCAAAATTAGTCATGGATATGTTAGTGTATATGTATTAGGCGTGAGAAGATATGTGTATAAACAGAATAAATAATAATAATGAACAGAATTAATAATGTATGTATATATATATATAAATCCTTTTAACAAGAAATCGAAATTACTCTCAGAAGCATTCTGTTTCCTTTGTTATTTCAAGTTCATGCCATTAGAAAGCAGAACATCTGCCCATAGCATTTCATATCTTTAAAGGTCACCTTTCTTAACATATATATATATATAGATATCCTCTCGATAAATTTAATCTTCTATATTTAGAAGCTGGATATTCAAAGCGCTTAATGAGTAAAGATCCCGAAACCATTCCGAAGCATGTACTTAATGTAAACGTGAATGGTATAGGCATATATATCCATGATAAAAATTAATGTTTTAGTAAAGGTAAATCTCCAGCTGACTTCGAATATCCATTAACAAGATAAACCCGAAATTTCGATCCCTATCCCAAGTCCCGGTGATTTCTGTCACAAACAGCAGTTACCTACCTAATGTAACCTCTGTTTTGAAAGGGGCTTAGTGGACGGAGAGAATTTCGTTGGCTGGCTCGCACCTGCATCAGTTTCTGATTATTGACTTTACCGTTTGCGTTGGTAATGGAGTTGGACGGTTCCTCTCATTTCCGGTTCCCTATTCGTCAAGGTATTGATCTTTAAACGGGGCCGGAAGTGATTTCTAAGCTTGCATCCACATTACCACTTGAATAGAGCACTGATAAGTGGTAATTAAAGAAAATCGAAAGCATTTGGATAAAAGGAGCTCCACATAAAATGAATCTATTTCGGTGTTTCATGCGTGGCCATGATGATTCGGTTTTAAATTTTAGAGCTCATTAAAATATTGAAATAACCTAGCAGAACTCGTGAAACCAAATCAAATCTCTAATTTGAACCTTTTAAATATATATTAGGCAATTTATATCAATATAACGTAAGGTTTTAATTACAAATATATCACAAACTTGTTCGTTAAAATAATAACATAAGTTATGTTGTTTAATATGGGGAAAAAGTTTTTTTTTAAATGTTTTTTGTTGTGTTTTTTTAAAGTGAGGAAAAGTGAACAAAAAGTATTTAATAATATTCTAAAATTGTCAAAGATCATGAAGTTTAAGTTTATAGATTACCTATTCTTGTTATATATGTCATTAACGGAGTCTTTTGGTAAAAGTTTAAATTTTGTATTCAGTAGATTGTTAAATTAATTATTTACCCAGTCTAAAATAATCTCAATAAATTTTAGTTCAGGTAATGTAATTGAGATTAAAATTAATATATATTGTAGAAAAACATATCAGCGATTCCACCTATACGAATATTATGTCCTTAATTTAATTAATGTTCAAATTTATAGCTGTAATAGTCATAAATGTGTATAATTTTAATTTACTATCAAAATTTGTTAAACTTTCTCAATTATGAATACTTTTGATGTATGTGTTCTCTATATTTGATTCTGAATTTCTGTCAGCAGAACAATCAATAAATCACAAAAAATTAACATATCCTGCATTTTTATAACACATGAATTAATGAAAAAAAAATTTAAATAATGATTTTATATCATTGATGTATTCATACTAGAGAGAGGGTATTTTTCATAATTTCAAGCATTTTCAACAAATTCTTAGTTTTATATAATAAATTGAATCCAAAAGACTGTATAATAAATCTATATATACTTATTTCTATAACGTATGTCAAAAAATTTTCTTTGAAAGCATATTCTAGAATCATAGATCGAAATACAACCTTCTCAAAACAAATACATATTGCTGCTAAGAAAAATAAATTTATAGTTACCAGTTTTTTTTTGAGACTGAAACATTTCAAGAAGAATTTTAGTTTTTCCACCAGCAATTCTTTTACTTCAATGGAGTTTCGTATCCCACATGACAGGAGACATTTCTATATAAAAGAACATCCCCATGCTATCCTCGAAACTTTTATATGTAGTATTGCATACTTTTGTTACAAAAATACACAATATGAGCAAAAATACTTTTGTCTCTATAAAAACACAACTCAATTTTGAAATAGAGTTGTACTTTCATGAAAAATATCTTCTTTAAATAAACACGGTCACTATTGCATACATTGGTAAAATTTTTCTAATATTAAAAAGGTTCTAACTATTCGTAAGAAAAATGCCCATGAGAATATTTTGAGCATTTTGTTTCAATACAATTTCTGTAGAAAGAGTCCAATGAGTTTTCAGAGCCATCATTTTATTTAATTGATATTTCATCGCTATAATTTTTTTACTTCTCTCTCTCTCTCTCAGAAGATAAAATATAATCTGAATTTTTTTGATAGAATATATATATATATATATATAAATACGCTTTTAAAATAATACATAAATAAAACATGTTTTTTCCTTGATTCTATAATAAGGAATATTGATACTTTCTTATTGATAAAAATTATTAAAGCAAATAAAACCATCACAATTAATGCGACTAAATAACGATAAAGTCAATTAGAAATTGTAATATTTTCTAATCATATTTCCACATAAAACAAAATATAAAAATAAACATTGAAAATGTTGAATAATATAATATAATAGTTCACATAAATACATTTACTTTTAAATTAGAATTTTATACATAAATTCAATCAACAGTATTATACTTTTAATTCAATATCTCAAGTGAAAAATAAGCTGTTTTACACACACACCATATTAAATCAAAATTGCGGTCACATCTCTTAAATCAAAGTTTAGAAATTGAGTTTGTTAAGGGCTGGTTTCTCTTATAAAACTCAAGTAATCCTGGGTAGAAATTGTTACCTTCTGTTTACCTGGGAAACATTTGCAAATGTTCATGTACCCAAATAATGATGGAGTTATTATAATGACAACATGATTTATCATCAAGCTAAAATATTCTCTGTTGATTTAAATAACATTCTAGACAATTACAGGTCGTAAATGCTTCAGTTTAATATCTAGAAATTATAATCCCTCAAAATAAATAAGGAATATGAATGAAATACTAACTCCTCCAAAAATTCCTTCCTCACTATTGCTTTTAATATTATGAATGGCAGAAGTATAACAGGGCCGAACAAGAGGATATTTGACTACTTGTAGAGTCAATGTCACTTGGAGTTATTGTACTCTGAGAGCAAAAGATAATCCTAAGCAATATTATCTTTTGATTTTCGTCTTCTCATAGTTCTGGAGCAGAATATATGATTACCATTTCTAATTGTGTGTGTGTGTGTGTGTGCATCATTTAAATATAAACACAATACTTGAATGTGCTACTTAAATAACACTATCATTACTAAACACTATATATAGTATAGAGTATGGAGTTCCAAATATGAACAGTTAAATTGCTCATTGTCATTTAATGGGTTTCAAATGTTCACAATAAATGTCTCTTGAAAGAGTAACTATATTCATTCTGTTCATATATTGTCACTAAGAATAATTCTTCGAATTATCTTAAGTAGCTGTTGCAATCAAAAGTCATTATACAAGAGAAGATGTAAGCTTGCAGTGCATTGGTATAGAAAGAGTGGTTTTCTGAAATACATAATAATTGCTACTTATTATTTCAAACTAAGAATTCCATTCAGATATATAACCAAATTTAATGCTAAAACTTTTGAAGGAAAGCACTTTGCATCTAGTTCAACTATAGTTAAAACTACAATTTGCACTTATTCTTATGTTCGGTAACATTTCCAAATTTTTCACAATAGTATTTTCCATTATCTATTAATATGCAAGAATAGTAAACATTATTTTAAACAAATAAAATTAAAAATATTGCAATATTTAAGAAACTAACATATTTTATCCTAAGGAGCCAATAAACAAACTCTTTTACAGTAAAATGCAAACATAGTAAATTCACTTGGTTTAAAAAAAATGAAAATTCTGTATTCAGTATGTGGGAGAGTAATTTCATTATATTTTGGGCGTAGTTCATTAGTTATGAAAATGCAATCTTCAAGTAAAGAAATTTCACAATAATTTTACAGCCATAATGCATATACTTGTCAATGCAAAAAATTATAGACACTAATTTGAGCAGCGATTTAAATATACATCGCATTTTTACATCACCTTTACATTTTATGCTCTAGAGCAAAGGAAAAATGTTAAAAAAAATTCCCAGTATAAATATCTAAAATATTTTAAAAACAGTGTGACAGAGAGAAATATTTATCACCCTGTAAATATGAATGTTAAGCACAGTATTAAATAAATTAATAATATATTTTGGATCAATTTTATTCTTCAGATTATTTATGAAATATAATCAAGATTATTTATAAAAATATTCAAGAAATTACGTGTTTCAAAATAAAAAGCGGAATGATGAGTTCAAAACGGTAAAATGATTCTGATGTTTCATATTTTTTCAGCTATATTGCTTATTACTCAACTGTCGTGAAAAAAAGTTACCAGCAACAATCAATTTAAAGTACAACTGCTTTGAGTACAATTTTTCGCCAAATATTACGATGAAAATTTCCATCATCATATATTGAAGGGTTAAAATAGCCGTTCTTTTTCAGTTACTCTCGTAACAAAATGCATTCTTCTTTACTTTCCAGCCCCACTAAAACAAGGAAAGCACTATTATACTTATAGCCTTTATTGCTTTCAGTAAAATAAAATGCTTAAAAGCCATTGTTTCCTAACCAAAGAAACATTATACTTAATACAACTGAGTTTATTCAGTTGAAACAAGAGTTACATACTATTTGAAAGTTTTACACATCGCGTTTGAAGCTTTTCAAGGCAAATATCTATAAAAATTATGCTAAATGTTTATACAATTATAAATAAGCAAGAATTATTTTTTATCTAAAGCTTCAATTTCAATGAATGTATCGATAAATAATATAGAATTATACACCATTAAAAATGTTTGATTGTTAAGATTTTTTAAACAACGGCTTGCAATTGGATGGCTAGCCTTTCGCCACAACAAGTCTTTCTAAACACCTAAACATTTATATTTTCCCGGTGGGTACCTGTGAACAAAGTCACTAAAGCGAGTAGCATTACCCACGCTATACCACCACAAACACGTTAATAAAGTGGGCCACATTCATACACCATCTCAGGAGAAGGGACAGAGAAAGAAACATCCATGACAGAACCGGGATTTGAGCCCAGGATCCACAACCTGGGAGTCATGAACGATAACCACTCATCTATAGATCGGCTAATAACTGTTTTAAATATTTGTGAATCATAATTGTAGATTTTTTTAGAGCTGATCATGTAAACAAAAAAATAGTCTTTTATTTTCACTCAAGCTATATATAAAATAATTATATTAAACCTTAAATGCTAACTTTTTCAATTAAAATTCACCGAAACAAAGACTAAAAAATTATTATTTTCCGTATCGTTATTTATACAGTTATTTTTTGATTAAAAATGTTTCGAATTACATTTTTTATAATTAGAGACGTTCATTTTCCGATATAACTAAAAAGTTCTAAACTCCAATAATGCATAATGCTACATAATAAAATTTATATTAATTTAAGATTAAATATTTTTATTTCAATATGTCATTCATTTAAATAAAGAAATAAAAATTTTAATTCGATATTAATTTCACATTTGATATTAATTTGTATTTTAAGTTTCATAACAATCACTGGATTTTGCTCTGTATGTATGCATTGATTAATATAACAAAGTGTGTTAAATTTTATATCATATTTTTATGAAAATCAGTGCAATATAAACTTCTTTATTTTAACAAATTTTACATTAGAATTATATTTTAAAATGCATCATTTACATAAAACCAACGAAATACAAATTTGTAATAAAGCTGCTTTTTAGACAGTAAACCTCTTTAGGAATTAAATACTTGAAAATTTTCTAATTTGTGCACTTAAAAATCCTTTCTTATGAAAAAATTAAATTAATAAAATGTTTTACCAAATTGTTCCGTTGTTATAAAATATGTAATTCCAAAAATGTGTGCCAATGTAATACAAAATCTTCAATATACATGCATCTGTTTTACATAATAATAAAACAAATGTAGGTAACGTAAAGATAATCAATAAATTCAAGAAAATATAAATATTTAAATAATAAATGTGTTTGCGACACAGCTTTTTAGAAAATCTAAAAGATATTATATCTATCAAAGTACTTAACACTCCCTATATTTCATATTCTACAGGCTTAACAAGAAAAAAGTATGACAATGAAAAAAAACGAGATTTTAAAGTTGTAGCTCAAAAATATTATATTTTACGAATCAAACTGAAAATAAAACGGATAAAAATTTCTTGGGGAAGAAAAGAGCAATCTTAAATTTGATGATGCCGTCCATGGGTAGGCAGTTCGTTTTCGTACTGGTCGCAGGTGTTCTAACATTCCAAGTCATCTCCAAAATAAAATTGGTTAGCATTCGAATCACTTACAGAATTCCCATCAGTATTTTTATAGGTCTTCTCTTTCCAAGTACCAAATAGACAGTTTAGAATAAAAAAAAAAATATTTTGAAATTTTTTATCTGCAAAGTGGTGGTTTATATGTCAAAAGAAATCATTGGCCACTTCATAGAATACTGTAATTTTTATCTAGCGGAGCATGTAATAATTTTACGGAAAAAATAGAAAAATAATTTGTGTTGGGAAAAATGAAAAATTGAAATTGTTTCAGAATCATTAAATTTTATTTTTTAGGTATTTGATATACATATGCATGTATGTATATGTGCAAAAGTAATATATAAATTAAAATGGAAACACAGAGATTAAATTAAAGGAAAAAATATTCTGAATAAAAGTGAATAAAAATCATAAGTTACATCTAAGATGAAATACAATATTTATTTAATACTGGTATATTTACTTAAAACCATAGTTTTCGACTTAAGTTTTGAAGATTAATAAAATTTTAATTTATGTTTTACTTTATGAATATGGAAATAAAAAAATTCTGATTATTTTAATTCTTACCTATACTGAAAAAACTTTATGAACATTTATTTAAATTTTTTGACATTTATTAACTAATTAAGTAAAATTATATTTGTATGTAAATATGAAAAAAGTTATTAATTTAAAGTCATTAGATTTTCAATATAATCCATGATTATTTTTAAAGAAACAGTGTTAGCAAAATTTCTAAGCTACAAAACACGCGAAATAAGGTATTTAGACAGTTCTGAAAAGAGATCAATATTTACTGAAAATAGAGCTTTTATTAATTAAAACAGTAATTTTAAATAAGTTAAATATTTATTAAATGTTAAATGTGAAATAGAATTATTGTTTTAAATTCACTCTGTATTGCTTATTTGAACATTTTTATTACTTTTATTAAATATCAACCATTAACCATATTTCTAAAAGATTCTTGTGACTTTCATATCGTTTGATTTTAAAATAAAATGAAATCTGCTGCTCTAAAAACAAAAGTAAACTGTACAAAAGTATAACAAAAACATGTCATTAATTATTATATACAGTGATAAAAACTAGGATTTTTTTATATTTCTTTTTTGTGAAGTGCAGTAAATGGTGTAAAATACAATTATATACACGCAAACGTAATTTTTACCTAAAATCTGCCTGTGCTCTGCGTTTCTATTCATATAAAATGAGTCAGTTAAACTATTATTCTCTTTTCTGTTCCTTTTTTATTAAATAATGAAGCTATAGATTACAAATGCAATTTTTATATTATTTTACACTAAGATAAAAATGAAATTATTTCGTACAATTCCATACAGTAAGATTTTTTAACAAATATTTGCTATAAAATTTTTTCATGTGATAATTTTCATGAAATTAATAATCATCTTATTACACGAATCAATAATCATTATTAATTCCATGAATAATTAATCATGGAATTAATAATAATTATTTCGAAACTCTTTATGAAAATTATTTTTATGGAATTTAGGAATTAGAATTAAAAACCTGTAAACTAATTTCACTATTCCCTTGGATTAATGAAGTTAAAAGTATTAACATTTAACCTGGTATAGTTATTGTACATAATTTGCCTCAAATATTTCAATAAATATTCTTTTGAATGTTCTGTCATAGAGTGCAGAATACACTGTCTCAATAAAGTAATAATATCCAACTGGAATGGGAGAAAATAATTTCTGAATTTAATTCTTTGATAATAATCATCATCAGAAACAAGTTCTTCCATCTAAAAAGAATCCATTTCTCTGAAATTAACATAAAGAAAAGATTTGAATATAATTTGTTTTTCAACTTAATTCAAAGCGTTCGAATCGAAATCATACGCTTTAAATGCTTAAGGTTTTAGGTTCCCAATTAGCTAGAATTATCAAATTGTTTTACATGGTATCGCCTTATTCCCATTGGATGTTTCAAGGAAACGGAAATCACAACCATTCTTTTGTTTCGTAAATCTCTTGAACATTCTATAATTAAAATCTTTTTTTCAATTGAAACTTAGGGGAGCGGACAATTTTTTAAGGGTGGAAGAGATAAAGAGAATACTCCTTCGTAATTTCGGTATTTGTTATTCGAAAGAGCTAATTAACTAATCATCGATTTTTCTCTTTTAATATTTTGTGGGATTCGTTTTCACTCAGAAATGGGGTATTTTTTATATTCCTTGTCTATAATCCTTCAGTTTAATTTAAAAGAATTCAATTTTAATTTTAATTACATGGTTTCAAAGAAGATAAATATGTTTGCTTTATATGTCAGACAGATAAGATTTTTGATTTTTTTTTTTACACGCAATGGAACATTTTCATTAAAAGTAAAGTATTCATTAATTCTTCATAGCATTAAGAAAAATTATTTTACAGAATTCAATTTTAATCATTATAATGTATTACAAACTCGTGTCTCATTTTTGTCAAAATTTCAATAAAAATTGTTAAAGTTATTAGTAATAGTTAATAGTTAATTTTATATAATTAAACAATATTTAAACGGGATTTTTAATTCAGTATTCAAAGAAAATAGTCAGCAAATTTGTTTTCGATACAAGAAAAAGTTTATCTATTCGACGGACATAAACTCTTAAATTATTTTGAAAAATAATTAGAAACGCAGTTAATGTCTTCAAATGGTATGTTAATATCTTAAGCAAATAAAATCATCGATTTTATGTATAATTTATTCCCAAACATTTGTACAAATTTAAAGCAATTATTTAATCTGTAGGCGTAAAAACTTGAGTATTAGGAAAATGCAAATAATACTATAAAACAATAAATTTATTTATTGTTTTATAGTATTATTAGTAACAAAATATGTAAAATACCTTATTATTTATTAATTCATAATAAATAATTCAAAATAAATAATAACGTTTATTTTCTTAATCTTATTATAGTTAGATAAACTTTCTTGAAAGTACTTTTTTCTTTCTCTGCTGTACTTTTTAATATACTTAAAATCCTCTTTTAGATTGATCCCATATTTATATATTTTATTTTTATAATATGCGTTTAAGATTTTATCAGAAAAATTAACTTTACTACATTATTTTGGTATCATAAATTTGTTTTATAAAAACTGGATAAAAGTATTCATTTTGACCAAAATATTTCTGAAAATGTTAACACTCTTAAAGCCATACAATAAAATGTTTTCACTGAAACAAAAATAATTATTTTATAAGAAATTTTCGAACACATTTATATATAGTAAGCCTTTTTAGCATTTTGAAAATGTTTCAATATCAATCGGAAAAATCAGGACTGATGTGATATACACATGAAACACATAAAAAGAGAGATATATATTTTATATATTTAACTGATCATTACAATGCCGAGGCTCAATTTTAAAGTTCTTGTAATGTTTATCCATTTGTACTATTTCTCAAAACATTATTTTGACATATCTTCTAGTGATGATACCATCACCCAAATTTGAGAAATGAAATTATGCTGTAAAATGAACTATTGGAAATGAGCGAGGATCATAAAGTTTTGATAAAAACATTTTAAATGATGTAAAGGAAATGTCGAGGTATCTTAGTGTAGTAATTCCATAGTATAGAAGTGGCTTTCTAAAGTATTATATACAAAAGTAGCAATATATAGTATAGTATATCACCCAATGGAGTAAATAAAATTGCTGCGTACTGTTTTTCATACATATGAGAAAGTCTAAAATAAATCTTTCGATAATTTATTTCCATTCTTCTTGAAATACAAATATCCTTAAATCTCTGGTGACAAATAGGAATATAAATTTAATTTTCAACAGAGCTTAATTATTTTAAGGAAACAGTTCAATTTATATTAGCTCTGCTATAGCAATTTTACTTGTAAGGTAGAAACTGCAAATTAAGCAGAAATTAAGTTTTTGGTTTCTTAAGATATTTGTAATTGTTTTCACCATATATTTTACATCATGAAATAGAACCTCATCTATTGGTTTAAGCTATATTAGATTGTACACAAAATATTTGAGAAATATATAATCAATTCTATTATAAAGACTTTAGTTTATACACCGGAATTATGTTATTTTATAATTTCCAAAAGTAACCCTTTACACTTGTTATGCATTATTTTATTTTTCTCAGAGATGTTAAAAAGAAGCAATATGCAAATTGTTTATAATCCCAACACTTAAATCATGAAGGCGCGAGTTATTTTCTGCGCGGTATATCTTTTTATTATTGAGAATTTTATTTGAAAATAAAATACGAGATATTATTAATTAATGCTAAAATAATTGTCATCGGCCATTTATTAATGACATAATTTTATCTATTGTTGCTTTTTGGAGATTGCTGGAGATTCGTATCATTAAGGTATACTAAAATATTTTATAAATATTATTTGCAGTCATGCAATGATACCAACAAATTATAGCGATATTAATAATACAATAATACATGAAGTGTGCCAATTTTTTTTGATTAGACGAGAGAATACAAGATATTTATAGAATACACGTTCTTTAATTAACAGAAAATGCAATGCCATAGCATTTTACTTAAGATTTATGTACGAGGTCGTTATGAATTTTCTACTTATCATATTTTAAGGACGTGAATAACAACAGTTCTCGTATTCTTCGAAGTGTTATTTTAAGATCCATAAAAATTTTCTTTTTCATGTTTTTTTTTTTTTTTTTTTTTTTTTTATCTCAAAAGGATATTGTTTTTAAACAGATTTTTAAACAACATTACCCTTAATTAAAAAATATTCTCAATGAATGTCATTATAATAAATTACAAAATCAACTATAGCATTCTCATGCAAATACGCTGCTTTATCTGCGTTTTCAAATAATGAAAGCTAAAGAAGGAGAGCACAGTTATAGTTCAGAGATTCATTAAGTATCGGTATACGATATGGACTTGAAGAAATATTTGTAATATAGTTTAAAATTTCTGTTCAATGTGCTTAAAACAAAAATATGATTGTAAATCTGTATATTTGTTATATAAACTCCATCGTTTTGAAGTTATAATTTCATTAATCACATATTTAAGAATAAAACAACCAGATTGATTTAATAGAAAATTTTATGTCTTTTGGTTTTCCAACAACAATAAAGTTTTTTAGTGTTATAAAAGTTTCTTTTTAATATAAAGCTAATTTTATTTGGTTTTTTCATGTTATAACAACATTTTTCATTAAAATTTATTCAAAAATCGAATTCAATTGCAATGATTTGGAAGGGATTGAATGAAATATTCGTAATTATCAAACACTTATTTTAACTCAGTTAAATAAAAAAATTTAAATTATTTTAATTTGCATTTTCAGGTAATGATGCTAATGAAACAAATTAGTAACCAAAGAATTAATTATACAAAAATGTTAAATTAATTATTACTGCTTAATGAGTAAAACAATTTTTTGACATTTTTAACTGAAATTATTAAATTAATTTTAATGTTACATATATTCGCTATTTATGCAATTTTTAAAACAATTTAGTACTTTTTTGTTGCTTGGGTGTAAGTTTTAATAAGAATTCATCAACCTTATGGAAATAATTATTAAAGTCAGCTCAATTCATTCATTAATATTTCAAGAAAAATTATGAGAACACTTCTATCGCTTTTTCTTACAGTAAACATTAACAGTTTAAATTAAATATCTTAACTCTTTGTATTCTAAAATTAAATTATTTTTGGAATTTCTTTAAATAAAGGTGACATAAAATCGGTAAAAAATATAAATTTATTGTAAATATTTGCAGTAATTTTAAAGGAAAGTCTTTTTTTACTCGATGTATTCAAAAATACTCGAAATATTTGAATAGGATAAGGAAATATCTATCAGACAGAAAATGCCTTATCAAAACATTATAATGATTTTTTATTCCAAAATTTCTGTAGCTGAATTTCTTTATTATAAATATGAATATCATTAAACAGAAATTTGATTGAAACCCCTTATCAAATCTAAATCTTTTTCGGATTTTCTTATTAAATTTATCAATAATTCAAGACTTATTTAAAAAAATATTAGATTTTTAACAGAATGTATTTCATATCCAATTCATTGTAACAAATTTTGACTGTAAACACGAGCACAAAATTTATTTCCAAGTGTATATTTATTTAAAAAACATATTACTCCAAAAGAGAGAATAAAAGGTGAATTACTCTCTCTCTCTTTCTGTACTCTAATTAATAATTCAATAAATTTGAGCAATCGTGCTTTTCACATTTAGTCACAAATGAATCTCACACATAATGCTGATCTGTTTCAAGAACTATAATCACATAAAATAAGTCAATAAAAATTGTCCTGAGTTTTCTTATGTTACAATATATTATAACAACTTTGTAAATAGTGGATATGCTGAAGCTTAATGCATTTGTTGTGCATTTTATATCCCTTTAAATAATTAAAAGAAGCCTCAATAGTATCAAATATATTTTTGAATGTCAGAAGACAACGAAATTTTGTTAGAAGAATGTTTCATTTTTCAAAGAAGGTAGTTATTTTTGGTTTTATACATTTCTATTTTTGTATTTGAATTTGAATTGTGCATTAGATTTTACACACACACCACCGATATATATATGTATATATACATATATATATGAATCTCCGTATGTATATATGCATAACTGTACGCGTATTAGATTGATAAAATGCAGAATTTCACATTACACAGTATATTTTACCTGAAACTGGAAAAGAAAATAGTTCTATTTTATCTTCGGTGGAATTAACGATCGTGTTTATGTTCAGCGTGAATCTCCAGAAAAATATTTCTACTTCTTAACGCATTCTCTTTCCTTTCTATCTATGTGTTTTTCATTCTTTTTATATTTTTTTTAAAGACTAGCGTCATCTATTGTGTTGCTCCCTTGGTAAAGCAAATGGGGAGAAGAGAACTGATAGATGGTGAATAGGTCTATGGATCATTCGATCGCTTTTTCTGAACTAGAAAAACGCATTTTTTTCCTTGATAGAAAATTCTCCTTCCTCTGAACATTTCTGAGAAAGGGTTGTCGTAAATCACTAATAGTGTAGTTATTGGGATATTTTTATGGTAGTTCATAAAGAATGTTGATGTTTCATTCCCAATTTTATATTTTACGTTTGTTAAATTTGCTTACTACTCTTTAACAAGAAACAAAAATTCAACAAAATTGTTTGTTTGTTCAAACTTTTTGTAATTTTTTTTATTAGATTATAAAAAAAAAGTTATTTTATACTCTATTGCGAAATTTCAGATTTACAGTTTTCTGTATCAATTAATTTTAAATAGACTTGTAACACAATCCAACTCATAAATTCTATGGATTACGTTAGTTGCTTAAAACAATGTTTTATAGAACTAAATTGAGTATTTATTATCATTGCACAATCACCTTCATATATCTAAAAAAATTGTTTACTTAGCATATTTTAAAGGATTTCTAAAATCATCTTTGCCAATAAAAAGGTATATCTAGGCATTATAGGCATTATTTGTCATAAATTGAAAGTAAAAGCATCCTGATAGAAATTTTCAATCGTTAAAATATAAATAAATAAATTTGATTAAACTTTGAGTAATTTTATTTCTGAATTACAAACATTTTCTGAATTAAACACTTCTGAAGATAAACTATAGTAAAACAAGTATTTCTAAATATATTTAAGATAAAAAAAATTAAAGAAAGCTTCAACTCAACAAGAATTATGTAGTTGTTAAGAGCCTCAAATATTTAAGTAAATTTTAATAAAATGTCGGTCTTGTGCAAGGAAAATGCCAAGATTTTGATCTTTCGCTCAAGAAATAAAAAAAGAGGGAATAAAATATTAAACAGATATTACTAAAGAAAAATTTTAAACTTATCTGGTCGATTGAAACTCAATTTACAAAGGTAATTGAAATTGTAAATTGAAATTAAAACTAGAAAGTCAAGTTAAGTAGAATGAAAATTCACACAATGAAATTGATATTATTATTTCTCAGCCCACAAAATTTCATTATTTATTTCTTAAAAAATAAATCATAAAAATTGTAAAGTTGTTGAAAATTATGTATAAGTATTTGCTATGTTAAAAATGTAACTCAATAATTACATTAATTTAGTCAACAATCTCAAGGCCAAAATGCTTAAAATTTTATAATTCCTTGTTTCTTAACATTCAACAACATCAAACTATTAAATTTAAACAACACGCTCTTATGAGGCAATAATAGTTGCAGACAGTCCATCCAACAGTCATGAAAGAAGTGTTGGGGTCAACATAAAAATTGCTTGGTCAGCAGTTGGCCAACTTCATGCCAATAGTTGTGTGTTTGCTCTGGATTGGTTGCATATATCAGCTTTCTGTATAAGTTTTATACTTACTTTAGATTCAGCTACCTTGGTATCGTTTCATACCCATAGTTTATTAAATAAGTAAAAGACAGTTTTCATTTTTCAAAAAGAAAATTATTTCAGAATTTACGTGATGTGATGCATTTAAAATTTATAATTTACATTTTTAACACCGGTAATTAATGTTTCCTTCTATTATTCTATTATGCATCTTCTATTATTAATATTTTGTTAATTTTAAAATATTTCATCAAATAATTACTAGGAAAAAAGTAATAAAATTCATAATATTTTACATTTCCTTCAGAAATTTTAAATATTGATAAGAGGTTTTCTTATTTTAGGTGTGAATGAACCCCGGTTGGGGCCGCAGGCCTCAATTGCTCCATGATGACCAGAAGAATCTGTCCAGTTCTAGTCTTGGTTTTACTGGTCTTACAAGGAGCTGTGCTGGTCTGGTACGTACTCCACAATCTTTTTACAAAATCGTTAATTTTTCATGCGAGATCTTTTGTTGTAGAAATTTTTACGCTAGTAAAAAATCAGAAGTTAATTAAATCAAATAAAATGTTGTAAGTTAGTGAAAAAGGAAAATGATTTTTTTGTTTAGACATATTTTTTAACTATTTTAAAACATTAATTGAAAGTTATAAATAAAATATAAATTTGAAATGGGATGATACAAAAATGCTGCATGAATATTTTAAAAATGTGGTTGAGTAAGCTATCTAAAATAAATGAGAAGAATGTTACTAACTTATTAATTTAATAAATCATCATGAGTAAAAACATAATTTAAAATATTATAAAAATGTAGATGTATAGAAGTCTTGTTCTTAGTCATAGTCAAAATTAAAATTTCGTCTTATATATCGAAAATTTCTATAAGATAATCAAAAATCAAAGTTTAAGTAATAAAACATAAACTTTGATTTTTATTAAATTTTTTGATTTGAATTAAAAGTCAAATTATTGTACGATTTGTAAAAAAGATACTTAATTTGAAAAATCAACCGTAAAAGCATTTTGATTTTTCTATTCATGCTAAGTAAGTTAGTTTTCAGACTCTAAAGCAAGCTATTCAGTAAAATAATGCAAATCAGGATTAATTAGAGAAAGAAGTTGAATATATTTTTTCACATACAATTCTGCAATTATATTTAAATTTTAAGAATTAAATAATCACCTAAGCAAAAATATTGACAGGAACTTAAAAATAATTTTGCATACTTTAATTTTTTTACTTTGTTTATTTATTAATGTAAATTGTTTCCACTTATACTAATAAATAGCAGGAAAAAGCTAAAATAATTGAAATATTAGAACAATTTATCCCCGTTAATGTTACAAAACTTTTTCAGCTTCATCCTCTTTGTAAGACGCTTTGAAAACTTATTATTTTTTAATGAGCCCAAAAAAGGTAACTTAAAAAGTTAATATTTTAATCCTCTTTCAGTTTTAGAATTAAAAAAGAATTGGTTTTCTGAATGGCATGCTTATGAACAAAAATATTTTAAAAAATACCACTTAACAGGAATTTTGAAACGTGTAATTTGAAAACAGCGTGCCAGCTTATGTGGAAATTTTGTCATTTCACTTTGGCTCAAAATTAATTGTCCTTTTTCATAAATCAAATTTGTTTTGTCATCTCACTCATATTCAGAATTATTCATTTTTGTTAAACTTGAAATAAAGGTATTTAACATTAACTGATAAACAAAAAACTGCATCTGTAATATTCCAATCATTTTTTTAGCAAACTAATAAAAATGGATATGTTCTCTTAATTTGTATTTAGAGACATGAATATAAGAAAACACGATGTGTGACAGAAACATTTTTGCATTTAGTATGCTTTGTGGACTGTAATTTCAATTTTATGTTTTTTGCTATTACGTAAAGGCTATAGTTCAAACTAAATTCTCATGCATTACTTGATTATATAAAAAATTCAAGTTTTCCTTAATTTAAAGAGAAATATTTATGTACTCAATTATTAATATTATCACTTGTATGTCTACTGCAAAATATTAGAACATTTATCACTTCTTCTAGTGCTTTAAGCAATATAAGTAACAATCTAAGAATGTGTAATACAAATATTAGAATTGGTAATACCAATATGTTGCTATATAAGTCTTAAAACCAATTAACCTACCATATCAACTTGAATGTTTATTACAGTAAATACCCAGCCAATGAAATCAATGTTAAAAAGAAATCAGATTATTCATAGATCCATATGCACATAATTTATTAAATAATCATTATTAAATAAAATTTCATGTTAAGTTTAAATATGTGTTAAGATTTTTAAATAAATTAAACATTTACAGGCTCTTTAGATACCAAAAATTATGATTTATTTTTCCTGTTTTCCTTTTTTAATTGAATGAAATTTTCAAAAGAAATAAGAATGCTCTACTTCTTATTATGATTAAAAAAATAATAAAATAAATCTTAAATTAAGTGCCCTTAAGCAATTACATGAAATATATTAGGAGTGATAATAAAATATCTAATTATTTTTTAAAGTTTCCTAATTTGATTAATAATAATTCCTTAATTATTAATTTTATGAACAAAAAATAATACTAATAATTATTAATAAATTATTAAATTGGTATTAATTATACTTTTTATGTAATATAAATTAGTACAACGTATGTTAAAGTTTTTTATTCACTTTTAACTTTTTTTAAAAGAAATTTTCCTTTTAATTGCATTTAATACAATTTCTAGAAATGAAGAGCTTTTCGCGGTAATATAATTTAATAATTACGTAATAAGAAAAAATATTTAGGTTATTTGTTATAAAAACAGTGAAGAAAAATTATTATTGAAAAGGATTTTAAAACATAATTATAGCTGTCATTCTAAAAAAAAAGTATATTTTATTACCAGTTTTGATACCAATATAATGTGAAAAATTATTTTGCTTTGCAACATTTTCTTTTATAATAATGCTAGGAAATGAAAATAAATGTTCTTAAAATAAGTTTCTTATTTTCATTAACTGAAATATCTTCAGGAAAAGGGAGAGTAGTTGGTGATTTCAGATGAACTTGCGTGCAAAATACTTACTGTGTAACCAAGAAGAAATATTTAGACAATATGAATACATAACTCTCTAAGATAAACTTTAATACCAAACTTTCAAAAGGTTTTTGAATTTCATTTTGCCTAACTTTCTTCGAAAATTTCTTTCCTCGATCAAAATTAATCTTCTCCTTCAAACAAATTTTGTGAAAGAGCTTTGAATTCATCTGTACCAAATATAAATATTTTAGCGTACTTCATATGTTTACAATAGGCTTTAGTTGTATATTAATATTACAAAAGAGCTTTAATACATTACTATATATTTTTAGAAAAAAAAGGAAATATACATTTGATTCAAAACTAACTACAGTTAAATTTAAATAAAGAAATTTAAGTTTAATTATATTAGACACAAATTCAGGGGTATTTAAAAAAATTAATAAAAAATATTGCTTTTATTGAGCATGTATATAGTTTCCAAATTGTATATTTAATTTATTTAATTACATTGAAATATATTCTCTGAAAAGTTCAATCACTGTTTTAATAACAAAAATTTCATTCCGATAAAATAAAAAAACTAGTCTTAAATTTGTTTTAAATTTTTTATATTTTTAATTTCAAACGACTAGATAATCAACTGCTAAGAGCGGATCCTGAAATATTAAATTCACCAACTAATTGTTGTGACCATTTTTACACTGTCCTCTTTCCTTCCAACGGAAAGTGCTCGGTCAATTAACTCAAATACAGATAGTGGCGTGTCCTAATCTTACTGCGAGCATCGTCACTTGCCTCAAAAGCTCAGTACAGTGATTGCAATGGAAATCATTAACATAAATTTCTCTACATTCTGGACGTTGATTTGTCTGTTACGTGAAGGAATATCTTATTACTAATGATGATAAAACCAGTAATGACATCAGAGCATGATCATTTAGCTCCAGTTATTGCTTCGCATTTAAATCTCAAGAGATTCAAATCATGGTACCATTCGCTCTATTGCTTGTATATTTCGATTTCTAATTTTTTTCTACTGATTATTATCATCATTTTGTTCTATTCATTGAAAACAATCAGTAGTTGTGCTTTAAAAATATTGCTTTATGTATTGTAGTATGTATTTAAGTAGTTAAGATGTGAATGATTTTTGTTCTAATAATTACTTAAGTAAATCTTAAGACATTCAATTAATATGGTAAGAAAAGTTTTACTTACACAACAAGTTATGTAAATGTGAGAATCTATACATCAATTAGCATACAGCTGAAATAGTGTTTTGTATTAAATTATTCAAAATTTAGCATTTTGTAAAAGGATATTATGATTATTTAAGTTTTAAATATAGCAACATTTTCTTACAGTAGTCTTAGTGTAATCTATTGGTAAACAAAAATGCTGAATCACACTGCTTCAAAAGCGAGTTTTACTTTTTTCAAATTATAAATCAACTTAATGACATTCTACAGGAAGCAACTTAATTTCCAATCTTCTGTTTAAAATAATCTGGATGAAATTAAGATTAAATTCTGAATCATAACGAACCCTGCTTTTGTGAACCAACAAAGATCACAAAAGATTGCTTTGTCTTAAATGCAAATATTATTTTTTTCAAGTTTGTAAAATTTTAATATTTCCAAAGACTATATCTTGTTATGCCATAAAAATAGCAGGGAATTCAATAAAATATTTTAAACACATATTTACAAGTAAATATAATAATATATTAAAAATTGATAAATTTTTAATATTTTCAACTTTAATGAAAATATTCTCATAAGCATTATAATCTTCTTTAAAATTCTTATCTTATATTGTATTTATATAGAATATCAATATTAAAAAGGCTATAAAGCATATTAAAAATTATCCTCATTAAATAAAATATTCAATATTCAAGTATGTTTTCAGCCTGAATTATTATGAACATAACTCTCATTTATTTTTACATTTTGCTGAAAGGGTATATAAATAATTACAGTATTGGTTCATTAAATGTGGAAATTGAAATAAAATGTTATTTTATCATTTGTTTTTAAGCTGATAAAGTAAATATATATATATATATATATATTATAATTAATAATCATATTTTTCTGGAGTATTTAAATTAATATATCATTAATAAGATTTTAACTCGTTTTTAATTTTAAGTCATACCACAAATATAAACAGCAATTTGCTTCGAAGATATATTTACAAACAATAAATAATGTAATTAGCCACAGTGAAATGTCTTGCTCAGTTAATTAATACCTTGGTAATTAATGAAAAATAGTTTAATATAAAACTCATAAAAAATATTGGAAAGTATAATAAATAAATAAATTTACTTCAGCACATTCTATTCATTAGCGTTCTATTTACTCAACAGAATTCTCTATTTTTAAAATAATGTAATTTATTTTTTTTCTTTTCGAAGAAAAAATTGAAAACATTTATTAAATAATTATTCGACTGTGTTTTGAGAAAACATTAATATTTGAAATGAAAAAAATTATTTAAACGAAAAATTTTATTTTTCCTTTTATACTCATTTTATATGTTACTTTAATTCGATGTAATAAAAGCATATTCCTAAGCACTATTTAAAAAAATAATTATTTATCTTCAGTTCAAAAAATTTTCAAGACAGCTAAGACAAAATATATGGAATATTTTGTTTAATACTGAATTCATTTATATAAAACTAATCGCGTATAAATTTAAAATTATCATTTGTTTCTTCGGTCAAAAAAGTAGGGTATTTTATAAAATAAAAGCAGAAACAGACGGAAAGAATACGCAAACATTTTCAAATGCATCTTTGGTGATTCGTTTTATGTTTGGTTTCTGTCGCAAAAAGCAGAAAAAACGAAAGGAAAATGAAATTACGGGGTCTTCTTATCAAAGAGCAATACAACAAAAGGAAAGTGAAATACCAGGAAGCCCTTTCTTTAGTATTGTCATGTTCCATTTGTATTCGTATTTGTCTTCTTAATTGACAGTTCAATTTTTGAAAGGGCACTTGTAGTCGGGCAGTAGCATACACGTGTTGTATGACAAAAGCAAACTTCCCTGACAGCACTCTTCTTCACTTTTCATTTGAACGCTACTAAATAGAATCCATAAGCTTTTACTTAAAGAGAGAAAAAACGGCGAAGAGAGGGGGGTTGTCTCCAAATTTACTATACAATGAGACTTGATTAATATGAATACGTCACAAGAGAATTATGTTAATTTCTTTTGAATTCAACTGAGTTAAAAGGAAATTTTATTATATTGCCAGTTCTATCACATCTTTCTAGTTTTACTAAACAAAATTGTCTTAATAAATCGAAAGTTGAAGATTTATTACTTGTTCGACTCTAATAAACATTTAACAAAATAAAAGAAATTCTGAGGAAAAGGAAGCGTTATCAATTTTTTTCGTTATTTCAAACACATATTTTGATTACATATTCAAAATATATCGGAATATGTCAACATAAGTGATTTTAGATAAATACTGGCATATTGAATGTTATTTGAATTATGATCACATTATAATGATATATAGTGTTATAATCTGTAAAGTGTTATTCCGTTTCTAAGATTATTTTTAAGACTATAATGTCTTTTAATATTTAATAGTTAATGATGTATAATAATATTTACTGTTTTATTTAAGTCTTCATTATTTTAATATCTATAATAAAAATTCGAGTGCATTTGATTATGAAATTTAATATTTTTTCAATATTATTAATTTTGCTAAGAAAAATTATAGAACTCAAAAAAATAATTGTATACTCTTGCGTCTTATAAAATTTAACAATATATAAAAAATTTTAAATAATGAAATGTGTTAAATTAATTTTAAAAGAAATCTTAAATTAATTTTATTTTATTTGATTGCAGTGTATCAACTGAAATAAATAAAAACAATTTCATTTAATTATTTCTCTATCTTGGAGAAAAATTTTAATTCTTAATTTTAAAGTTTTAGCGTAATGCAAAATAAATATATCTTTACAAACACGAGTAGTTTTTAATTTTAAGTTACCAAGTCATTTAACCATCCATTTGAAATACATATATTATAAAATGCAATTTAATTTTCGTGGGTTGTAACCTATTGTCAAACCTTCACAAGTAAATGAAAAATATTTACATAAATTTATGTCCTAATTTACTAAACAAACATGGACTAAAATAAAAATAATTAAAATTCAATCATTTAAACAGCAAGCATATTTGAAGAGGACTAATCAATAAAAGTTAATTTCAGAACCTATTACTTTGAACGGAATTTATTACAATGGCTTCTGTAATCCCAAACAGAACACACTGGAGATATAATCATTTAATCTTTCGCTTCTGTTTCATCACTCTCTATTTTTTTGTCTTCATTGATTAAAACATTCAAGTTATTAATGACTCATACTCAGATTAATGATCAGGCATTGACACTGGAACATTACATGGAGAATACATTGATCTTTGTGCAAGCACAAAATTAGGGGATGTGTGTATATTACCAAAATTTGCATTTGCTGGTTATTTTTGATTGATATTCTAATGCTTCCTCTTTTAATCACTTATTTTTTTACGAAATTTTTATGGTTAAATATAAGTGAAATGATATAATTTAAATTCCCAAACAAAAGAAATGCGAAATATACATGTGTGTAATAGATTTTTGCTTTTACTTTAAATATCTAACGATTGTAAAATTTTGATTTGTAAAATTCCGACAGATATTCAAATAAAATTTAGCATCAAATGAAGAATATTTCAGTGATAAATAGGATATTTATTTATATATCTGAGGAACTAAAAGGAAATATACATCAAAGACAAAGAATATATACTTCATTTTCCTTAAAAAACAATAACTGGATTCAGTATTCTTTCAGAAATATTTTATGTGATTATGTTTTAAGATATTGCACTTTTCTACCACTGAAAATAAATAATTTGAAAGTACTCTATATTCAATATTTACTTTCATTTAATTCAACAAATACTTTCATTTAATTAGTTTTAAACAACATATTTATGTAACACAATGCATATTAATTAAATTAAAGTACGTTTATTCATCATTCGTAATATATGACGTTTGTTTATTTGTCGCTCAAAGGTCATTTTTTGCACACGAGAACTAATTAGACTAGGCTCATCAGCTTAAAGTGGATTATTGAACTATTACAAACATCAAATTCTAAAGAGGGATTCGATCCCATGAACTGTTGAACGAAAGGCAAGCGCGCTAACCATTCGGCTATTAGCTAGGCTACATACAATACGACAGGTACATTTGTAAGCGCAATGGTTTATCATTAAATATAGTTAGGCTTCAAAATTAAGATAAAAACAATTTTTGATATAAATTCACACTATGTTTACATTGATTAAGTTTCAAAGTTTGAAATACTAAAGTCGTGGAGTTAGACTAATTTCATAACTTAAAAAATTGACGTAGTAATTGCAAATAGTAAAAACTAAATCTTCCATTGCTTGAATGTATATGAAATTGATTAATCAGACTGTAATGGGAATGGATTTATTTTAAATTTAGCAATATATCGTTAGCATTTATTCAGATGATTTTTGTAAGTAAATTTTAATTCACTTATTAATTAATATTAAGTTTTCGCCAAAGATCTGCTAGTTATTATTAGAAATACAAAGAACATTCGATGAAATGTCAGTAATTACAAGCAAATGAATTTTAAATTCAAGTCAGGAAAGAAATATAACTGAATTTATTTAAATTTTATCAAATATATTTCTTTCTCTATAAAACATGCTTGCTGCACTGAAAATTTTTATAATGGAATAAGTGATTAAGAATATAAATGCTTATGAGATATATTTGTATTATCATTTGTAGTGAGATTCCATTTAGTACATCAACAAATATTTAGTTCCAATGAAATTCAGCAATATTTTTTAAAAATAAACATGCAATGAAAAGTGTCAAATATATTGCAATATAAATGAACGTTTCATATCTATAATCTATTTCAAGTTATCCAAATTTTGCGTAGGATAATTTACTTCATTTATAATTTCAATGAAAATTAATCACTTTTTAGTTTTAAAATTCAATATTATCTCTATATATTTGAGTAAAATAAAATAATATTAGAAATAAAGTACAAAATATTTGGGCGCGATTCATTTTTATTTTTCGTCTAATATTATAAAAATCACAGGCATTTTAATGACATCATAATTTAACAGAATTACTCTGAGCTAAAATAAGTTACTTTTATTTCTAATATTTTGGGGAAGTTGATATACCATGTTAATTATTAAATAAAATGGTTTAATTATATTCAAAAATATCTGTCTATAATGTTGTATTTTTATAGGGAAAAATGTAAATATTTTATATAAGAGATAAACTTAGGTAAATAATCTAAAATTTTATAAATGAATTATAAAATTCATGGTTTAAATTGTTTAAAAATATTTCTTTACAACATATTAATTAAACCTGTAAGAGAATATAAAAATATTACTGGATATAACATTCAGCTTAAAGAAATGAACTTTTGTATTTGTAAAATAAAATCTGTCGTGTAATGTCTTATAACTTAATCATGTTAAAATAGATGTTCTTGATTCTTACTCAAGAAATGTTGAAGATATCAATTATCCTCAAGAGGAAGAATTTACTTTCGGTAGTCATAACTAACAAAACATTCATCAGTGGCTATTTTCAAGAACACTTCTTCAGTATATAGACTTGCACTAAATTCTAGAACGTGACAGTGTTGTCTAGACACGTTAGGTATTAATAACGACATTGACGTTTACATCTATTGTATCCCAAGGGTTATTTATGCTTTTATTTCCGGTCGAGAAGGCATCCTTGACCCAGTAGGCCTTCATGATTAGTGACCAGCAGAGATAAAGGATCACAGTGGTCAGAGGCCCTGGACATTTCGCGTAGAGTGGATGAACAGGGCGGCACACTGACGACCCGGCTCATTAAGAAGGCGCACTAGCCTGGACAAATGTTTTTTTTGCTCTTTCCTCCAGATTCTTTTATTTTTCTTTCCTCTTTCGTCGCCGATTTCCTCATCGTTCTTTTTCCTTCTTTTTTTTTCTTGCACAGTACTTGAGATGATTGCCCTAAAAGACTAGTGGACCCAATGATTTGAGTTCTATACCTCACAAAGAAAAAGAGAGAGTAGAGGGATTGATTTCTTGTAAATAGCCTGTAACAGAAAGTTTGTTAACTAGAGAACATTGTGTTGACTCTTTATTTAATAATATATCGTTAAGAAAAGTTTTTGTCCAATAGCTACTTTGCTACATTATTGGTATATATCATAGATAAGAACATTTAATTTCACTTGTATTCAAAGAAAAGTTATCCTTCTACTACATCTTATAGTTGAAGATGATTAAAAACAGAAAAACTCACGCAAAACTAATTTAGGGTTTTAAATGATATTTTTTTCATTACAGCGTTTGATGATTGAGAATTTATTTATATCTTTGAATAGATAATACTATTAAATCTTTGATATTGATTGAAAAATGTATGTCTTTGAATAGATAATACTATTAAATCTTTGATATTGATTGAAAAATGTATATCTTTGAATAGATAATACTATTAAATCTTTGATATTGATTGAAAAATGTATATCTTTGAATAGATAATACTATTAAATCTTTGATATTGATTGAAAAATGTATATCTTTGAATAGATAATACTATTAAATCTTTGATATTGATTGAAAAATGTATATCTTTGAATATATAATACTGTTAAAAATAATGACAGTACTGTTTTACACCAATTTTCCTATTTTGGATACAAGAATCTTTAAAGCATTTTAATAGTTTCCCTAGTATTACAAAGAATGTTCAAAAAGCTAACACTGATTTCTTCAAAACATGTTAATTTTCATAATTTAAATTAGACTAAGTAAAAAACTGATCATTTCATTAAAATTTCAGATCTTAATTAACTGAATTCAGAGACGTTCTTGGTTCTAATTATTTACTGTAAAGCTTTAATACAATCAATTAAAAACAAATAAATTAGTCAAGTTACAGAGTAATAAATAAACTCTATTCACAATTGTATGATGTTTCATAAAAAAAGAGTAAAACTCTAATTAACGTATGCATTTACAAAATTAAAATTGTATTTATGATCAAACATTTTGAATTCATTACACTACTGATGTCCTATTTTCAACAACTATTAATCTCAGTGAAATTTTTTTTTAATTTCAATTAATAGCAATAAATTTTTGTATTTAAATGTTTAATAGTATATGCTGCATTAACATAATTTTGTAGGCTTTCATAAATGCTATTTTTCTACACTGACTTATTTAGAAGACATTACTGACAACATTATAAAAAGTTTTAAGCGTATAGAAAATATTTTTAATTAGTTTCATTAGTTTTAGGAAATATGAGAAAATTAAATTGCATCTATAAAAGCAACATGTTAATTTTCTGCAACAACACTTCAAAGTTATGGCAAAATAAACTTATTAACTCATTTTCATTATTTAAGTTAGCAATTTATTCATTAAACGAGAAACATTAATGAAAAACATGCATCCCATAATTTATTGACAATATTAGCACTATTTTAAATTTCACATGGAGAAAAGCAGAAATGGTTTTTATTATCAATTAATATTAGAAGAAAAATTAAATAATTTTACAAACTTTAAATAATAAATAGCAAGTACTACTTAAATATAATATTTAAAGTGTATGCTTTTTATACGTTTAAATAAGAAACACTTAATTTGATATTATTAGTACATGGTTTAATTAAACACACTTTAAAAACTAAATAAAAAATGTAAAGTTTGATATAAATAACTTCTAAAAACTCGGTATTTATAATATGTTATTTTAGATTTATGTTTTGATTGTTGTATAAAAAGCTTTTCTGTAAGATAACTTGTTTCTGATTGTTGTATGAGAATTTTTAAAAATATATCCTTACTAACCTATTCGTAGAATTTTGAATAATAAGCACTCCATGATATAAAGGTAGAGCTAAACTCAATATAACTTAAATCGCTAGTTTCAAATCTAGCTACTTTAAAAATAAGGAAAATAAGTATTATATCAAATGGCCATTGGAATAAATGGGTACTGCAATAAATGGTAAATTGGCAGCTAAATTTGACATTATCATATCACATTAGGATGATATAATGTTACATAATAATGTAAAAGTTTCCTTTTGTAAAATTTAGCAATGTGTGACTAAACTTCGCTAAGTTTATAACTGAATTCTAAAGTTAAAATCCCTAAATTATGGTTTTAAATATAAATTCGCAGAATTTCATAATTAAAGCATTGCTATTTTTCCTATTTATGCCTTTATTTATATATAAATATGATATTTACTAAATTCCCTTGTCAAATAGCGTGTCATAAAACTTAAATGATTCTAATATATGAATCTGTGTATACATTTATTTGTTCCATATTTTTTGAATAAATATATGTAAGTTTCTTCAGAAAAATAAATTTTCAAGCATATAATTTATTTTAATAGTCGTTATAAATTAGTTTAGGTAAAATCGTATAACTATTCCTATATAAGCTAATTTTGTATATTTTCAATAAACATTCAATTTATTCTTAATTCTATTCAAATATTTTATGAGATGTACTTTATGAGATTTGTTGCCATATTACTTAGAATCTATAAGATTTTCTCGTTATAATATTTTTAAAGACTGCAATAAAAAAGTTAACTTTCTCTACTAAAAGTTTTATTCTTGTTGAAATTTTTATATCACATAAACATTCTACGTTTATTACAACTCTGTAATACATATATTATGCCAAAATAGATAAATTTTAGACATTTTTTTATTTCGATGAAATTATTCAGTATTACGATGAAAATAAATTATATTAAATTTAAATTATCAATATTACTTTTAGAAACTTAATTGTTTGTTGGGATATTATTTGAATAACTTTTTTATCACATTAAGGAAATGTTAACTATGACTCTCTAAACTGAATATTACAAAATTTACTATCTAAACCATCTTTCGTATTTATTAATAAGATTTACCTTCATAAATTTTTCAGCGAGAAAAGATAATGAATTTTATTATTCCTTTTCTAAGAAAATTAGTTTTTCTTTTGCTCTTAAGAGTTATTTCTCTAATTTATTTCAAACAATTTTCTTCCTTATTTTTTATAAAATACATGTTAAAATTTAAGATCGGGTACAAAATTAGCTTTTCATTAAACCCAAAGGTTTGTTATATTTTTTTCGACTCCAGATGATGTAAACTTCACGCAGATTTTAAGGAATATTTTATATGAGACTTTATTTTTGCCATATTTCCGGTAATAAAAGTCTGGGATTGTAGGATTGTAAGCTCATTAATTATTTTTGTTTTGCATTAGGAAATATATATACGAACGAACACTTTGGTAAATAAAACACCAATAAAAAACCCATTCACTAATTTACAATAAAATCAATTTAACACTTACAGTGCAAGAAACGTCACAATTTTTCATGTAGAAAAATTTTATATTAAGAAAATTAATTATTCAATGGACTTAATAATGTGCAATAATTAATAATTGAAATTCTCATTAGGTAAATTGTTATTAGTACGAAAGAGGATTTTTTTCCTTTAAGTCTGCTCCTAATTTAAAGAAAAATCGATATCTTTAGGCAAATTCTATACTTCTCGAAAAAGCGAAAAAAACTGATATTGAATTGTAATTTAAGTAATACGGGAATATTTATAAAGAGCCACAGAGTTTGATACCAACGATTAAAATTAATTGATTCTTATTTAACTGAATTTAAGTTATGTTATATGCATCTAATATTAACAAAATATGAATCGGTTGTGTTAGCTTATCATACTCAGAAAATCTTATTAAAACTAAATTATTTTATGCGCTAAATCTTGCAAAATATTAATTTGTGAAAGTAATCACCACATTATCCTTTTTAACTACAAATTTTCTATGATTATGAAAAAATTGCTGTTTAACAAGCAAATTATATTGACAAGATGTAAATTCTTTGCGCCATTTACTTTAAAAGAATAGATATGTGTAACTAAACGCATTTAAATTAACTTACCATTGCAAAGTGCATTCATTTTAAAAAAGAATGCAAAGTTAGTTTCTGACAAAAATTACATTTGCTCTTTTTATAATCCCTATCCCACCTAATATTAAAAATATATTACCGAAGACTTTGTAACTTGTTCAAACTTTTTATATTTCATTTATCTGTTCAATTAATTTTGATTAGTAATAAGGAAAAACACAACAGTCTAATAAATAGATTCCTGGACAAGTTTCATATTCTTATAAAACATTTAAATTATAATAAATTAAAGTAAGTATAAACATTGCAAAAACTTAACATATACCTACATTTTAAGAAATGACCCTTACATTTGTAATTTCCTTGTCTTGGCATTTTTCCCAATAAGAACATGAAAAAGTACGCATAAAGAAAAATTTTAGGTTGTAAACTAAGAGTTTTTCTGCATCCAACTTCAACAAAGATATCAAATATATAAGAATATCATATTGGGCTATGGCCCAAATGCGTCTTGCTGGCAAAACAGAGAAATATCTTTTCTTTTGTAAGAAAGATGGGAGCAAGAATATTTTCCTCAATTGATACACAAATTTCAAGTCGCTCCAAGAAACGAAAACACTTGTGGGGTGAAAAGATTTTATTTCTTATCCCTTCCATTTTTCTTTTGTTTCTTGTCAGGGGTTTACATCTAGACTGATGGTGATATTTTGAAATATGAAAGAAGACAGAAGATTTTATACTTTCAATCTTTTTTATGAAAGATATTTTTTATTTTATGTGATTTTTTTTATAAATCTTAAGACAATTAGGAGCTTATTTTCTTATAAATGTGATCATAAATTCTTAACATATTTATTACTCTAAGCATTTTCTATTTCTTTCATAAATTAAGCGAGAACTACATAAAGTATCTGAGAAATCCTATTCAGAAATTATTTATCGTATTTGAAACATTTAAAATTGCCCTTCTCTTTCTTAAAGATTTATCAGTTAATTTTTGTCTCTAAATGTAACTAATAATTCTACGAGCTAAGTATTTTTAAGGAATTTAAATTACATTTAAATATAGTTATACGCGCGTTTAATTGAAATAAAAATATTCTTTACATATTTTAAAATTAAATCTGACTATTTAAACATAAACGTATTAAGAAGACTATTGTATTATTTTATGTAATAAGGCAATATATTTTTTTTAAATATGACAAAATGAAACAA
Organism: Latrodectus elegans; assembly: GCA_030067965.1. Taxonomy (NCBI): domain Eukaryota; kingdom Metazoa; phylum Arthropoda; class Arachnida; order Araneae; family Theridiidae; genus Latrodectus; species Latrodectus elegans. The sequence goes on along the minus strand of CM057817.1, from coordinate 69,636,157 downwards.
GAATAATTGTGATTCCATTATTTTCCATTTTTTTTTTATTTTTTCCTTAAAATATTTCAATGATTTTTCTATTAATGCAATCCTATATTTTAATTTCCTTGTAAAATTAGAAACGTATTCATAAAAAAATTCATATTTATTTTACTTGACACTCCCTAAAGTTCCATTAAAATGCAAGATTTTATCGAAACTTCTTACTTTATTTAGCATAAGAGGAACACAAAATAGGAATGCTTTATGTAAAGAAATTATATATATATATATATATATATATATATATATATATATATATATATATATATATATATATATATATATATATTAATTAAGCTAAGTAAATGAATACAATAAGAATAAACGATTACAATCAAACAAAGCAAGAAATTAAGCTGTCTCCTTTAGGAGGATAGTTGACTTAATCTCAATTTAAAAAATAATTATTATTCAAAATTATGATACATATTACCTTTAGAAGTACTTTCTAAGTTATACTGAATAATGAAATTATTTTCCCTGAATATGTTTTAATTCTTATTGCAGAAGGGGATATTCTTTTACAAAATTAATCAAGTTAATTAAATTTTTAAAAATACTTATTTCTATTATTTAAATTGATTTTTAATCTAAAATAACTGAAATTTAATTCTTAAGCACGATTTTAATATTTTTTCATTTATTGTTCAGATAAAAGCAATTTTTCGTCTTTTTTTTTTTCATCTTAGTATCAATTTTCCATCACAAGATTTTTTCTTCCTTCTATTAAAAGTCCTTTTCATTATTACAGACTAATCGATAATTTAAAGTTCAACTTATCATAAATCAGATAATGATATTTATAAAAAAAAGAATCAGAGTTTTTTATTCTAAACAAAAAATTAGATTGAGTATTATATTCCCTTTTTCTTCTTGACTACACTTTCAATTTCAGTATCTCATTAAAATTTTTCTTAGTCCTTTTAACGAAAAAAAGTTTACTTTTGTTAGAAGCGGATATTTTGTTATTTCAGTTTTAGAAAAGTGTATGAGAAGAGGGGGGGCTCAAGCAACGTATATCTTTATCTTAAAACACGTCCTCATATTTTCTAATATCTATGTAAATTTTCACGTACCGCTTCCTCATTGTTTGACAAATCTTCCGCGTTTAAATTATGACAACAAAGCAATTGCGTGCAAGCCTGCACTCTTCGGGAAGGAAAAATTCCACTGGATCCAGAATTTATCACACACTTTGCGTGCGTTTGTCACGTCTTTGCGGTATCACCTGCGATGAGGTAAAAACAATTCTTCTCGCCAGCACGGTTTTTGTTCGTCACTTAAAACAAAGCCCCTGGGGGGGAAGAAAAAGCAATTTGAATCTCGCCTAAGATTCTAATCCACAAAAGTAGCATTTCAAAATCCAAGCACTTGTAGGTGTCTACAGTAAGGTGGGACATTACACTTCTTTGTATGTGGAGTGCCGTTTGCAATCTGCGTGTTCTCACGGAACTTCTCCCCCCCCACACACACACACACCAAACGGATGCATACGTCTTTCCAATTCCCCCTAGGAATCGACCGATAGTTTGGCTCCCTCCTTTTCTCCGACTCCTGCTGCTCCCTTAAGAATGCAGCGAGACTCCTGCGTGATGCTACTGATTTGTTCCTCACGCAGAACAAACATAAAATTAACGATAACTTTACTCCTCTTCAACTCCCTGCACTGGTAAGCAAATGAGCTGATGTGGTTCGGCAAAGAAAAGCTGAAAGAAATGGTAAGGAGAAGAGGTATTGAGCGTTTGATCTTGAAATAAGTGATGGAAATCCTTTACGCAAGTTTTACACTATGCTGGAAGTACTCTATTTATTAAATTTTAAATGAATATATTAAATCCAATTCAAGCACGGAGTAAAAGATGCAAGGATTGATTTGTTAAAATATTTATAAGCATATATGAAAGAAATAAGAAATATAGTTTCATTTCTTTAATGTAATAGTTTGTTCTAAAAGAATAATATTCATAGGTAATAGACACAGAACCTAACGCACGCTCTAATGAATGAAAAATTCTAATAGCTGTCTACATTTTCTTTCTTGATTAGTTTAACTTTAGCATCCCAATTAATAACGCTGAAAAGTACAGAAAAGTAAAACCCCCCACAGATTTAAGAAATTTAAGTTACACAAAATACCTGCGGAAACTTTATATATACTCGTAATCCCATCAGAACTATAAGCTGGAAAGGAGGATTTAAAATATTTATTATACATTACATGCAAAATCACATTCTCAAATCTTCAGAATAAATCTGCATATAATATATCAGATTAATTACGACATCTGGATCTTTCAAAAGTTAATTGACAAAATGAACAAACACGTTAAATTTCTCTTAAATTATGAGATCTATTATTTTAACAGAATTACCTTGATAAAATCTTACAGAATTTTATCATTGTCTTTAATATAAAATTGTTATGCTCTAACTGTATATATATATAAATATATAATATAAAACAAATAAAGTTCTTGAGTTTTCTCTGAACCAGTTATATATATATATATATATATATAGAGAGAGAGAGAGAGAGAGAGAGAGAGAGAGAGAGAGAGAGATCAATGTAAAAACCTTTTTATTTGTTTTTAGAATACTATTTTCTAAGCTTGTAGAAGAAAAGATGAAGCAACATGTCCGTCTTACAAAATGAAAAAATAATAGTAAAAATTAAATCAAATATTTAATTCTAAGGGAAATAAAATATTGATAGCTTTTAGCAATCAATGTGTGGGAAATTAAATATTAAGGACTTTTGGAATTTACTTACATGTATTAACATTAAAACTGAGTTGATGTGCTAATATTTTTATTAGTTCATGCAAAATACAATGTAAAATATTAATTAAAACTGATCAAATAATTGAAATATTTGCAAGTAAACATTCCAAAAACTAAGCTTTAATTTCACTTTTTCTATTATTATTTTAAAGTAATTCTGTATTAGCAATATATCCCTGAAAATTATCTATTTAGAAAGCAAATATCAAAATTTTAAGTTATTTTCCAAAGATATAAGGGAATTGAATTAGGAAAACTATGTCAAAGTATTTAAGTTTTACAGTATAATACAACCTTCATATATCATCTATATATTTCAAATAAGCAGTATTTCTTTACGCATTCATTGCAGTGTAAATACACATAAATCCTATTCTCTAAATATGAATTCTACAAATATTTATTGAATAATTTAATTTATATATGGCCAGATAATTGCCACTGTTTTCAATATATTATCAGTTTTTATTTTAATTTATTATATTTAACAGTAAAATTCCCGTACATATATTTTATTAATTTTTTTTATTTAATAGTTTCCGTAGATATTTGAATATCTGAACAATTATTAAGTTTAATTACTGCTCTCTATTTTTTGTTGTTTCACATATTTTTAAGAAATACAAAGTTAAAATATTTAGATTAATTTCTGCTAGTTTAAACCTTAAGAATATCAATTTTGTCATTGAAAATTGAAAACAAAAATAGGAAATAAAAGAAATTTTCGAAACTAATTATGAAAATCTTATTTTAGTCAGTAATTTCGAATTTTCAAGATAATAGTTCAATATTACAATGCATGAATTTTTTAAAATTTTTCTGGTCAGAAAAAATGTCTGACGTCTAAAAAGAACATTATTTTTTCCACATAACTTCGAATAGAAATTGTAAACCCTGGTATATGTATGAGAATTACCTATAAAATATTTAAATTTGCTCTTAGGTACAAACGGTTCGATATCATTAATGTGACGCAAAATCCTTCTGTAGCTTTTTTTTTTATTTCGTGACAGCTTTCACAATTTTCTTTATTTTATCTAATACTGATTGAGGAATTAATCTGATTATAAGACAACCTTATTCAAGAATAAATATTTTCTAATTAAAACATTTTCCACACCATACGCGTTTCAGTTAATGTTTTAATTCTTTTTCTATTAGGTTTGCACAGATTTGTCTTTAATTAATTTGTGAATCATGTTTCATTTGTTCTTTCTTAAAATTAATAAAACCTTACTGATCATTATTAATATTTAACTCTACAGACTTAAAGGAATACATTTTTTCATCGCACTTCTACAATATCGCATTTCTATTTTGTTTTTCTTTAATATCATCGTTATATTTATCATTTGAAAAATAAATTTATATATTTAATTTTAAATGAATTATTATTTAATGTATTAGTAATTAGTATATTCTGTAACAATATATATTAATATTAATCATTAATAATATATCTATGGTGGTTAGATTTTTACTACGTTTTCAATATAGTAAAATCTCTGCTATTATTTCATACTGTTTAATATTAAGAACTGAAGTTGAAGACTGAAGTTATTTTATACGGAATGTTCCAAGATGACATAAAATCATTTCTGTAATATATCCAAAGATGTGTAATATAATTTTTTTCTTTCTCAATTTTTCTCCTTCCAAAAAATGAAGGAATTCAACATAGATTTGAATAAATACTTTAACTTAATCTAACCGCATTAGTTTAGTGTCAGAGCACATACACATTTTTAAGAGAAAATCGAGCTTCCTCTCGTACAGACTGAAAGTTCATTGTTTTTCTTAATCTACAATACATACAATTCTCCTAATTTCCTTAATATATTGATGGCAATATTGAACTGCAAAAGATTCAATAAAGAAAAGATGATGTAGTAATGCAGATAAAGATTTTTTATAAAAATAGTAAACTTGCATTGTCAGAATTTTAATTGATTTTAAAAAGTAATATGCAAATCACAAATATTGAACACTAAATATTATTCAATATATGACATTTCCATACTGATATTTTTCAATTTTGTTATTAGATTTTCTGTAATATTTCGCTCTATTTCTTCAGAAATGATTAAAATACTCATCGAATGAGAGAAAATTTTAAAGAAATCGGACTATTTCATTTATAAAATGTGCGAACAAAAATCAGAAATTCTGCATATATTTTCTTTCTTTCTCTTTCATTTTATTAATGAAATATAATTAGGAATTTCTCTTCATAAATCCACAATTTTACTTATTACTTTTCGATATTTCACGATGAGGAATTATTCGAATTTTTTACGGATGCAATGTCACTTGCTTTCGTTTAGATTTTTTACTAATCTTCCATCCAAAAGATCAATCACAAGGCATTAGAATATAGGAATATTCATTGAATCACTTAGAAATCTGAAAGTAATGTTTACAAAACATGTAGACAAAATACCTAAAGTAAGTTTTTGCAATTATTTTGGAATGTTCTCGTCGAATAAATGGAACTAATATTATCCGTAAAAGAGTCATGCCTGTGTTCCTTTTATAAAGAAATATATTCTTATAACGTATTAAATAGTTTTCCTGTGTAAATTATTAATTACAAATGTATATTTTTATGAGAAATATATTTATGTTTAGAAATGCATGTTATTGTTAATGAATAAAATTTTATTAAGCTATTTTTAAATTTATTAATTTCATTACATTTAAAATTTTCTAAAATAATTTTAATGATGAAGATACATTTTCATGTCACAAAATATATTTTCCCTATAAATACATAGCTGTGAAATAAAGTAAGAGAGTGAGAGCCTAAAAAGTAATATAAACGGCAAGGAAGCAATGATAAATTACTTTTAAATACAATAACTATCACTTTTTAAATATTTCACATTTTAAGTATAAAATGTTTTACTCATAAAATGTAACTCGTAGCATCACAAAATGTTACCACGTTTTTATCACAATGTTCATCGTCCTTTAACTTATTTTGGCAGTATAAATATAAAATCATAAGTAAAATAATAATGCCCACAACAAAGCAAATGAAAAATAGCGCAACTATATTCGTTAGCCTTACTTCATCGAAAACTGAAATTAATTAATCATAATCTAGTAGATAGTCCCTTTTCGTTATTCGTTCCCAATGGGAGGGAAAGCAGCCATGTCGCATTTAATCCTCCCCCTTAAATGACGGGAGTAAAGTATAAATGTATCGAAAATTTTCTTCCAGATGTTTCGGCAAAGGAAAGCTCACATGCTCACTGCAACACTATGTGCATCCTTCCTTCCTTTCTATTATCTGTTGGAGCCCATTTCTGATGCCTCTAATGGATTGCAGTGATTTTCTTTCTCAACGCAAGAGTGACCATTCAAGATTTCGATCAGAACTCCAGACCGATGCACGCAAATTTAACGTACTTTAAAGGTGTAATTTTTCCTTCAACAGACCTTTTTAGTCTCATTCAGGAGCGCGTTTTCATAGAATGTAACTAAATTTTGCTCCTATCATTGCATGTGTGAGCATCTGTATATTCAATTTGCTTATAGCGTGACGTAAGAAACTATATTAGACTTTAAGCAAATTTCATAAAGCATCCTTGGCTATGAAATGTATATTTATGTTGATATATAAATTGTTTAGTTACTTTAATTTGTAATTTAAATATTATATCATAAATAGAAGAATATTTTCCCTTCCAAAGAGTGTATTTACTTTTTTATAATATGCAGTTTTCTAAATTATTCACATTAAATATCATTAGTTGAATACAATCATTACAATGTCACTGTCAGATTTAGTAAGACTATTCTACTACGGAAACTGCCGTACATCATTAAATCTAATGGAGAAATCATGTACTGGTCATATTTAGGAATGTCGGTAAATTTCTGCTTTTAAAATGTTTTTATCAGACAATCATCTGTAATCCATTATGCAAAACTAATGTAATTTTAAAAGGGACAAATTGATAAACATTACCTCATTATGCATATTATGCATTAAACATATATTAGTTAAAATAAACTTTACTTAGTAATTTAATAACGTTAAGTAATATCACAGCTCTACCTTTAGTCATGGGAAGAGGTAAAAGTACATAAAAATTGATATAATATAAATAAATAAAATTTTATATAAATATAAGATAATTAAATTTTAAGATAATAAAATCAAAATCAAAATCATTGTAACCAGTATTCACAATTATATATATTGCATTATTTGTTGCAGTTATAAAATAGGTATATTTATAAATACAAAGTCTTTTTGGAATAGTACGCTTCAACCTAATTATACAACAATTTATAATATTTATAAGAAAATGCTAAATATATAATACCGCTTTTACTGATCATTTACTACAATGAACATTTAACTTAAATACTGCTAATGTGTTTAATTTATCCTTTCATTAGGCTGAATTCTTGCCATGTTTTACATTAAGAATATTATATAAAGTTTAAGTATGTAAACAATGTCCTGCTGCCATTGTTGAAATATGCCAGATTAAATTTGTATTCCTAATTTAGTCGAATGATGGGAGATTTTCTCGGATTTCTATATTTGTGTGAACAGTTAGTTTAAAATTAAATTTCACTGTAAATCTACTCTCGTAAATATCGTTTCGCTTTTCCACCCAAACAGATTGGTTTTGAGTCTCGAGGAAGCTAGAAAATTAATTGACGTCACAATCTTCCCATTTGTTTGTTTAGAAGTATATAACTAAAATATATAACTTAAGACATCAATCACTTAATACTGCTATAGAAAAATGTTGATGAGTAATTCTCATAAAAAAACAAATAAGTATCTAAAAGATATGTATATCAAAATTTCTCTAATTAAATGAAATTTAAGTATCAAAGCTTTTTGTGAATATCCTAAAAGCAGTAGAATCTCATGCTTATCAACAAGTTTAGAAAGACAATGTTATTATATTTTTGTGACACAAAATACTTCCGCTCAA